>VXBH01002734.1:70945-82553 GCA_013400035.1 Rynchops niger | reverse complement strand
CCGCCGCGCTGCCGGCTCCCCTGGCAAAATCCTTCGCTTGCTTCGGCGCTGAGGCCCTGGTGTGCGGGTGGGTTGCCTTCTCCTGCCTGCTGCGAGCCACTGGGCTCGCTGCCGGCCACACCGCCGTCCACAGTGCCACCCAGGGCTGGAGCCCCTCTGCTGGGGGGACAGGCTGGGAGAGCTGGGGGGGGTCAGCCTGGAGAAGAGAAGGCGCCGGGGAGACCTTCCAGCCCCTTCCAGTCCCTCCAGGGGCTCCAGGAAAGCTGGGGAGGGACTCTGGAGCAGGGAGGGGAGCCGTGGGAGGAGGGGGAAGGGTTTGACACTGGAAGAGGGAGATTGGGCTGAGATCTCGGGAAGAAATCCTTTGCTGTGAGGGGGGTGAGCCCCTGGCCCAGGTTGCCCAGAGAAGCTGTGGCTGCCCCATCCCTGGAGGGGTTCAAGGCCAGGTTGGACGGGGCAGGAGGTGGCACTGGGTGGCCTTTGAGGTCCCTTCCAACTCCAACCATTCAGTGATTCTATAATACCTGCTCTTGCAAAAGGCAGACCCTGAGCTCAAGGCGCTCTCTCTCTCTCTATATATATATATCTATAGGGTTGATGTTGGGCTGTTCTTGGAAGGTTGTACCCAAGAGGTGCCATGTGTGGGTCCAGCAGCTCCGTGGCTGCGGGCTGCTGTGCCGCGGTGGGGACCAGACGCGTACCCACCGTAGCAGGTAGCATGTCGTTAGCGCGGCTCCGCTGGGGAGATCCATCTCCATCCCGCCGAGCGCAAATTGGTCCCACGGCACCTGGTCGAGTAGATGGGAAATGACAAACTGAAAATTCAGCGTAATAAAATCCTACAGCCTTTCATCTCCCGCCTTCATCACCCGGCGCGAGATGAATCCTGAGAGCAGGAGCTGATAGCGTTTAATATCTCTATCGGTTGTCTCTGTCGAGGAACATAACGTATTCAGATGAAGATGTATCTCCTGTTCCCGCTCAGGGGCTGGGTCTGCAGGTGCGGTGCCGCTGCGGGGTTGCGGTGGGTATGGGCGCTCTCTCTCTCTCGGATGGCCGGAGCCCCTCACCGGGGTGGCCCCTTTGTTTTGGGGCAGCATCTCTAGGGCAGGAGAGTTCACGGTGATCCTTCCCCAGGCTACGTCCAGCCACCGCCATGGCCGGGCTGGAGGCTGAGCCGTAGCACCGCGCTCACCGCGGCCGGTGCTGCGCTCGCCTCTGGTGAAATTGCCTGGTCCTCGTCTGGCCGGGCTGGAGCCAGGGCCTGTTTCTGCCGCGTTTAATCCCGCAGCCTTGAGGCTGGAGCTGCTTTGGCAGCAGGACCTCGTTTCACAGCCGTGCTCCGCATCTGGGGCTCGAAGCACGGGGGGCTCCAGTCTTCGGGGTAGAGCCCTTCCCCATCCCAGCTGGTGATGCCCATCGCTCCGGCGTCCTGCTCCGCTCATCCCTCCTACCCCGCGGTGGGGTTTATGGTCCGTCCCTCTATTTCCGCGGTGGGATCTGTGGTCTGTCCATTCACGGGGGATGTTTCCATGGGGCAGGGGGAGAGCAAACCCCAGGGAGGAGCGGTGGCTGCGAGGGGCTCCGACCTGCCGTGATTCTGGCTTGGGGACCGGCACTTTCCTGCGCCTCGGTGTCACCACCCTTCCCGGCATTTGGGAGGTTTCAGCTTTGCTTTTATAATCAGAAGTTCACTCCCTCAGACAGCTAAATTACAGAATCTCGTTAGCGGCTCTGTGCTCTAGCAAGCTATATTTGCCCAATTGCTGCAAACGGCAGTACAAATCCCCCAATTAATCTAAATTGATATCTTAATTGGTGATACTCTTGGAGTGGGGGAGTCGAACACATGGACCTTGATTCAATGAGGAAAGAAAAAAAGGGAAAAAAAACCCCCATCCTGCTGGTGGTGGGTTGGGTTTTTTTTGAAGTCTGAAAGTGGGGCAATGTCTGCCCTGGCCGGAGCGGGGCTGGGCGGGGGGACGCCGTCGCTGACGGGGGTCTCAGGGCTTTGGGAGGTGGAAAGGGGACCGCGAGTGGAGATATCCCAGATCCCGGCTCCTCTCCTGGCTGTGCCGCTGCTCCGGGACTCGACGCTCCCTGCTCCTGTCTGCGCGGCGGAGATAAGGTTGCCATCGGTGGTGGGGGATTTCTTCAAGGATTGTCTCGATCGCCCCGGGTCACCTTCCAGCCGTATTTTCCGAGGACACAGAGCCAAGGCTGTCTGGTTTTTCGTCTTTATCCTGGACGCTGGCTCACGCCTCTCCACTTGCCCCACACCGACGCCAGCGGTGGGATGCTCAGGGGGGCTCTCGGCCGCCTTTGGGTGCCCTGGCGGGGTGCAGGGTGGGGGGTCTCCAGAGGAGCAGGACCCCGGTGCTGCGCCCGCCGCTGGGGCTCGCCGGCTGCCAGCGCGCTGCCGGAGCGACGGCAAACCTCGCGTCTGCCGGGAGTGCGATTGGCACGGCGGCAGCTAATTGCAAAGCTGACACGAGCGTCAGGGCTGTCACCGCACCGGGCAAACTTGGGAGAGCAGGCGCTGCCGCAAACAGCACGCGGTGAAAAGCTGGAAAGGCGGTGAAGCTGGAAATGGCTTCAGAAAAAAAAGAAAAAACAGATGGGTTTGGGCTTGGATGGTTTTTTTCCCCTCCTCCAAATGGGCTTGTGCGCGGGTTCCTTGGCTTTCTGATACGTTTCCAAAGGCAAGAAGCTGCTGGCTCCCGTTGGGCTGCGAGCAGATGAGGGATAAACCAGCCCCCGCGCTCGGCAGCCTCCGGAAGGTGGGAGCTGGCACCCGCGCCCGGTCCTTGTCCCCGGGCGGTGGGGACACTTGTGGCCAGGGATCTGTGGCGCTGGGGCTGGGGGGCAGGACGAGCCCGCAGCCCTCAGGCTTCACCCGCCGGGCGGTCTCAGCATCTCTGCTCGGCGAGGATGCGGGGTCTCATGGGGTACCACTCGTGGTGCCGCTTCCCCTCTGGTCTCGTGGGGTGGGTGATGCTGGGCAAAATGTATAGAATCATAGAATCACCTGGGTTGGAAGGGACCTTTCAGGTCATCGAGTCCAACCATCAACCCAACTCTGACGGAAACCATCCCTAACCCGTATCTCTAAGCACTATGTCTACTCGTCTTTTGAATCCCTCCAGGCACGGCACCTCAACCCCTTCCCTGGGCAGCCTTTTCCAGTGCTTAATAACCCTTTCAGCGTAAACATCTTTCCCAATATCCACCCTAAACCTCCCCTGGCGCAACTTGAGGCTGTTTCCTCTTGTCCCATCGCCTGTACGTGGCCCTGTCCGTCTGTCCGGGCCCGGCGCGTCCTGCCGCAGAGAGCAATGATGCCGGAAGGTTGGTACTCCTCACGTGGTGTTCGGCTGCGAGCCGCCGGCTCCCAGAGGTGCCGGTATTTTAAGTCCCCGACAAGGATTTTTCTCTGCCTCGAATCTCGCATCCGATCTGTCTTCCAGCAGCGCAGCCCGGTGACCTTCGTCACCCCGTCACCGCCGGGCAGCGATGAGCGATGCCCGGACGAAGGCTGCTCCCGCTCCTCCTCGTTCTGCCCGATGGCTCCCCGGCAGATTTTAGAAAGAGCCATATTTTACCCAAACCCCATCAAACGGCGGTACTTTCTCTCTGCTCCTTTCCCTGCCGCTTGCTGATTGCCAGGATATTTATGTGAAATTGGAAGTGCTTTGTAAAAACGACCAGCCCAGGAGCTGCTGGGGGCTGCGCAGCCGAGGAAGGGCAGGGGGTGGACCCCGCGGTCGAGGGCAGCCCGGACCCCTCGCGCTGCTGGTTTTGGCGCTGTTTGAGGTGGATTTATAACCCTGTTTGAGATTTGGGGAAACGAGCTGCTCAGGAAGCATCCCGTCACACCTGGTTTTAGCAACCGCGGCTGCTTTATGCCTGGAAATGAGCTTTTTCCTCCAGCGCTGTGACAATTTGGGGTACCCGATGGCGCCCGGGTCTTGCTTGGCAGAGCCTCGGGTGCCGGAGGGTGCCGGGTCCCGCTCGGCCCCTCTCGGTGGGAGCCGCCTGTGGTCGGTGCCGCGCTCGGCGAGGCGAGGGCTGCTCGACAGATGGTTTGCAGGTGTCCGCCTGGTGCTTTTCTGCAGCGAGCCGGATTTTGGAGAAGAGGGCGGCTGTGCTCGGCTTGGCAGAAGTTGGAACGTTAGCTGTGAACGTGGATCGGTTCCTCCTGTCCCTGCAGAGGCTCTTCTGGCATCCTCGGCTCGGGGGAGCGCGGGCGATGCTGCGGACGGTGCCAGGAGAGGCGGCGTTGCGGCACGGCGCGGCTGCCGGTGTCCCCGCCCCACTGCCGGGCTGGTTGGGAGTTTGGCAGAGGTGGAATTTGGCCGACGAGCGAAGTGCTCAGTTTGCTTTGCAAAGTCCCCCGGCGCTGTCTGGGGGACGGCGCAAGTGACGATGGTTACGATGCCGGTGGCGCCGCGGCCCAGGCTTCTTCCATGTGAAAATAAGGGAGCCGCTCGCTTCCCCGGCGTGTTATCCCTAGCCCCTCTCCGGTTCGGTACTGGCAGCTCCGCCGCCAAGCTCTGGTTTTCCAACGACAGGGATGTTGTGGTTTAACCCCGGCCGGCAGCTAGAACCCCCCCAGCCGCTCGCTCACTTGGGATGGAGGAGAGAATCGGAAGAGTAAAAGTGAGGAAAAACTGGTGGGTTGAGACAAAGGCGGTTTAATACGTAGAGCGAAAGCCACGCACGCGAAGCCAAACAAGGAATTCATTCCCTGCTTCCCATGGGCAGGCGAGTGTTCAGCCCTCCCCAGGAAAGCCGGGCTCCATCACGCGGAACGGTGACTTGGGAAGACAAACGCCATCGCTCTGAATGTGCCCCCCTCGCTGCTTCTTCCCCAGTTTTATAGGCTGAGCATGACGTGCCATGGCATGGAATATCCCTGTGGTCAGTCGGGGTCAGCTGAGTCCCCTCCCAACTCCTTGTGCCCCCCCAGCCCATGGCTGGCGGGGTGGTGTGAGGAGCAGAAAAGGCCTTGAGAGCCTGGTCACAACCAAAACCACCGGTGCGCTGCCAACATCACCCTCGTCCCAAACCACAGCGCTGCACCAGCCGCTGGTAAGAAAGTCACCTCCTTCCGGAGGATGCTGAAACCGCGGCAGCGTCCTCCACAGCAGCGATGAGGTGGGGGTCCGCAGGGCTCTGCCTGCTCGGGAGGTCCCCATCACCGCCGAGACCCTCGGACATGGCTTGAGGGTCCCATGGGCTTCTCCAGTACCTTTCCCGTAGGGTTATTTCGTGCCTTGCTCCTTCGCTCCCCTGCCCCTGGGTGCAGCGGTGGCAGCTCTCGCTGGTGTCCCCAGTGCAGCGGTTCCTCTGCTGCAGCCAGCCCAGGCCATCTTTGACGACGCGTTGGTGGCCGGGAAGGAAGGAGAAGCACCTGGATCTGCTGGTCTGGTGGGAGGCTCCTTGGTCGGCTCCCTGGAAATCCCCCCGGTAGCCAGAACCAGGGGCTGGGACTCCTTGAGGGCACTGACTGCGCGGAGTAGAATTGTAGAATCATAGAAGGGTTTGGGTGGGAAGGGACCTTGGGTGGGATTAGTCCCCTGGGCAGGGACACCTCCCACCAGCCCAGGTGGCTCCAAGCCCCGTCCAACCTGGCCTTGAACCCCTCCAGGGATGGGGCAGCCACAGCTTCTCTGGGCAACCTGGACACCTGGATGTGTGCCCACATCTTTCCCTTCTGGGCAATTTTAGGGCAGCAGCAACGTGTCCAGGCTGATGCTATCAGATGTCCCTTCTCTGCGTGGCAAGTTGCTTTTAGAGTTTGTGGTACCAAACTCGTCCCCTGTTGTCCATCCCAGGGAGGCATCGGGGCTGTTCCCAAACACGGCAGGGCTTTCCATCCCTTCCCGGGGAGAATCCCTGGTTTCCTTGGCTTAAAACCCATCTGCTGGCTTCTCCCGGTGCTTTGGGCTGTTCTTGGTGCCTTCGTCCTTCTAGTAGTGGGTGGCTAAAGGCAACCAGCCTTGGAGGAACCTGGGGGATCCCCCAGCTCAGCCAAGCTCCCCCGAGACCACCAGCTTGTCCTCATCGTCCCCCGCTGATGCAACAGGGATGCTCAAAGCCTTTGGGTCATGCCCGGTTGGCCGGGATCTCTGTGCCGGGGCTCAATTCCAGGCTCCCGTGGCCGAGGGGAGCCGTCCCCGCTGAGGGATGCCCCACGGCTCCGCGGCGGGGTCCGCGTGGAGAGAGGACGGCCTTTCCCTATCTGTCGAGCGGGGGTTGTGCTAGCAAAAAANAAAAAAAAAAAAAAAAAGCGCGGCGCACTCAACGAGCATAAAAGATTAATGAGAATCAAAGCCATCAGTGTCTCGTCTCCGCTAAATTACAGTTACAAGGATCATCGTAGCTCATCCATGTATTGTGTAACAGAACCGATTGCCGGCCGTGGATGGGGCGCGCGGCGCGGCGTGAAATGCGAAGTGCTCGGGCGTATGGCCGTAATGCATTCTAGATATTGGCGGAGGAGAGGTGCATCTGAGGAGAGGCCGGGAGCGGAAAGCGGGGGCACCGGAGTTCCCCCATCAATAATTAAAAGGGGCTGCAATAGCTTCCAGGGAGAAGACCCATGAAGTCAGCATGTTCTTGCAACCTGTTTTCTGCCCTCCGGGGAGCATGCTTTTTCTAGTGTGAAAATGATTAGCTTGCACATCTCTGCGCCGTTCCTTCTCTCCCTTCCCCCTAAGTCTTGCCACGGAGGGCGAAAAATTCTTTGGCATTTGATCCGGGGTTCCGGATGGCTGGGATTCAGCTCCCGGTAATGCAGGGTGCTAAATCCTGGGGTGTGGGGGGGTGTTTTGAGGGGCTTTGGGCTGAGCCAGAGCCCTGGTAAAATACCGCTGCTTTATCGCAGGAGGGGTTTTTTTACCCCCGGCTGGAAGCAAATGTACAACCAGGCGGCGGCACAGCCAGATCCTGGCTCCCGGGGGATCTGCTGGGGCCAGGCAAGAGGCCTTATCCCGGCTGGATTAATTTGTGAGCTGGCACAGCTGGGTTCCTGTATGGATTACAGCCGCTGGCATCCCGGGAAATTGCTCCTGGCTTAGGGAGCGAAGCAAAAGAAAGAAAGAATAAAAGCCCTGGAGCGGTAAAGCAGCAGCGTGGAGGAGCGGGACGGGCTGCGGAGCCGCGGTTCGGGGAGATGGGCAGGAGCTCCCCGGCAATTAAGGAGCAGCATCTTTACGAGGCGACGGCTCCGTGACCGCGGGCAACAGCTAATTCGCACCGCGCGGCTCCAGGGCCCCTGTCGCCGGGGGGGCAGGGGGAAAAGATGCAGCCGGGAGGCAGATGCAGCTCCCGACCATATGCTCTGCGAATAGCGGCAGCGCTGAAGTGCTTGGTGTTATTGCTGCCATGTAAGTAATAAGCCCTGAAGATCGGGCTGTGCTAAAATACTTCCCAAACAACTTACATTTAAGTGTTGTAATTCTTCCGAGCCAGCAGAAGTGCCTGGTGTTTTGACACTGATGCTCTGAGGAGGATCCAGGCACCTGCCAGCTCGCATTTAGGAGGACGAGGCTCCAGCCGGGGCTTCGCACGCTGCTCGCTGGGAGCTGCTCTGCTCGGAGAGGCTTCGGCATCTCCCGCGCCCGCCGTTCTCCGGCATTAAGAGCAGGAACGGGCAAACCCGGCTTCTCGGGGCGGCGGGGTCTGACGCCGTGCTCAGGCCGTGGTGAATGTCTCTTGGGCGGCCGGGCGAGCGTGAAATTGCTGATGGGAGGGAATGAAGCTCTGACCTTTTGATCTCATCAGGAAGCTACCGCGAATCCGCTATTGATGGTTAAATTGCACTAAATTAGAGAGGAGCCGTGCAATTCTGCCACGTTGCTGAACTGTGCAATTAACGGCCTGCCTAGCAACAGCACCCTTGTGCCTTGGGAAACTCAAGCCCATGATTTTAGGTATGTGGTGAACCTGCCTCTGTGAAGGCTTAATTTTATTTTTTTCCCGGCAGCGTGTGGCTTTCGGAGTCTCTGCTGGGAGGCAGCCGGAGCCGTCCCCGCCGGCAGCACGGAGGTTGAGTTCGGTACCCGGCATCACCTCGGATCCTGCCCCGTGGCCAGCGGGATCATCCCTTGGTCCATCGGGATAACCGAGGGGGACGCTGTAGGGCACGGCTGGGGCACCCGGTGGCACAAGGGCACGGCCAGAGAGCTGGCATCGCCTTTGCTGCGGCCGACGTGGGGGGTACCCCCCTCCCCAGCTCCCCGGGGTGGTGAAGGGGTACCAGCAGCTCCATCACCCGCTGCGGCGTTGGGCTGGATCAGGAGGGGGAATCTCCCGTGCCGAGAGCCGACCCGGGCTCACATCCTCGCCCTGCCGCCTCCCTCCTCCTCCTGCGCTCGCCTTGTTTCGAGCCGCTTAGGGGGGTGTTCGCTGCTGCCCGCTTTCTGCCCGCGGGTCAGGGCTCCGCTTTTATACCTCCGGCCGGGAGCGCGGCACAGGCATCCCTCTCCGCAGAGGAGGAGCCGGGGGGGGGTGGGGGGGGGAAATTGCTGGAGCGGAGAGCTCGGTGCCTCCCCCAGCCCCCCCTCCTTGCATCGCCCGAGCGTTTCAGCTGCGTCAACACCTCCCTCCGCGCTCCTCTCCCAGCGCCGCGCGGTGCTCTCCCGACTCGGAGTAATCATGAATATTCCCCCCGCCATTCGCACCGGCTGCTGGAGGAGCTCTATTTAGTCGCGAGACATTTGAAGACGTGCGGCAAGGGATGGCGCGTGTCCCCCGCTGGCACCCGCAGCCCACCCAGCTCCGTCGCCTGCGGGCGGGCTGCGGGGAGGGGACGCTCCAGCACATATTCATGGACCTTCGCTGGCACCGGGTGTCCATGGGGGCTGCCAAGGATGCGGCACTCCTATTCCCACCCCCCAAGACTGGAAAGGGTGAAGCTTCCCCCCTTCACCCAGCTCCTTTAGGTGTGACCCCCAGCCCGCTCTCACCTCTGGGCAGGTTTTGCTGGTGCCCAGCTGCGGCAGGAGGGTGCGGGCAGCTGTCACCGCCCCGACGTGTTGTAAGTGAACACCTTCTGCCTTGGCACCCCCTGGTGCAAGGGACAAAGCCGATGGGCCCCTTAGAAACAAGCTTCCCCAAGGCCATCCCGAGCAGCGGGGACAGACAGATGGATGGGGACAGTGGGATGTGATGGTGGGATGTCACGTAGCTCTGCCAACGACACTAATCTGAGCGTGTGGTGACACAANGACCCCCCTGCAGTGCTGCCCCCAGCGCTGGGGCTCAGCACAGGAGAGACACGGAGCTGTTGGAGCGGGGCCAGAGGAGGCCCCAGAGATGCCGGGAGGGCTGGAGCCCCTCTGCTGGGGGGACAGGCTGAGAGAGCTGGGGGGGGTCAGCCTGGAGAAGAGAAGGCGCCGGGGAGACCTTCCAGCCCCTTCCAGTCCCTCCAGGGGCTCCAGGAAAGCTGGGGAGGGACTCTGGAGCAGGGAGGGGAGCCGTGGGAGGAGGGGGAAGGGTTTGACACTGGCAGAGGGAGATTGGGCTGAGCTCTTGGGAAGAAATCCTTTGCTGTGAGGGGGGTGAGCCCCTGGCCCAGGGTGCCCAGAGAAGCTGTGGCTGCCCCATCCCTGGAGGGGTTCAAGGCCAGGTTGGACGGGGCTTGGAGCCACCTGGGCTGGTGGGAGGTGTCCCTGCCCAGGGCAGGGGTGGCACTGGGGGGGCTTTAAGGTCCCTTCAACCTTAACCCTTCTGTGATTCCGTGATTCTGTACGATCCCCCTTCAGCATTGCTTACCCCAGCTCTCTGCTGCGGGGTCTGAGGATGGACCTTCCAGCCAGCCGGGGTGGTGACGGTGATGGGGACAGTGACAGCTCAAGGTGTCCCCTCTCCCGAGCCCTTTGGAGAGTACAGCAGCTCCATCCTTAAAAGCTTTCTGCCTCCCACCCGACCCGGCCGCTGCTGTCCTACTTTTCTCTGGCTGCTATTCTTCCCCTCCGTCACGTGCGGGTTGGCCACGGTGCGCTCGAGCATGGCTTCATCTTCTGTGGGCGGCTCCGAGCTGCTCCCAGGGCTTCCAACGCCTCCCTCAAACTCGCACCCGGGGCTGCCGGTGCTGCGTGGGGCCACGCTTCGTACGCTGGAGGTTTAGCAGGAATTAAATACCCCAGGAGCTGGGATGCGGTCAGAAGGGGATGCACGTCTGTCCCCTGCCAGGCTTCGAAAGGACGTGTGACCCCCAAGCCGGGACAGTGGGGTCTGTGGAGTGACAGCCCCGTCACGCATCCCTCGGGATTTGCAGTTGCCAGAAATTGGGGTTAATGGTGTCCAAAGGGTGGAGGTTTTGCCTTTAGTCCTCAAATGGCTGCCGGTGCCCAAGGCAGGGAGCCTGCCAGCAGCCGCTGGCTCTTTCCCTCTGAGCAGAGCCCGTCACCGTCCCCTCGGGGACGGTTTTAGGGCTGGGCTGAAAGGAGGCGGAAGCTTCCCCCGACTTTGCCAGCTCCCACAGCCAAGATTTGGGTCTGGATTGTCCCCGTTCTGAGACCGCCGACCCCGTTTTCGTGCCCCTGGTGAGCCAATCGTCCAAAATCTGCTGCGTGACCCCTTGCTCGATGCCCGTCGGTGTGCGGTGCCTGCGTGTGCGGCTGGATTTCAACCTGCTGAGCCTCCCATCCCTGCTGCCGGCTGCTTTGTCCCCGGCTGCTACCGCGGCATCGCCCCCCCCAACACCTCCATCCACCCGTAACGGAGCTTTGACATTGTTTTCCACCCAAAAGTAATTTATCGCCCCAAAATCTCATGGGAAAGTGATTCGTCATGCTAATTGTCCCAGCTGGCACAAGCGCCGGCGGCTGGCTGTGCCCCGGGAGGGATTCTGTCCCGCAGCGCCTGTAGGGGAGGGAAGGACGGACACCCCCAGCCCGGGTGAGGGGGGTGAGCCCCTGGCCCAGGGTGCCCAGAGAAGCTGTGGCTGCCCCATCCCTGGAGGGGTTCAAGGCCAGGTTGGACGGGGCTTGGAGCCACCTGGGCTGGTGGGAGGTGTCCCTGCCCATGGCCCTAGATGGCCTTTAAATGTCCCTTCCAGCCCAAACCATTCCATTATTCTATGAGTCTATCCCCAAAATTCCCTGCCCAGCAGGACATTGCCTCGTCTGCCCTGACCGAGCCTTGCTGCCAGTTTGCAGGCATTCGGTGGGCATCGGGCATTATTCAGCAGAAATCCAAGTCAAATAGCGGGATTTCTGATTTCTCCTTNTTTTTTTTTTTTTGGACAAAAAGCACACCTGGGGAGGACACACGAGCTGCGGGTGGACTAAATCTCGTGTTGGGAGGAAGAACGCTGCGAAATGGCCTCAAGTAGCGCCGGGGGAGGCNGGACGGGGCTTGGAGCCACCTGGGCTGGTGGGAGGTGTCCCTGCCCATGGCCCTAGATGGCCTTTAAATGTCCCTTCCAGCCCAAACCATTCCATTATTCTATGAGTCTATCCCCAAAATTCCCTGCCCAGCAGGACATTGCCTCGTCTGCCCTGACCGAGCCTTGCTGCCAGTTTGCAGGCATTCGGTGGGCATCGGGCATTATTCAGCAGAAATCCAAGTCAAATAGCGGGATTTCTGATTTCTCCTT
>VXBH01002734.1:43844-70265 GCA_013400035.1 Rynchops niger | reverse complement strand
AAAAAAAAAAAAAACAAAAAAAACAAAACCACAAAAACCCTTTCTGAAATTACAGAGTATTTTTATACATCTCAATTTCCTCATTAGCGGCGACATTATCTCCCCGTCCGCGGAGAGGTGGCTCTTTGTGCGCGTTGCCAAAGCGCCGCCGGTTAATGAATTCCCCGTGGACGCGTAACGTCGTGCTCGGGCGATTTCCCCGATTAGTTCCCGGGAAAGGGCACTGCCTTCCCTGCCGCTGCCTAAGGATGCCGGTAGCTGGGGCAGAGGATACAGCGGAGCCGCGAAACGCCCCTTCAGACGCTCTCGCTCCAGCGCCGAAGCCTGAATTGAGGAGTTATTTCCCCAAAATACTCCTCAGCCGGTAATGTTCCCCTCTTAACGCCGGCGAAACAAAAACTTCCATTGCTGAGAAGTGACTTTTCGCGAGCATCTTGACGGGTTGTATGCCGAGGCTTTCCTTGCGGAAGGGTAATCCTGTTTTTAACGAGGTAATTTATAGTTGCTGATTACGGCCCCGCACGGTCCTGCGTGAGCAACGCTATCTGCTGGTGGCAGGCTCCCGCGGGTCGGGGCTTGAGAGCGAGATATCCAAAGGATGCCTGTAATTAGCCCGAGCGTTTAATTTAATAAAACAAATGACTAAAAACATAAGCATGCCGTATTCTAAAAGCGTTGCACGTAATTACAAATTATCTTAATTCAGCGCCGGCACAGCCAACTTGGTAATCGCCTCATAAATAACTTTCATTAGCTGATTTCAGCAGCCGCGCTCGGCGCTACCTCCACGGGTACCGCTGGCGACGGGGCGGCGTTTTTTTAGGGGGATTTGGGGAAGGAGGGGGCTTGGGAAGGCTCGTGGTCGGGTGTCGGGAGCAGGGATGCGTGGCATCGGTCTGCGGGGCTGGTTTGGCCGCAGCCCCCGCCGGTGATGCCCTGACGGGCTCAGATTTGGGGTGTTGTGAGGGGATGGATGCTGCCCCCGCTGCTCCGGGGTGTCCAGGGCATCGCCGGGAGCGTGTCCCCAGCCCGTGCTCTACCAGCCCCTTTCCCAAAAATGCCTGTTTCTCCCCCAAGCCCTGCTGGCCCGTGCTCATCCTCTGGAATTTTGTGCCAAAACAGCGTCTGCAGCTTCGCCTTTTATTTTTGTGCCGGGAGAGAGGTGATGATGACGATGGCATCGACCGCGCCGTTTCCAGTTGTCCTGTGGCTTTTCTGCTGGGGTGGTTTTATTTCCCCGTGGACCGGAGCAGCGGAGGCTTCGCCGTGGCGGCGTGTCACGAGCTTTCTGCGGTCCTCGTCCCCACCCTCGATGCTGCCCGTCCCCCCTTCGCCCCCATCGTAGCATCATAGAATCGTAGCATCACGCTGATCCCACACAAGGGCTGTCATGGAGCGAGCAGGGAGCGAGCATTGATGAACCGAGTGCGAACCGCTCTGGGGTGCCTCGGGGGGAGCGTGTCCCCATGCCGGGTGCGTGATGCCAAAAACCTCAAGCTCCATCCCCGGGGACGAGGAGGGTGGTCAGGAAGCAGGAGCGAGAATGCTGTGATGCGGCAGCGCCGGCTCGTCCCGGGCAGGATCCGGCTCGTCCCTGCGCGGTGGGAGCGCGGCTCCCGAGAGGATCCTTGTTCAACGTGTAGCGCACGCTGACAAGACAAACAACTTTATTAATTTAAGCCGGCTGCTAATGCGCTTGCAAGCCGCTGCGCACAGGAGGGTTGCGGGGGCACGGAGCATCCTCTGCCCGGCGTGGCCGTGGCTGGCGCGGCCGCCCTGGCAGGGAGCCGGCAGGTTCTGCTCCTCTCCCCGAAACAGCGTTCTTGCGGGTAAGGAGCAAAGCCCTGGTGTGGAACCTTCAGGGCATCACGGGTCACAAACAAAATGTGCTTTTCTACCCGTTTTCGAGGAGTTAGAGGCGCTGAGCATGGCGGCGACCGGAGATACGGGCCCTGCTCTGGCGAAGATGTGGTGTTAGGGATGTGGTGTTTAGATGTGGTGTTAGGGATGTGGTGTAGGGGAGAACTTTGTAGAGTGGGGTTGATGGTTGGACTTGATGATCCCGAGGGTCTTTTCCAACATAAATGATTCTATGATTCTATGAAGCAATTAGAAGTATGGCGGCTTTGGTCTTGGCTGCGCCCGGGTTTGGTTTTTTGAGCCCAAAAAGGGAGCGGGGATGGTTTCTCGGTGCAGGTGAGAGTTGCTGGTGTTGCGTGAGCTGTTTGCCCCGGGGATGCTGTGGCGCTGGCTGCTCAGCACGCAGCGGGACGTGCGGTTCTCGGCTGCGTCCCCCTGGGATGCTGAGAGCCGGAGGGATGAGGCTGGGGACCGCCAGGGACCCGCTGCAGGGCCAGGGCAGCACACGCCGGGCGGAAGGCACTAACTGCAGCCATGGAAATCCCCGCGGAAAAGGCCGTGTCCTGCTTCCTCTGCTGCTCCGCCAGGCGAGAGGAGCCCCAAGGTGACCGGTTACGGCACCGTTCGTGTCCTGTGCGCACCTGGGACGGGTTGTGCCGCGCTGCTGCCGAAAGCCACCCTGTGGTGCCACCTGCATCCCGAGTGGCACCTAAGGGCCCCGTAAGCCCTGCTTTGGGGGATACCTCCTCTCACCGCCACCTTCCCGGTGCTGCCGCTCCTCCTTGCCGTTCCTCGCCGCCGCATCGCCGGGACCGGCACCAACAGCCTGGGCATGATGCGGGACGCTCCCCATCACCGTGGTCCTCCCGCTCTTCACCGCTGCAACGGGCCGGCCGAGGGAGAGGAGCAGGCAGCGTGTGGCAGGAGGCAGAAGGTTTAAATTAGCGCCTCTAACATGATTAATGGGTGCCTTCAGGCTTGATGGAGATGGATAGCTGCTGGCGAGGCGGCGGGAGGGAGCCCAGGCGCGGTGAGCGCGGCCCTGATGCCCCGGGGAGGAGACGGGAGCCGCGAGCGCTGGCAGTACCATCAATACCGGGGCTGGTATTGATGGGTTTTATGGGAGAGGCGGAGGATGGATATGGGATAAGGCAGGAAAAGACAGGGTGGAGGAGCCTTTCCCCCTCCCGGCGGCCTCTCCGCACGCTGGGTTGCTCTCCTGCCCTGGGCTGCTTTCGGGAAGGAGATTGGAAGATGCGGAAAACTTGCTCCGTGCTGAGCCCGGACCTGTGTCCGGCTGCAGACCCAGCTCCGTGTTGAGGATGATGATGGAGAAAGGCCTTCGCTGCCCCTGTGCGGTGTGACTGGGGCTGGGCTGGCCGTGCCACCCAAGAGGTGGCCGTCCCCTGCCCTCCCGAGCTGGCTGCGGGTGTGCTGAGCCGCTCGGCCGCCGGGGAAGAAGAAGCGGAAGAGCTTTTCCGGAGCCGGGGGACTCGGCGTGGCTGCTTCCCAACGCAAGGAAGGTCATCATTGAGCTCAGCCTGTCTTAGCCCATCCGGAGTCCCCGCCACCGTGCAAAGTCCCCGCTCCCGAGGGGACAGCATCGTCCCCGCAGTGCCGGTTGCGGTGCCGGTGCAGTGCCGGGGGGTCGGGGGGGAGAGGGCTCCTTGCGAGCCCTCTCAATGCGCTTTGATAAAATGCAAATCACGTTAAAACGGTCGTCTTCCAATTACGAGGCTCCGGTGGGGAGCCTGTTTTGATAATGAAAGCAATTAAAATGGGGGCCTCTCCCTCGTGCTGGAGTACGGGTGCTCAGCTCAGAAGTTGTTTGTTTTTCTCTCTTTAATTGGACTCCGCTGACGATGTTGGAGTAATTCCAAGGCCTGAGATACTCGGATACCACCCGAGGGCTCAACAGCGTTTGGGGAAACCCTTTCCCCCCCGGGGGTGCCGGGACGGGGGTGATTCAGCTGCGGTGCTCACTCCCGGGGGCATCGTCCCCCGGCTGCGGCACGGCTTGTGCTGGGAGCACCGCGCCGGCGCTGCCGCCTGCCCTGCCTCGCCACGCTCCCCACCGCCGGCGACTCCCCCGCTGCCCTGCCCGTCCCCCTGCTGTGGCACCCCCGGGCAACGCTGCTTTGGGCCGAGCTGGCCCAAAAGGACGACTCCGATGGGGGCAAGGTGACCTTGGGATGGGGCGAGCACCCGTATCGGATCTGGCCAAGGCTTTTGGAGCTGCCTGCTCTGCCGGCGCAGGCAGGTGATGTGGAAGGAGGTGGGAGCCATGCTGCGGGATAACGGGCTTCCAGGGAAAGCTTCTTCCTGACCCCCATTACTTCAGAGCCGTCCCTTGGTGTGGGGATCAGAGAGCTGCTGGGGCGGCCGCGGGCGTTAATCCTCTTAGGGCTGTAACGCCGGCCAGCCTCGGTAGAATCATGGAATTGCCTAGTTTGGAAGGGACCTTTCGGATCATCGAGTCCAACCATCAACCTCACACTGACAAAACCACCACTGAGCCATGTCCCTCACCACCGCGTCTGATGGGCTTTGAAATCCCTCCAGGGATGGCGACTCCACCACCTTAAGCCAACTGGAGCCTGGGCTGCATCCCCAGCNGGAGATTCAGACTAGATCTAAGGAAGAAAATTTTTATGCTGAGGGGGGTGAGCCCCTGGCCCAGGGTGCCCAGAGAAGCTGTGGCTGCCCCATCCCTGGAGGGGTTCAAGGCCAGGTTGGACGGGGCTTGGAGCCACCTGGGCTGGTGGGAGGTGTCCCTGCCCAGGGCAGGGGGTGGCACTGGGTGGCCTTTAAGGTCCCTTCCCACCCAAACCGTTCTATAATGCCATGATTCTGTGATTCCCTGGGCAGCCTGTTCTAACCCTTTCAGCAGCGTTAAGTAGCTGGAGGAGCCACCACCGAGATGCTCTGATCTTCCCTCCCCGGGAGCAGCTGGACAAGAGCTGCTCTCCCAGCCTGCCGGGGGGTGCGGATCTGCCCGTACCCCTCAAACTCATTAGCTCCTCAAACTCATTAGTCCTTGGCCGCTGCCACAAATGACTCCGTTCCCGTGCGGCTCCTGCCTGGCGGGTCCCTGTGCTGGCCCGGTCCATCCCACCGAGCCCGTGACACCACGGTCATCGCCGTGGCTGAGGACACAACCAGGTGGGGCTGGGGACCTGTGTGACCCCCCAGGGCTGAGCGGGGGCTGGTGGCGCTGCACGGCACCAGCATGGCATGGCACGGCACAGCACGGCAGGGCTGGCTGCAGCCCTGCCCTCTCTCAGCCACCCCTCGGTCGCTCCGTGGGGTCTCTGGACATCCCCTCTCTCCCTTATTGCCGTTTAAACCCCCTTCCCAGCTCTATTTATCCCTGGAGCGGTTCGGGGGCGCGCGGCAGCCGGGGAGTGGGGAGAGGGCACGGAGCACGGGAGACGCGGAAAACACACTTCACGCTCCGCAGCCGGGAATCGGCACCTGGGGCCGGCCGAGCAGAGACGCTGCGCCGGGAGCCCCTCGTCCTTCCTTCCTCGCCGCAGCACGTGCCTTGCGATCCTCGGGGATGTTCCGTTCCTGTAGCTGTTTCTGCTTGCTCCTGGTGTCATCCTGTTCCTCGCAGCAGCGCTTCCCGGCTCCTGGGACGGAGCCCTGCACGAGCCGACGCCGTTTGAAAGAGCGTGGCCCACGTGAGTGCCGACGAACCCGCTGCCTGCCTTGCCAGCTTTGCTGAGCAGGGCTTGCGTGCGCTACGGAGGCTTGGAGACGGGAAAAAGCCTGTCGCCGAATGCTCGGCAGCCGCGGGCTCCTCGCCGAGCCCTGTGCCGGGGGGTCCCGGTCCCACTGATGTGGGGCATGCCACCGCGGTGGCCGTCGCCGCCTCGCTGCCCTCCCCGATGGATTTCCCACTCGGCACATCCCCTGGCGAGCCTGGGTGTGATGGGTTCAGCCCAGGATGGAAACCGCAGGCGTGACACTGCTAATGAACCGTTTCCCTGGCCCTCCGCTAACGAACCATCTCCTCTGTCCCTCCGTTAATGAACCATCTCCCCATCCCTCCCTCCCGGTGCCGGGGGGAGCAGGACCTGGCACCGCAGCCCCGGTCCCCCCCCAGGCCCCCGGTTTGCTCCAGGTTGGATCCTTCCCCCGGAGCCCCCGGCTTCTGAAGGAGGCAGGTTCCCCCCCCCACCCCGGGGTGCTGCGTCCCTGAGGAGCCCCGGGGAGGCCGGGCGCGCTGCCGGCACCACTCTCGGCGGCAGCTGGTAATCTCTCCCCCTTGCCTCGCCGGTTTGAAGGGCTTATTCTGGCGTGTCGCTTGGAGTTGATTTGCTATGCTAATTGCTTTACAAATAATAAGCTTCCCTAATTGCGCTGGTGGGGAAGGGGGGAGCTCTCCCCACCTGCGGTCCCGTGGCACTGCCGGGCTGCGGGTCCCCTTGGCTCTTCGGGGGTCGCACCGTGAGCACTGGCCCCCGCAGCATCCTGCGCCGGCATCCTTGGAACCCCAAAATCCTGCGTGTGCGGAGCTGGGACCCCTTGGCTCATCCCTAGCGGGGTCCAGGCTGTTCCCCCCGGCTTTGCCGGCACCCTGGCACTGGTGGGGTGTTGGGAGGTGCCACCGGCACCCCGAGCTGCCTCTTGGCCAGGGTCTCGGAGTGTTTCCAGCATTTGCATCCGCATCCATTGTCGTCCCCATCCCCTGCCCCTAGGAGGGGGACCGGGGGTTGGCAGCGGGACCCCCGACCGCGGGGAACGGGGGGCACTCGGTGTTTAACCCCCCCCCCGCCCTGATGGCAGGATGCAATCCTTCGCGGCAGATCCGGGCTGCTGCTTTCCTGAAAATAGGCTTTAATTGGCTACTGTTCGGCCTAATGATGTTAATTTGACAGGGGAGCTGTAACTCACTCGGCCCGTTAGGTGGTTAATGCCACGCGGGGGTTATTTAAGGAGGAGGGAGGTTGGGGGGGGGGGCACACGCAGCCAGCGCCGGGGTCAGCACCCACTTTCCAGATACTCTGCCTTTCATTTTAAACCAAAAAACGGCTTCTTTCCCCGGGCTGCCCGTGTCTGCCGGCAGCCTGCGAGGAAGCCGCACGTTCCCGTTGATTTCGGGACTGAAATCCCCGTCTCCGCATCCCCCGGGGTGGGGGGTGGGGGGGAGAAGCATCTCCCCCCTTCCCCTCCTCCGGCAGCTCGCCAAAGATGAAGCCCCACATCGACTTTCTCGCTAATGACCCAACTTCCTCGCTGCACACCCCTAATTGAATGAGCCTAACGGGTTTGGGGTTTGTTTTTTTCTCAATTATTTTTTGAATGGCTGGTGGCTGATGACTCTTCCTCAGCAGCCGGGGAAAGCCGGGGCCGGCGTTTTGGCGTCGGCAGAGCTGTGCCATCCCTCTCCCCCGTCCCGCATCCCGGGATGTCCGAGGACGTCGCTTCCCCGTTAAATGCCGCATCCGGGAAGGCGGCACAGGGGGATGCTGCAGCGGTTCGAGCTCTTGGCTTGAAAAGCAGCTTAAAAAAAAAAAAAAAAAAAAAAAAAAAAGCAATATCCTTCTGGGCGTCTCTAATTGCTGGATGTTTGACGGTCGTAGAATTTAGTTAACATCCTAGCTGTTATATTGATTTTTAATGTTTATTTGCGAAACCTCAAACGTGTGTCCAAATTCTTGAACGGCTTCCCAGAACGATCCGCGGGGCCACTTCCCCCTCCGCTATGAAATATCAGTTTTACAGGCCGGCAAAACGGTATTTAATGGTGGCTGACAGGGCCGTGGTTACGGGCGATATGTATTGGCCACTTAAACGCTTCTATTATCCGACTCCTGGCACAGCCCAGCGCCTTTTACGTGCGCTGGGAATTACAGGAGGCTTTGCATTTTTCATCAGCGTCACGACGACGCGGCCTCGGCAAGGACTCAGCCCCCACCTCTCCGGGGGTCCCGGCACGGCACGGCGAGGGCGGCTGCGCCGGCGGTGGGTCCCCTTTTTGGGGTGGCCCCCCGCGGCTGCCGACCCGTGAGATGCTCCGAGGTTGCTGCTGGGGGTTTTTTAAGGCAAACGTTTGCTTTTGTGCCATGCCGGGGAGAGCGGCCGCCGCCGCCACCGCGCGCAGAAGAGGCTTTTAGGCGCTTGAAGGCTGCTCCCAGGGCAGGCGTTTCCCCCCCTCTCGTTAGTGCAGCTGCGGGGGCTCGCACCGGCCGGGAGAATCCTGCCTGCGCCGGGCAGAGGAGCCTCTCCAGAGCACCAGGGCCGTGCCAGCGCCGTGCCAGGACCCCCGGCTGCACCACGCCAATGCTGTGCCAGGACCCACGGCTGCACTGCGCCAGCGCCGTGCCAGGACCCGCGGCTGCACCGTGCCAGCGCTGTGCCAGGGCCCATGCCTGCATTGTGCCAGTACCATGCCGGGGCCCACAGCTGCACCAGCACCGTGCTGGGAGCCACGGCTGCGGCACACCAGTGTGTGCTGGGACCCATGCCAGCACCGTGCCAGGACCCATGGCCGCATGGCGCCAGCCCTGTGCCGGGCCCCACAGTTGCATAGCGCCAGCACCAAGCTGGGACCCACGGCTGCACCATGCCAGCCCTGTGCAGGGACCCATGGCTGTACCGTGCCAGCGCTGTGCTTTGACCCAGAGCAACAGTGTGCCAGTACTGTGCTGGGACCCGCAGCCACAGTGTGCCAGTGCTGTGCTGGGACCCACGCCAGCACCGTGCCAGGACCCATGGCCACACTGCACCAGTGCTGTGCCAGGACCCATGGCTGTACCGTGCCAGCGCTGTGCTTTGACCCAGAGCAACAGTGTGCCAGTACTGTGCTGGGACCCGCAGCCACAGTGTGCCAGTGCTGTGCTGGGACCCACAGCTGCAGCACGGCAGCGCTGTGCTGGGACCCACGACTGCACTGTGCCAATGCTGTGCTGGCACCCATGGCTGCCCCATGCCAGCCACACTGTGCCAGTACCATGACTGGAACCACAGCCACATTGCACCAGGACTGTGCCAGGACCATGCCAGGACCCATGGCTGCACAGCGCCAGCGCCGAGCTGGGACCCATGGCTGCACCATACCAGTGCCATGTGGGGACCTATGGTTGCATCACACCAGTGCTGTGCCAGGACCCATGGCTGCACCATGCCAGCACCATGCTGGTACCCGTGGCTGCACCGCGCCAGCACAGTGCCAGAATCCACGGCTGCACTGCACCAGTGCTGTGCTAGGATCCCAGGCGGCACCATGCCAGACCCATGCCAGAATCCACGGCTGCACCGTTCCAGCCCAATGCAGGGACCCAAAGCCGCACCGTGCCAGCCCCGTGCCGGGTGGGAGGGAGGGTACCTCCCGTGGGAGCTGTGAAAGCAAAGCCTGGGCTTCTTTGTGAGCAGCTCCTGCTCCCTGCTCATGCACAGGCTGCCCAGCCGCTCTCTGGTCGCTGCTCCGCCGATGCGATCGCCGCCGGCACCCGAGTCCCCGGCACTGCACCGTGGGCCGGGTGATGCTGGGGCCACCCAGGGCTTTGCCGCTCGCTCCCGCCGTCCTCTTTCCTGTGCTCCAGTGCGGGGCGGGATGGGATTAGGGACTTAACAGCCTGTGCCAGATAGACACTTAAACAAGCAATAAATTTGGAGTTCGTTAGTGAGGATTAATTACTGTTTGCACAGGGCTTTGCCTGTGTAGAGCAGCAGACAGGAGCACAGGCGGCGTCATTTATCTTGAAGCTTCGCTGTGACCTTGTCGAGGTTGGGAGAGACTCGTCACCCGCGTCCCGTCAGGTCCCACCGCGGCTGGGCTGCGAAGGCGAGCCTTTGAGTGCAGGCGCTTATTTTGGGGGCTCTCCGGGGCTTTGGGGGGGCTCTTCCAGCAGGGAGCAGGGGCTGGCAGTCGGGAAAGGCATGCTGGTGTTGTGCTCCCCGACGCTTCGAGTGTGGTTGAGAAGGGTGGCCGGCGGGTGGCATGGTTGGTGGCAGCTTCCGCGTGCTCCTCTCTGCCGGTGTACGGCTGGTAGCTGTGACGGCACACTGGCCCTCGCCGCCACCGGGCCGGCTGAGGCCCTGCCTGCCCCGGGGGCTGGCGCAGAGCGAGGCAGGGAGCATCCGCACGCTCTGCGTCGGAGGGCTGAGCCCGCCCCGTGCCTCGGCCCCTTGGCTGAATTCTCCGTCTCCGCGCGCAGTGATTTTCCAGCGAGGTGATGGCCGTGGCGGTCCGGCACCGCTTCGCAGCACCGGGCTGTGAAACGAGGAGTTCGGCAAGCCCTGCTCCGCCGGCTCCGCGTGGCCCAGGGGGGGGCCCTGCTGCAAGGCAACAGGGACGGGTTCGTGGGTGCTGCTGTGGAGATCTGGGGGGACACCCATGGGGGGATGCTCCTGGTCCATGGGGGGCTGCCCCAGGGGAGATGACCATGGTCCAGGGGGAGATGCCCCATGGGAGGATGCCAGTGGTCCGGGGGGGATGCCCTGCAGGGGATGCCCATGGTCCAGGGGAAGATGCCCCATGGGACCCATGGGGGGATGCTTCAGGGGGGATGCTCCAGAGGATATGACCCCAGTCCATGGGGGATGCTATGAGGAGGATGCCTCTGGTCCAGGGGGAGATGCCCCATGGGAGGATGCCCCTGGTCCATGAAGGGACTGACCCAGGATGCCCTGGTCCGTGGGGAGAAGTCCCACGGGGGGATGCCCGGGGGGGGATGCCCCAGGAGGAGCAGGCAGCCTTCCCCCTTCCTCCCCCCCCAGCTCCACTCAGACCTCGCTCCTGGTGCCGCAGGATTTATCACGCGGCTCGACTCCAGCTCTGGCACGGGGCCGGGAATTTTTCTGGCACCAGCTGAATAATGGAGACGCCTCCGTCCCCGCGCACCTCACCGGGGAGGGGAGCAGCGTGAATAATGCATCGTCCTGCAGCGTGCTGAGGTGCAGCCGGGGAGCCAGCCCCAGCTTTTCCTACGGCAGCACCGTCCCAGAGCCCCTGTGCCGGGGCTTCCCTCCGGCCACCTGCCAGCCATGCCGTCCCCATGCGCTTTATTTTATATGGGGTGAGCAGAAAGCTCTCTCCCTGGTGGAAAACCGGCTTCGGGGCTGCCTATCTGGCACCGCATCCCGCGCTGCCTGCCACAGCTCCAAGCCAGCCTCATCAAACGTCGTCATTAGGTGCCAGGAAGCTTTTCTGTGCCATGAGTGATACCGGGCTGACCCCCGGCGAGTATAAAAGCTCCTTTCCAGATGAAATCCCATCTCCGCTGATCCCGCATCCTGCCAGGCTCAGGACCTGCCCTCGTCCTGCCGGCAAAGGGGTTTTCAGCCATTGCATGAGCAGAAACATCCTCCAGGGATGGGTTTGGCGCTGGGTGCAGCACCCGGTCACTGCTGTGGGTGGGGATGTCCCCACAAGATCTGGCCTGTTCCCATCACCAGTGCTGGCAGGGGCTGCAGCAGTGCGGGTGGAGGAGGGAACGGCTCCAAGGAGCAGCCTGGGAACGGCGTCGGGGACAATAAACTCTATCAAAGCCTCATTCATTACAGAAGGACGTGGAGCGCGAGTGCCGGCATGCCTTTGTCCACTTGCTCCCTCTCCCATCTGATTCCTCTCCTTCATTTCCTCCTGCTGTTGCCTTATCTCCCTCTTTTCAGTGTGTTCCTCCCCAGCTCGGCGGGGTGTGCAGGGGGCCATGCCTCACGACACTGTGATGGCGAGCAGAGCGATGTGCCAAGGGCTGTCCTCCACTGGCGTGAGCTAGGGAGCTCGCAGGGTTGGGCTGGGTTGGGTTGAGTTGACTTAAGCTGAGTTGGGTTGGGTTGAGTTGGGTTGGCTTGAGTTGGGTTTAGTTGAGTTGAGTTGGGTTGGGTTGGGTTGGGTTGGGTTGAGTTGGGTTGGGTTGGGCTGGGTTGGCTTCTCCTCCCTTTTTCCTCCCTTCGCACCGTAACTGTAACGGTGCCAGTGCAGCCGACCACAAAGTGTGTCCCCGGTCCAGCACAGCAGGATCTGCCGGGGAAAGCCGCGTCGCTCCCTTTGGGGATGGTGCCGAGCAGTGGCAGCCCCTTGGCACAGCTTTCAAAGCCGGGTCTGTGGTACCATCACACCGTGTGCTGTGCCCTTGGTGGTTCAGGGGAGGGTCACAAACCCCTTTGAGGGTGGTGGCTCCGAAAACACCATCTCTGTCCTGGGAATTGCTCAGTCCCCAAAACCTCGTCTGGGGGAGGGTGACCGGGGACGCTGCTGCGCACCTGCCCCATGCTCTTGGTCACTCTTGGGGAGGGTGATCAGTCAGGAGGGACCCCCCGGGAAAAGCCATGGGTCGGGGACACTGTTCCTGCCCCTCCACGGGCACTCCCAGGGTGGGACATTGCCAGCCTTGGTGGCAGCTCAGTCCCCACCCCGGCTCTTTTCTGGCTCGAACGGAGCCCTGCTGTGCCGTCGGGCGATGCTCTGCCGTGCTGTGCCACGGAGCCCGTCGGGATGCTGTGGGGGGCCGGGGGTGGCCCAGGGAGGGCGAGGAGCACCCCGTGCCCTGTGTGGCTTATCTTGTACATCTGATATATTATTTATATAGCTCACCAGGCTCGCTGCTCCACGAGACCTGCCACGGAGCTCGTGCGGGTGCAGCGCCATGCGGTTCGAGCCCTTCCCAGGCCCCTTCCTGCCCCCGCGTCCTTCCCAGATCCCCGCTGCCATTCCCGCTGGAAAACTCCCTTTTTTGCTCAGCCTTTGAAGGGATGTTATTGCCCGCGAGAGGCCCCGAGCAGCCGACGGGCAGCGAGCGGCCAGATACCCTCCGGTTCCCTTTCCTGAGCGTTTCATCCCGCAAATGCTGTTAATTGCTGGCCGATAACGAGCCTGTCTAACGAACGAGTAGCGCAGGAGGCTGCGTGAGCGGTGGCCGCGTACCCAGCTCGCGTAGCTCGCTTCATTCCAGAGCTTTTTGAGCTTGGTGTTCCCCTCCCAGGGNCTCGTCTGGGGGAGGGTGACCGGGGACGCTGCTGCGCACCTGCCCCGTGCTCTTGGTCACTCTTATGGAGGGTGATCAGGCAGGAGGGACCCCCTGGGGAGAGCCACGGGTCGGGGACACTGTTCCTGCCCCTCCGCGGGCACTCCCAGGGTGGGACATTGCCAGCCTTGGTGGCAGCTCAGTCCCCACCCCGGCTCTTTTCTGGCTCGAACGGAGCCCTGCTGTGCCGTCGGGCGATGCTCTGCCGTGCTGTGCCACGGAGCCCGTCGGGATGCTGTGGGGGGCCGGGGGTGGCCCAGGGAGGGCGAGGAGCACCCCGTGCCCTGTGTGGCTTATCTTGTACATCTGATATATTATTTATATAGCTCACCAGGCTCGCTGCTCCACGAGACCTGCCACGGAGCTCGTGCGGGTGCAGCGCCATGCGGTTCGAGCCCTTCCCAGGCCCCTTCCTGCCCCCGCGTCCTTCCCAGATCCCCGCTGCCATTCCCGCTGGAAAACTCCCTTTTTTGCTCAGCCTTTGAAGGGATGTTATTGCCCGCGAGAGGCCCCGAGCAGCCGACGGGCAGCGAGCGGCCAGATACCCTCCGGTTCCCTTTCCTGAGCGTTTCATCCCGCAAATGCTGTTAATTGCTGGCCGATAACGAGCCTGTCTAACGAACGAGTAGCCCAGGAGGCTGCGTGAGCGGTGGCCGCGTACCCAGCTCGCGTAGCTCGCTTCATTCCAGAGCTTTTTGAGCTTGGTGTTCCCCTCCCAGGGGCCGGGAGGGTGGGCGCGGGGAGGGGGTGCTGTGCCCGGCGTTTTGGGGATCCGAGACCTTTGATGCTCCCCTCCGGCAGCGGAGATCCCCGGGCAGCGCCCGCGGGGCTGCGGGCTCCGCTGTTGGGCTGCCTGGCTCCTTGAGGGGGGACCCTGGCCACCCCCCCCACCCCCCTAAAACTCCATCCCTTCCCCTTATGGAGCTGCCGCTGAAGCTCGGAGGGGATGCTCAGCCTGGCACCGCGAGGTGACCGATGGCACGGGTGAGAGGATGCTCGTGTCACCCCGGGGCTGCGGCGGTGCTGGGGGAGCCCACCCCGGGGGGAAGGAGCCGGAGGGCGCCCATGGAAGCGGGCTGGGGGGGGGCGCTGGGTGCAGCTTTGGGGTGTCTCCTCCCGGGGAGCGGTGGTTTCGGGGGGTCCCCTGACCTGTGCCCCGCTCTCTGCCCCCGCTGCAGGACAAGAACAGGAAGCTGAGGCCCCTCTACGACATTCCTTACATGTTCGAGGCCCGGGAGTTCCTGCGCAAGAAGCTCATCGGGCAGAAGGTACGGAGGGGACGGGGGCGGGTGACGAGGGGCAGGGTGCTAACGAGGGGCTGGGTGCTAACGAGGGGCCAGGAGCTGGCGCTGCCGGTGGTGCCGCATCGGTCCTTAGGGATGAGCCGGAGGAATTGGGGGCGGGGGGTGCACCCAAATCTGGAGCATCCTTTGAGCTGGCCGCCCCCCCCCTCCCCGACTGCTGCACCCATTTCCCAGCAGCGCTCTGTACCTGCGTCGCCTCATATTTCCCTTTGTTTCCCCGGCATATTTTTCTAGGCTGGTTTAAAGCAATTCAGGGGAATGAAGAATATAATGTGCACTTAACTACCGAAGCACATGCTCAGGATGCAATTTTCAAACGCTCGTAAAATGGTCAAATAAAATCAATTTCCTTCCTAGCGAGGCTGACTCGCTGCTGCTCATTGAGGACTATTTCCATGCCTAATTGCATCTTTCCATTCCGGAGCCCTGTTTATATATTTTAAAAAAAAAAAAAAAAAAAAAAAAAAAAACCAAACCAAAAAAAAACAAATGAAAACCAGCCCTGATAAACCTACTATCTAACCATCCNAAAAAAAAAATAGCAGCTTGCAAGACTTTTCTAATGGGAAGTCTGTCACTTGTCATAGTCAAAAGCGGCTGCGGGGACGTTGCTGGGAATTGTGAAGGGAGCTCCGGTCTCTGAAATGGAAACCCAGTCCTTACTGGGAAGGTCCTGGCGCCGTGCTGGGCTGCCGTGTCCGAGCGCTGCCGGCCACCCCGGCGGTCACCGGCACCGGTTTTCCTCCAGCCGCCGTTGCTCTGCGGTGCTGCAGGGTGGGCTTGGCTCTCTCCCACCCCGTCGTGCTTGGCTGTTGCTCAAAACAGCCTTTTTTCTCCCCAAACCTGCTTGCGTTCACGCTGGCGGGTAGGAGCCGAGGGCAACGCCTGCCTGAAGCCACCGGCTCCGGTCACCGAGTCCCCACTGCGGCTGGGGACGGGGACAGCCCCTCCAGAGCCCCCGGTGCTGCCTGCGCCCGTCTTGCACCCCCCGTGCCCAGCCCCGAGGTGCTGGGGGTCCCGTCCCCGTGTCACCAACCGTCCCCGAGGCCGGTGGCTGCTCTCTGCGTCCCCTGTGTCCCCATCACCGCATGCGGGTGGCGTGGGTCGCCGTGCCGGGGAGGAGGATGAGGGTCCTGCCTTCCTCCTGGGCCTCCCAGCACCGTGCTGTGGTGTGGGGCGTCCATGAGCCCATCGGAGGGACGGGCAGGAGCCGCGGGATGGCAGTCGGCAGCAGGAGGAGGGGATCGGGGACAGGAGCCGTCTGCCCCCCTCCCCGAGCCCAAAGTGGTCGCTCAGGAGCCAGTGACCCCCAGAAACAGGAGCCAAAAGCCATCAGGCTGCGAGTGCCGCCAGCCTCTGTCTTTAAAACTCGCCATAACCTTGCGGCGCGCGCCGGGCTCCTGCCTTCGCCGTTTCGGTAGCCTTGGGAGCCGGGCGCCCGCTTGCCTTTGATGTTGCCTCGTTTGCTTTATAAATATTTCCTTTGTCAGCTCCACATTTTTCACTTCAGATTAATTTGATTGAGGAAAGCGATGAAAAAATCCTTTCCCTTAATGATCAAAACAGTCCCCGGAGGTTTGGCGGCGCGTCCTGATTTGAAATGACAGCCTTGCACGGGGTGGCTCGCCCTTGCCTTCTCACGGCTCGCTGTCAGCATCAATCTTCGCGGCAAAATCCCTCTTTTCCCACCCCTTTTTTTAATATACTTTTAAAGCCCACCCCGGCAGGGAGCTAGCGACTTCTGAGAGCTGTCTGCTCGCGGGGGGATCGAACGGGGTGGGCTGGCACCGAGGCGCAGCGCGGCCAGCGGCATCAGCACAGCTCCGGCTCCGGCTGTGTTCGCAGGGGTGCCTCGGGGAGCCCTGCCTGTCCTGGGGTACCCTGGCCTCCCTGGGGTACCCTGCCCCCCCTGGGGACCCCTGTCTCTCCTGGAGACCCCTGCCTGCCCCAGGGAGCCCTGCCTGCCCCGAGGATCCCTGCCCGTTTTGGGGACCCCTGCCTGCCCCTGGGTGCCCTACCTGTTTTGGGGGTCCCTGCCTGTCTTGGGGAGTCCTGCCCATTTTGGTGGACCCTTGTCCATTTTGGGCACCCCTGCCTGCCTCAGGGAGCCCTGCCTGACCTGGGGAGCCCTGCCTATTTTGGGGTACCCTACCTGTTTTGGGAACCCCTGCCTGCCCGAGGGATCCCTGCCTGTCTTGGGGAGCCCTGGCTGTCCTGGGGACCCACGCCCACCCCGGGGTGGCCCTGCCTGCGCCGGGGACCCCTGCCTATTTTAGGGACACCTGCCTGCCCTGTGGTGCACTGCCCATTTCGGGGATCCCTGCCTGCCCGGGGGACCCCTGCCCATTCTGGGGATCCCTGCCTGCCCCGGGGACCCCTGCCTGCCCCGGGGTGCTGTGCCCGTTCTGGGCACCCAAGCCTGTTTTAGGGACCCCTGCCTGCCCTGGGGACCCCTGCTTGTTTTGGGGTGCCCTGCCTGCTCTGGGGACCCCTGCCCGTTTTGAGGACCTGAAGTGCCCTGTCTGTTTTGGGGACCCCCTGCCTGTTTTGGGGAGCCCTGTCTGGCCCAGGGACCCCTGCTAGTTTTGGGTGCCCTGAGCGCCCCGGGGTGCCTTGCCTGCCCCAGGGACCCCTGCCCGCCCTGGGGACCCCAGCATGTTCCGGGGGTCCCCTGCCCATTTTGGGGAGCCCTGCCTGCTCTGGGGACCCCTGCCTGCCCCAGGGAGCCCTGCCACCCTCCGGAGGGTGTCCCTTCCTGCAGAGCCCCAGGGCCGACGGATCTCCTGGACCCTTGGGAGAGCTGGATCTCCAGGACGCTTGGGCAGGTAGAGCGGTGCCCACTGCTCCGGCCTCACCCTTGGCGTCCCCGTGGGCTCCGGTGGTCCCTTGAGCTGCTGCCCCACCGCCCAAGCACCTTCTGGTCCCTTCTCCTCCCCTCTCCCGTGTGCGGTGATGGGTGATGGGTGCTGCCGTGTCCCCGAGGAGCCCACCCCAGCCTGTCCTCTGGGTTTGGGGCTCCCCTGCCCAGCTCGGAGCCACCTCCTGCCTTTCCTCTACCTGGGAAGAGCTGGCACGGCCGGACGGCGTGACAAGCCCCTGGAGGGATCGCCGCTGGCAGCTGCTGTGGCAGAGGGCGATCATCCCCTTCAAGATTGATGAATTGAATATTAGGAATAATTAGGCCGGGATGAGTTTCTGGTCTCGCTGCCGGTGCTTCATCAGCCGCTTCCTCGGCCGCAAGCGCCGCGTGTCTGTGGGGCTCGGCCCTGCCGTGTCCCCTGCCTGCTCCCACTGTTGCCTGCCTGGCACGGGGCTTGTCCCTGCGCCGCAGGGACCCTCCTCGTGGGTGATGTCCTGGTGTCGTGGGGACTCTCCTCGTGCGTGATGTCTTTCCACCCTGGGGACCCTCCTTGTGGGCGATGCCCTTGCGCTCTGGGGACCCTCCTTGTGGGTGATGTCCCTATATCCTGGGGACTCTCCTCGTGGGTGAGGGACTTGCACAATGATGATGTCCTTGCCTCCTGGGTGATGTCATTCCACCCTAGGGACCCTCCTTGTGAGGGAAGTCTTTGCACGGCGGTGACCTTGCCTCATGGGTGCTCTCCCTGCACGGTGGGCATCCTCCTCAGGGCTGCTGTCCCTGCACCCTGGGGACCCTCCTCGTGGGTGTTGTCCTTGCACAGCGGTGATGCTGGCTCACGGGTGCTGTCCCTGCACCCTGGGGACCCTCCTGCTGGGTGCTGTCCTTGCACCGCGGTGACCTTGCCTCCTGGGTGCACGGGGACAGCTCTGGAGGGCTGGTGTGACACTAGAGGGAGCTGCACTTTAGGAATTGTGGAGCTGGATGTACCCCCCCACATCCCACCCCCTCCCACCCCATGCCAAGGGAAGCGGGCCCCGCTCCCGGCAGCCCGGCCACCCTCTGCCAGGGTGACCGCTCACACCCCCATAGCTGTCCCTTGCGCCCCATGGGGTAGTGCGGTCCCTTTGCCATCCCGGAGCAGGTTTGCTTTGGCCCCTGGACATGACACGGGGTTGGAACAAGCCACCCCTCTCGGGCAGGGACCTGCAGGGCTTTGCACACGCATGTGCAAGACGCCGAGTGTGAGCTGGGAGCTGCTGGTGCACGGGCTCTGGGGGTGTCAGCAGCCCCAGCTGCCCTGGGATGGGTGGCCGGGGCTCGGCCATCACCGGGAGGAGGGCAGCCCCTGCCCAGCCCCGGCTGCTCCGCTCCCGGCATGGGGTGGGAGGACTTTTGCCAGAGGACTTTTGCCCGGGGCTGCAGAGAGATGTGTCCTCAGCTGCCCTCCCCTCCTCATCCTGGTGCCTCCCGGTGCCTGTGCTCCGGCTGTGCCGCAGGCAACGTGCCATCCGGTGACGGCAGGGTGCCCTCCGGTGCGGGCAGGGTGCCCTCCGGTGTGGGCAGGGTGCCATCCAGTGCAGGCAGGGTGCCGTCCGGTGTGGGCAGCGTGCCCTCCAGTGCGGGCAGGGTGCCATCCAGTGCAGGCAGCGTGCCATCCGGTGCGGGCAGGGTGCCATCCGGTGTGGGCAATGTGCCCTCCGGTGCCAGCAGGGTGCCATCTGGTGCGGGCAGGTGCCATCCAGTGCGGACAGGGTGCCCTCCGGTGCAGGCAACATGCCGTCCGGTGTGGGCAGCATTCTGGCCGGTGTGGGCAGGGTGCTGTGATGGCAGCAGGGCCCGCATTTGGTGGTCAGACACCTCAAAAGCACCATCTTGGCACGATGGGATCCCACGATCCCCTCTCCGGTTTGGTGGTCGTCGCTGCCTCTACCAGCTCCAGCCAATTAATGAAATTAATTGGGAATTAATAGATCTTGCTGCCGTGTTCTGCTGTCCCGGTGTGCCACAATCCTGGCTGCGCGGCGTCTCCGGCGGGACGTCCCTCTCGTTGCCGTGCCCGGCCGGGGAGCCCTCACCGTGGCACCATGCCCGACCCCGGCTCTGGGTGAGCAGTGAGAGCGGGGGGCAGCGGGACGGGCTTTGCCGCTGCTGATTTTGGGGGTGTTTGCAGGCATTTGAGGGGAGCAGGGACTCGGGGACCCGGGGACGGCGGCGGTGCCGGATGGTGAGTATGTCCCCCCTCCCATCCCTCCGTCCTGCCGTCCCTAAGGACTTTCCAGCTCCAGCTGCTTACTTCCATGAACCCCGGTTCATGGTCGGCAGAGCCTGAAACCAGCCCGGCCCCATTTCTCCCATTTTCCACCTCCTTTTCTGCCTCCTTCCCCGGCTGCTCGCCCCGTTCCCGGCTCTCCAGCCCCGCAGCAGGAACGCTGCAGCCCCATAACATGCTGCGGCACGGAGCTGCCCGCCGGCACATGGCTTCCCCCCGGCCCCTGCAGGAGAAATAAACCGCTGCGATCCCTTCCAGAAAGAATTCCCTCTCTCCTCCTTCTGGAGAAAGCACCGAGGGGAGAAGAGGGAGAAATAACCCCGTGGCAGCCCCTTCGCTTTCGGCTCGTGCGGCGCTTCTCACGCTGGGAGAGGAGCCGGGCTGCGGGAACCGCATCGGAATTCCCAGGGCGCCGGAGGGAGATGGAATATAATCTGTTTTCCTTCTCGCCCTTCCATCAAAGCAGCGTCACGTTTCTAAAGCTGGGATTTTTACGGGGCGTTGCTTCTCCCTTTAACAGACCTGATTTGGTTTTTCTTTGACTCTTTTGACGGTTTTCGCCGTGCCGGTGCCGGCTCCCTGTGCCGCCACAGCACGTGCCCGCTGCCAGAGCCACCGCGGCTCCCGCGAGGGACCTGTGCCGTCCCGGCAGCCGCAGAATGACCCGCCGCAGTGGAATTTGCCCAGTGGCATGGGACGAACTGGCTGCTGCGGCCATCGGCGTTGGGCTGCTGTGCCCCGGTATGGATTTGTCTCCGGCGGTGGAATAAATCTCTGGTCGGGGCGGGGACGGCTCCCCCCGCACAGCCGCTGCCCATCGATTTCGGCGCTGGGCATGCACCGCCGTTAAGCAGCTTTTTTTAATTATGCCATCGTGCAGGCAATTGAATTGAGTCTAAATGGGCGCTCTTGGCCCTTTCCTCTAATTAGCTGGGGAGGATTAATCACTCGCATGGAGGGAGATGGCACGAGATAACTCAGGGAAAAATATTCCCCGGGCGCGGAAGCGATGCGGTCCCTTGCTCGGCAGCTGGCGGGGGGGCAGCGGGCGGAGGGACTGCTTTCCCCGGGGTGTCCGAGCACCCATGGGTGCCCGAGGTGCTGCTGCCCCACAGATGTGGGTCTCTGCCATGTACCGGCGTCCTCACGTCCCGGGCATCTCCGCATCCATCCCCTCCATAAGGTGCCGGTGTTTGGTGCTGCCGAACTCTGGGGCCTGTGAGTTTGGGGGGGACTGGTGAAGAGGGATGTAGTGCTCCCATGGCACAAGGACCAGCGGTGCCCGGTGTCCCCGGTGTGTGCCGTAGCCAACCCCTGGATTGGCACAAGGACTGGCGATGCCCAGTGTCCCCGGTGTGTGCCGTAGCCAGCCCTTGGATTGTCACAAGTACCAGTGATGGCCAGTGTCCCCGGTGTGTGCCATAGCCAGCCCCTGGATTGTCACAAGTACCGGTGATGCCCAGTGTCCCCGGTGTGTGCCGTAGCCAGCCCCTGGATTGTCACAAGTACCGGTGATGGCCAGTGTCCCCGGTGTGTGCCGTAGCCAGCCCTTGGATTGTCACAAGTACCGGCGATGCCCGGTGTCCCCAGTGTGTGCCGTAGCCAGCCCCTGGATTGTCACAAGTACCGGTGATGCCCAGTGTCCCCAGTGTGTGCCGTAACCAGCCTCTGGATTGGCACGAGGACCGGCGATGCCCGGTGGCCCTGGCATTTGCCGTAGCCAGCCCCTGGATTGGCGTTGGGGTGCGATCGTGCCCGGATCGATGGGGAGGTCAATAATTGGAGACCGACGCCAAGGGACGGGAGGAGGAATGTGTCCGAACCGTGGCCGGGCCTCCTCTTCCCCGCTCCCCGGGCCGAGGGTGGCCTTGCCCTCGCCCTCCGTCCCTGCCCCGCTTTATCTGCAAAGCTTCAGCTTACGTTTAGTGCCCGGGGATCTGTCGGCGATGCGGCTCAGGGCCGGGAGGCTGGCAGCGAGCTGAGAACACCGCCAGAGCCGGCGAGCGCCAGCCCAGCCTGCCCGGGAAGCAGCAGCCGGGGAGTTGCCTGCGGTTTTCCGGAGCATCCGCCTGTGTCTGGTCGGATGCTCCCCGGGATGCTCCTTTTGGGGTTACCCAAAGCAGCGTTCCCGGTGCCAGCACCGCCGGCGGACCGGAGATCCGGCTGGGGAAAACAAGGGATGGGGTTCGACCGGGGGAAAACATGGAACATCCCTGGAACATCCACCCTCTCCCCGGAGGAGGGAAGGCTTTTGCAGAATTTGGCAGATTTTTACGTTTCTAAAGCTGGGATTACAGCCTTTTGCGTGTTTTTACACTGATGGGCAATTTTCGCTGCGTGTTACTGGCAGCCTGCAAACTCGGGAGAGCTGGTGGCATGGCACAGCACGGCACGGCACGGCACGGCACGGCATGGCACAGTGGCAGCTAGTCAGGGTGCAGTCGGGGAGGTTTTTGGCAGGTCCCACTTTCAGCATCCCGGCACGGCCGGGAGGGATGGGGACGGTGCGTGTGAATTTGGGGAGGATTTTGCTGTTCTGAAGAACCGGCTGCTCCCCCAGTGCCGAACTGGGGAGGGATCTTCTCCTGCCTGCGTTCCGCTTGGAATAAGCAGCGCGTGCAGATGCGAGCGAGCGGGAGGGGAGAAGTCAGCTCCGGGCGCTGCAGCGGCCTGAAATGGCTCCCTGACAGCAGGGGAGGGTGAAGAGAGCAAAACCGGGATTGTTCCTGGTGTAATGACCAGAAATTCAGGGTTGTTTCCTCCCCCCGCATCTATTTTTCCTCCTCCCGACGCTTCCTTGGGTGACTCTGCCAGCCGTTTCCATTGCCAGGCGGCAGCCCCGAGTTTTTCACATTTTCTGGCAGAAAAAGGTCCCGGCAAGGTCAGTCCCAGCCCGGGGCTGCTGGCGTGGCTCGGCTCGGCTGCTCGCGGCTCGGTGGCCCCTGCTGCTGCCGGGGCCGGCGGGGAGGAGGGAGCGTGGAGCCCCGCGGCTGCTGCGGGCTCCGCTTTCGGCAGCGGCTGGGGGGGGCTCCGCAGGCTCCGCTCGCTTTGCAGCCCCCGTCCCACATCCTGGGTTCGTTACGCGCCTTCCTCGGAGGGACCGCGATGGGGAAGGGGGTTAAGAAAGAGCTTGGCAAAGCTGAACGCAAATTATGCAGGCTCCTGCTTGCCGTTCCCAGCAAAGCACCCTTCCTGCGGCAGGATGCGTGGTGACACCGGCACCACGGCCCTTGGGAAGGAAACTCCCCGTCCAGAGGGAAAACGTGATGCTGGAGCTTTCCCCGGGGGTCCGGCTGTCCCCACAGAGCCTCCTGCGTCCCCTCACCCCACCGGGAATCCCAGCCCCGCCGGGCATCGCAGCAGCTCTGAGAAGCCCCAAGGTGGCATCTCTTTGGTGTCCCACCACGGCATGGAGGAAGCATTGGTCCCGCGGGGATCTGTTGGGACGGGACGAGCCTCGGGACCCTCCGGTTGTGGCTCAGGACCCGCCGAGCAGCGCCGGTGAGGAAGGGTCGGGCTGCAAGCGAGCGATAGGCCCCGGCTCCTGGAGTCGCGGAGCATCCAGGCGTGGAGGACCTGCTGCCCGGCCCCGTCCTCCCTCCCTGCTTTGTTTGAGCTCTTAGAGTCACAGAATCACAGACCGGTTTGGGTGGAAAGGGACCTTAAAGGCCACCCAGTGCCACCCCCTGCCCTGGGCAGGGACACCTCCCACCAGCCCAGGTGGCTCCAAGCCCCGTCCAACCTGGCCTTGAACCCCTCCAGGGATGGGGCAGCCACAGCTTCTCTGGGCACCCTGGGCCAGGGGCTCACCCCCCTCACAGCAAAGGATTTCTTCCCAAGAGCTCAGCCCAATCTCCCTCTTCCAGTGTCAAACCCTTCCCCCTCGTTCTCTCACTACATGCCCTTGTAAAATGTCCTTCCCCAGCTTTCTGCAGTTTTCTTCTGATCCGTCCCCGTTCAGGTGTCACAGAGGTGATGCTGCAGGGGTGTGACAGGGGGCACTTGTCACTGGGCTCCTGGAAGTTCAGGCTTGAGGGTCTGAATGCAAACCAGATTCCCCTCCTCAGTGGTCCGGACATTTCTTCATTTTAAAGAAGAATATCTTGCTTCGCTTGCCACAGATGCCGTTGCCACGCTGCCCCGTGGTGTCCGGCACCGCGGTGCTGGGGGGGTGGCCAGGCTGGTGTGAGCAGGACGTGTGTGTCCCAGGCGCGTCCCCTCCTGTGGAGATGTGGGGGCTGCAGCTCTGCTCGACCTTCGGGGACCTCACGTCAGCATCCGTGGGGCAGGGGGACCCGCTGGGGGGTCGGTGCCGAGGACGTTTTCCCACCCCACGGGGATGAGAGCAGCCGGGTCTGCGCCGTCCGAGCTGCAAATGGGTTTAATTCCTGGGTGGCATCAGCCACGTCCCCACTGCCCCCGGTCGTGTCCCTGGGAAGGGGAGAGGAGGAATAAAATAGGCCAAAATGGGGGCTGTGGGACCGTCCCGGCTCCCTCAAGCTGTGTTATGAGTGGGATGGGCACCATCCTGCGGCGGAGCATCCCCCGGTGGGGTGCCATGGGTGCCCTCCCCAGGCTGGAGCTGCAGCGGGAGCGTGTGCCCTCCCCGGGGTCCGCAGGTCCCCTCCACCCTGGAGCCACTCTCTGTCCCCACAGNGCCGGGGGGGCGCAGGGTGGGTGCATATGGCAGGGGTGGGTGGCAGACCAGACTTGCTCTGCTATAATTACTGTCTGAAACGCCTGCGCATCTCCCAGCCCTTCTTCGTCACAAACTCGCGGGGGCTATTTTTACCTCCCCTTCGAGCTCGTGCCCCGTGTCAGGGCCGTGAAGGCGAGCTGGTCTCCCCCCCCCGACACCTCTGAGGCCGGGAGGATGCTTCCAAAGACCCGCCTGCGAGCACCAGTCTGGCCAGCGAGCCAGGGACCATGTGCTGGCGACCACATCATTGGGACCATGATGCTGGGGACAATGTGCCAGTGACCATGTACTGGGGACCACATCGTTGGGACCATGATACTGGGCACAATGTGCCAGGGTCCATGTGCTGGGGACATGGTCATTGGGACCATGATGGTGGGGACCACATGCCAGAGACCGTGTGCTGGGGGCCAGATTGTTAGGACAGTGATGCTGGCGACAATGTGCCAGGAACCATGTGCTGGGGACAACATCATTGTGACCATGATGCTGGGGGCCACATGCCAGAGGCCATGTGCTGGTGACCACATTGTTGGAACCATGATGCTGGGGACCACCTGGTTGGGACCGTGATGCTGGGGACAATGTGTCAGGGACAATGTGTTGGGGACAACATCGCTGGGACCATGATAGTGGGGACTACATGCCAGAGACCATGAGCTGGGGACCACATCATTAGGACTGCGATGTTGGGGACAATGTGCCAGGGACCACATGCTGGGCACAGCTTGCTCGTGATCACGTGCTGGGGACCACTGTGATGTTGGGGACCATGGTACTGGGGACCACATGCCAGGGGCCATGTGCTGGCGACCACGTCATTGGAACCATGATGCTGGGGACAATGTGCCAGGGACCTTGTAGTGGGGACCATGTCATTGGGACCATGATGGTTGGGACCACATCCCAGAGACCGTGTGCTGGGGGCCAGGTTGTTAGGACCGTGATGCTGGGGACAACGTGCCAGGGGCCATGTGCTGGGGACCACATTGTTGCGACCATGTGGTGGGGACCACTTCGTTGGGACCGTGATGCTGGGGACAGTGTGTCAGGGACCACGATGTTGGGGACAGTGTGCCAGGGATCATGTGTTGGGGACCACGTGCTGGGGACCACATCGTTGGGACCACGATGCTGGGGACAATGTCCCCCCATCCTGGGGACCACGCGTTGGGGACAGTATGCCAGGGACCACACGCTGAGTGCCACATCACAGGGACCACGTGCTGGTGACCACACTCTGGGGACTATGTACCAGTCGCCACGTGCTGGGGATGCAGCGCTCGGTGCCCTGGGCACCGTTCCTCCTCCTCCTCCTCCTCCTCCTCCTGCCGCGGGTGTGAGCGCCGGTTTTTGGCAGCAGTGGCCCTGCGTTTCCCAGGGGCCGTGTCCTCCCTCGCACGAGAGATGGTGGCGAGGCACGGGGCTCGTGGGGACAGGGACAGGGACACGGCTTGCCATCCCTGGCTCGGCCACTCTTTCCCCTCGCCCCACGCCAGGGTGCCGGACACCTTGGTGATGGGCAAGGTGGGGTTTGGCAGGTCCGGCGCAGCCCCGGGTGGCAGCGGGGGAGCCGGGGCGGGTGACATTGAGCGCGTTTGCTTCACAAAGGCATGTGAGTCTCTGTAGTGCCATTCTTCTCGGGGCTGGATCTCCTCCAGGGAGGAGAGAGCTGGCGGAGTGATTTAATTCGCACTGACTGCAGCTGACCTTGGAAACCCGCCGATAGACGGCTGCCATCGATGCTGGCCGGTGCCGGGAGGCAGCGAGAGCCCGCCGCGGGTCCCATGGGTGCAGGAGGGATGGGGGGAGCCGGGCACCGATCGGCCAGGCACCCCGTGTCCCACCCCGGGGACGGCCACCCCCTGCCCTCCCGGCCCCTAGCGGTGCTGGCAGCCACAGGGAGCTGGGCACGTCGCTCTCTGCGCCCGGGAACCGCTTTGCTCTTTATACCCCCACGAAATACTGACCGAGCAGCGGGTCCGCGGGGCGGCAGCGATGGCCGCTTGCGTGCGTGTGCCCGGTGTCACCGGACCCTGGCTCACGGCCACCCGTGTGGGACCGTGGTGGCTCTGCGGTGGGGTGCCCTGGGGCGATTTCCAGCAGATTTGGGTCCCGCCGGGTGGCGGATGGGTGAAGCCGGGCTCAGCGTGGGGACGGCACAGCTCCATGGGGCGGCTGCAGGAGCCCGGAGCTGGGCGCTGCTGCTCTCAGTGTCCCCTGATGCTTCTGGGCTGGGGGAGTGGGGGTGTCACGGCTAAAAGCAGCCAGGGGGGCCTGAGCTGGGGCGAGCAGCTCCCCCGGCTTGGGCGTACGGCTGCGGGAGGTGGCCGAGCCGGGACTGGGGGTGCAGGAGGTGCCCCAAATGGGGCTGAGGGTTCAGGAGGTGCCCAAAATGGGGCTGGGGGTGCAGGAGGTGCCCGAGCCAGGGCTGGGGGTGCAGGAGGTGC
>VXBH01002733.1:26969-107569 GCA_013400035.1 Rynchops niger | reverse complement strand
GAGGAGGCTGAGGGGAGACCTCATCACCCTCTACAGCTCCCTGAAAGGAGGGTGTAGAGAGATGGGGGTCGGTCTCTTCTCCTAAGTAACAAAAGATAGGACAAGAGGAAACGGCCTCAAACTGTACCAGGGGAGGGTTAGACTGTATATTAGGAAAATTTATTACACTGAAATGGTTACTAAGCATTGGAACAGGCTGCCCAGGGAAGTGGTTGAGGCACCATCCCTGGAGGTATTTAAAAGACGGGTAGACAGAGCGCTTAGAGATGTGGTTTAGTGATGGTTTTTGTCAAGAGGTAGGTTGATGGTTGGACTAGATGATCTGAAAGGTCCCTTCCAACCTAGGCAATTCTATGATTTTATCATTCTAATTCCCTTACTCTGCATTGCTGTTGTGGGCCCTACCATATCAAAACCAGGAAAAATAAAAAAGCATCTGAGCAATGCAGACCGGGCATGTTCTGTGTTTGAATCGTTGACTCGTAACTGCTTACCTCCTTACAATTTTTGGTCTCCTCTCAACTCTTGCCAAGTTATTCATAACCACTTGCGCTACTGCAAATGGGGCCTGAGCAATGCCAAGCACAGTAGGCAAATTACTTCACTTGTTTAACGTGATACTTGACTACAGCCCACTGAGCTGTAGCACTTGCCGGTCTTGCAGCAGTGCAGCGCTGCTGACTCACACGCCATGCGTCGTTCGCTGCACCACCCGTCGCTCCTCTGGGGTCGTCCTCTCAGCCAGGAACCCCACTGGCTGACTTCGCTCGTCAGCTGGCACCAAAAGAAACCAGGGTAAATGTGTCTGTGCATGCCGTTACTTCAGTAAAATATTTCTGCTTTAATCAAAGATCATGTCTGAGAATACAGGAATCAAGGGGAGGGAAAAACAAAAGTTTGTCCTCAAATCTGAGAGGGGGAAAGGAAAAAGGGAAAACTCTTTATCTGGATGGAGTTTAAATCTGTTTCCAGTAGATTTCTTGCAGGTATGGCAACAAAAGTTGTCTGATAAAGAGAATTGTAAGGGTAAACAGGAATCAAGAAAGTTAACTAGTCATTGCACTGGGAAACCTGTCACAGAGAGGAGATGGAGGTAGAAACATCACAAAGCAGAGCCTGAGGAACACGTGCAGCACCATCTCTGACTTACTCAAGTGGGAAAAGGACCAGAATGCGCGTGTTAGTGCTGTGACCTCTGACTTCTCATTGTGTCACCTTCCTTCAGAAACAACATTGCAGTGTCATTTTGTTGTACTTCACATTATATGTGGCATTGTGCAAAGGGGCAGAGCGGGCTTTTGTGTGAATCCAGAACTCAAAGACTTGAAAGTAATTTCTAGAATCCACAGTGAAATCACATGAGCGTTTAAGTCCCAGTTCCAGAACAGGAGTTGTGTGGGCAAATGCCCTTTGCGCTGGGGTCCCTTTACTATTAGTTATCTTGCCAGCTCAGTTATTTTTAAAATAGATTTTTAAAGTATTTGTTTCTAGAGACTGAGTTTAAAGAAATGGAAATGCAGATAGGCAGGATTGTGTGACTGCCTCCAAAATCATCCCGGACGACGGAACTCAGGTTTACAGGCTCCTATGCTTATATGCAGAAACAGTAGCCAGAGGCACCTATCTTTTGAGCATTTAAGTACTGGGGACAGTTTTTCTTCAATTAGTGAAAGATCTGATGCATGTAGCTTCATGTGCAAAGTATGGGTTCTGACCCAGCTGCTGACACTTGGTCAGAAGATCTTGGGTGTTGTGAAGGGTGACTCCAGCTCAGTGCCCAGTGGTAGTCAAGAAAGGAAATGGAGCGCAGGTTGGGAATTGCCAGGAGGGGATGGAGCGTAGGGAAATGCGGCATACTGCTCCCTAAACCTGAGGTTCAGCTGCACCTCGAATTGGGCGCGTGCGGCTCGGTTTCCCTCATCTCAGAAGGTTTAGAAGTGGTGCAAAGAGGCTGGTGAAGGATAACAAGGATCGTCAGAGATTCGGACCCTATTTGTGGAGTGACCGGGTAGAGCCGGACTTTTCAGCCGGGAAAAGCGGTGGCTGAGATTGCTGCACAAGAAATGGAGAAAACTCAGAGTGCTCTGGAGAGCCCGCGTAGGAGCAAAACGTTTGTCACTCCGTGAAAGAACAGGGGGACATCAGACGGAAGCTGGTAAGCCGAGTTCAAGAGAAACGAAGGACAGTGGCTCTCTGAGGGCTTGCGGCGGATCCGCGCAAGTGCTTTTTGAAGGCTGCTGTGGATGGGCTGTGGGGGCAAACTGGACGAGCACTGGAGAGAAGGGTCTGCGGAACCGCACCGGGCTCAGGAAATCCTCTGGGCTGAAGACGCAAGCTGGGGGGAAGCACCGTGGATACCTGTCCTGTTCTCGCCCGTGCCTGACCGCCGGCTCACGACCGCTGCAGGGCCGGCGGGGCAGTCGCCGCTCAGGGGCCGCCTCAGCCGGGCCCGGCCGCACGCGGGCTCGGCGCCAGGTCTGAAACCAGCGCCTGCGCCCTCCGCCCCGCTGGCGGCACCCGGAGCGGGCTNCCTGTGGGCGGTAAAGCAGCGGCCGGGGCCGGGAGCGCCTGCGGCCACTTCCAGGTACGGTCCGGGGCGTCCGCGGTGCTCGGGCGTGCGTCCGTCCGTCTTCTTGCTAGAGCCGGCAGGTTGTCGCTTTCCTCCCGGCGTTTATCTCCTTACTAGCTACCCAGTTCTGTACAGCCGGAGCCGCTCGTTTCTGTGGGACTGCAGGGTACGGGGGAGGGGAGAGAGACTTCAGCCCGTCGGAAGAAGCACTTGGTGCGGTGGTTGGGTCCCTCTCCCTGTCCCTTTCCCTGTATTGACGTGGAACAGGGTCCTAAAGCTGCGTGATGTAATCTTTCTGTGGCTGTAACCCTCGGAGAAGCTTTCCCCGTTTTTCCTGAAGCCCGTCGGGTCAATTGATGGCTGCTTTTTTTTGGATCGGAGGGATGAGAAAGCCATTTGCCGGATTGTGGTTGTAGGGCTGCATAAAATGGGTGTGCAGGTGGGACAGAGGTGCGTGTGTGCTATTGCTCACATGTGTTCGTGGCTTCTCTTATGCTGGGCATCTGCTGTGCGCGACTGTGGTAAAGCAGGTCCTCTGTGCTGAGTCAGGTGGGAGCAGTTCAGGGGCAGGAGGAGAGTAAAGGCTGTTAAACGACCCCTAAGTTGTGCTTAAGCCAGGCTGTAAACTAAGGCAACCCTAGAAACGAGCAGTGCCTCCCTGTTCTTCCTGTGCGTAAAGCCAAATACAGTACTGGGCATGAGGAAAACTCTTTCAGAGGAGTTCCCCTGAACGGAGCAGAAGAGGGCTGATTCCTCTTAAAGGGGGAGAGCGGCCTGAAAAATCCAAAGAGCCGCGGACGGAGCGGTGCTCGGGACCCCGGACGGGCAGCTCTCCGTCTACCCGAGAGATTGCCGCTGTGGTGGTGCAGCGTGACGGGGGCTGGGCTGAGATAACGCGCCATCTGTGGGAAAGGGGCACTGGGCTGGCAGGACTGGGTCTCTAGTCTGTCTCTTTATTTTGAAAGCCAAGAACAGCGTTCGAGGCATAGATAGGTCCTTCAGGCTTACCTTACAGCTTCCAAATGAGAAGCCTGGGAGAGAAGTTTATAATCAGCTGAAAATCAGTGCTAAGCATACACAAGTAGCTAACTGGTGAGCTGTGCTGGAGAGACCTCATAGGTAAGACCCAGCTCTGGTTTTGGATTAGCAGTGGGGATATCACTCTAAACAGGCAGGACTGAAACAAACCACTGTAGGTTATGTTAGCTCTTTGTAAAAGAGGAAAGAAAGTGCTGGTTTGTCTGGGGTTACGCTCGCAGCGGTGCTACACGCTGAGTAAAATGCTTTTTTGTGCAGTACAGTGAATCCCCGTTGGTTCATGTTCTTCGTGGTTTCTTTCTGCTGAGGTTTTCGGGGATAGCACAGTGTGTTGTTACCTGTGCCCCAGTTGTATGAGTTATCTAAACAGTCCTTGGGGAATGCAGTGAGTCACCGTACCTGCTCGTGGTCTGCAGGGTGAGCTGCTGTCACAGTGTCAGAAATGACAGGCACAGTTCAACACTAGAGCCCCATCAGTGAACTGAAAAAGCTGAAAACATGGGAGTTTATTTTTGTAACTCAGAGTAGTTAAAAAGTGAGTTTTTCTTGGGGTGAAGGTAGGAAGGGGCTGTGTGTGGACCATATTGCCAGTTTGTGCTACATCGCTGGAAGGGTCTGGCATTGTGACACCTACTAGAGCGGACAAAATTGTGTGGATGGGATCTTTCTTGGCAGCCTTTGACTACCTGGCCTCTTGGGCATTGGTGCTACCCTTGGAAAAGTGCTACAAAGAAAGCTAAATGGTTAAAACTGGTGCTCTCAAGCACTTCTGAAATGATCGTCTGTAAAAGGTTAAGTGATGTTTGGGGCCAAAGATGCTGAATGCTCCTGGTAACAGGGACGCATTGTGGCTCTGAGCTTTTCTGAATATCAAGCTCTAGGTGTCTTGTGCAAAGAAAGGAAGTGTAAGTATTGGATGGTTCACACCCCAAATATTTCCTATCTAAATCAGAGGGTTTAGAAACATTTTTTTCTATGTAAGGTTGCAGTCAGTCAGCTGGTACTGATTTTATCTGGAGTGTCATTACACTTAGAAGATGTCCTGGGAGCTCAGTCAAATGACTTGGAAAAGGGCAAGCTTGTGGTGCTCATTTCATTCTTGCACATCCTTGATGTGGGTGTGTTGTTCTTGGCAACTGTGTGCCTGCTCAGTTCGTAGAGCTCCTTCCATTAGCTGTGATCCTTCTCACTTATTTAGAGAGAATAATGTCAAAGCTCCAGCGTTGAGTAGGGCAGCTGTCGTAGATTTCATTTAAAGCATAGTCTTCAGAAGACAGGCCTTGATTTTTGGAGATAGAAATGATCCAAACCATCTATTTCCTTATATCTTTATGCAGCGTTTGTAAATGAAAAGCTAATATTGCCTTTTTCTCAAGGTGTCTCCCTTTTCTTCAGTCATTTGAGCACTGTTCTGCTGTTCAGTAGATGGTTGGGCAGTACAGAAAGAAGCCGTCGGTTGGAATAGGATGCCTGTGTTTCAATGAAGGCAGAATTTATGATTGCTTATACTTAAGCATATTTTCCCAGATGTTAGTAGGTACGCAAGTATACTCTGCAAGCACTGACAAGTGCCCTTTGCTTGCTGGAACCAGGCCACATCATCTAATAAACACACTGCTAGAAAATGAGCTTGCAAACAGAAGTTCCAGAGTGTGCTTTGCAGCCGCAGCAAGTACAATACATAATTTACAAAGAGGAGGCAAAGACTCTACCTCTAGCCGAAAGCTATTGCTAATTTCTCCTCTATTATAGCTGCTGTGAGAAGTAGTATTAAAAAATATAAATCACTGCAGTGAGGAATGTGAACGGATGGTATTCGGTATGGCTGTATTTTTAATTAGAAAATGATCAGGATCATGGAAACAATACAGCTCAGTCTTCCTAGGCGGCTCTAGAATAGCAGTGCGTGACTCAGATCCGTGTATTCTGACTATTTTGGTTTTGACTCATTAAAATGCATCTTCTCCCTGGAGTAAAATGTTCCCCGGGTCACCTGCCCTACCCATGGGGTCAGGTGCATCTTGTCACATCTGGAAATAGCACCAAAAATACCAGATTACACACCAGTAGAGAGATGAGCCTGGAAGCTGTGAGTCTGCATCAGCCAGAACAATGAGACATTTAGATTCATAAGCAATAAGACAGAGGATAAATACGCTTGAGTCAGATTGAGGAGTGGGATATTCTCTGAGATAATTGCTCTAATTGATCCAAGGCCAGGTGCTTTCCACATGAAAGCAGCATGCTGACCTGACAATACCTGCCCATCAGAGTCGATCCTCCCTGATACATCCTGCAGGGATTCAGACACTATTAGCCTGTGTTTACAACGATCCTTTCACAACCCAACCTGGCATACGTTTGCTCAATACCATACTTACTGTGTGATGAATTAAGAGGTGTAATAGTTTCAAGGCGAGACTTGGTCCCATCGATTGCAGAGGGCAAGGGTCCACCTTCGGTTGAGCGTGGGAACTGCTGCCGGGTCTTGAAGGCTGACAGAAACCAGTAGATGCAGCAAGTAAGCGGTGGAGATTTATGCTGTGGCCCTGCCTAGACTAGGGAAAAAACTTTTCAGTCAGTTTGGCTAGACTGTTCTTCCCAATTTCCCAAGGAGCCAGTCACGCTGATTGGAGGAGCGAATTGTTTTAAAGGTCTCCTATGCCTCAGACCCAGCTCTGGGCTAGAAACCATGGGCTGATGTTCAGGGTGTGAGGCAAGTATAACTGATGCAGATACAGAGCTGTACGAGCTTTCTTAACTCCAAAGTGGGACCATCCCTTTTTAGCATCAACCTAAACATTTGCAGGTGTATTTTTTTTGTTGTGGTGTTTTTTTAACTGAAGTATTTCTGCTGCAGAAACTCTAAATATACTGCTCTCAACCTGCTGTACGTCTGTAAGCGTCAGTAAAAATTCTATACTGTTCGTGGTTTTAGTAAATGGAAAAACAGAGATTAGGTGAATTGTTCACGTTAAGCCAGCGTTTTTTCTGCATCATCTACGTGGAAAGGAGACGTTTGCCGATGAGGTTTTAGGTAGAACCAGTTAAATGAAATGTAGTACTGTTACTTAGCACTATTACAGCTTGCTGTTGTAAATTATAACTTGACTGTCTGTTATGACTATAAAAGGGGATGGTGCTTTCTTCTGAAGTGTGTTGTAGGTTTCACCAAAAGGCCAAGCATGGACGTCTGCAAAGAACAACAGCTTTTGCATTCGGAAAGTGTCTTCCTTTGATGAGGTTGAAGAAGGAACTGTGTCAAGAGAGCTTCATGCTTAAGGCTAGTACTGTGCTTCTAGAATTAATATAGTGTGATACATCTTCCGTACCCCTTTTGGAAAAAGATCTTGGAACTTAATGAAAGGAAATAAGCCCACACTAATCCCCCTTTGTACTGTCAAGCAGAGGAATGCAGTAATGAGAAACTGAGTGACTTGACTAAAGCCACTTTAGGAGCTTGTAGCAGCGTCAGAAGCAGATCTAAGCTCCCAGTTGCCGTGTCTGAGCACTGAAATCGTGCTTTTTCTGTTGACTGCAGATGGATGTCTAAACAGTTCTTGATCAAGCTGGTTATCACTATGAACTAGTTTGGACCCACGTTTAGCTACTGACCGTGCAGATAGAGAAGGTGTATCCTTTGGCCTCGACCACCTGAGGTGGGTTAGGATTACAGAAGTTCACATCCCTGTCTCATAAAATGGGTCATATTCCCCAAGCTTAGTGGGAGTCTAATACCGCATTGAAATCAGTGATACTGTTCTGATGATAGTGTAGGGGAAACTGCCCCTGTCTCTGACAACATCAATTTTCTATTTCTTCGGTTTGAGGTATGCAGGAGGCACAAAGCGTGCTACGGAAACGATAACGTCAGAGTTCTGATTCGCTAGTGGGGATGGCATAGCATGGATGACGCGCAGGTCTCAGCTGTCCACCCCACCCCAGCCTTCGTCCCGTTCCTGGACAGCTGAGCCTTGGTGAATCAGCTGCGGAATGACTCAGTTTACAGCATGATGTTTTGAAGTTAATCAGTGCTGCTGTTCGCTCGCCTTAAAACTCCTGACTGCAAACTGCAGCAATTCATCAGCTGATTGATGAGCAGCCCCGCAGCTGTCTGCTCAGCTGCACGAGGCTGGGGTGGTACCTCCTCAGGTCTGTGGAGCCTGGCATCCTGCCGCGGTGTGGGGACCAGATGGAGCCAGGCTGCAGCTGGCTGAATAGAGAGGTGGGATTTTAGTCTTTTATGACTGTAATATTTAAGTACCCTCTGTTCCCAATAGAACAAATGGCAAAACTCTTCTGTACTTCACTGGGTGCAATTAGGGGAATGTTGTGTACTTATAAAAGCCTTACCCTGCTTCAGTAAGTTAAAAAAAGCATGAGACTTGAGTAGCACGCTCGTGTTTTCTTTGCACTTAATATACTTGTACTCTTATTTCAAAGCTCTCAATTTTGCCATCAGCAATTCTAGCCTTTTTCTCAACTCTTTTTGCTGGCCACCCACTAGGTTGTCTGCCTTTCCTGATGGTATTTGATTTTGTACGAAATTTAACATGCAGGACTGCGGAGATCATACTCAGCTTGTGCATTGGTGTAGTTTTTTAAAAAGTGCTTGGAGGACAGTTAATTTATGATTTTTTTTAAAGGAAATAGATCCAGGGGAGGTGAAGTTGTTTCTTAGTGTGATCCCGGTATTGGTTGTCTATTAAAACCTCTTTGCTTTCAGTCCAGCTGTCTGCTCATAAATTTTTGTAGAAAAAAGTAGCTACATGCCTTGTCTGTTGTTTAAGATGGGCGATATTTCATTGCATGCTTTGGCTGGCCTGAAGCCTTTGTGCGTTCTTTTATGTTTCATTCATTCTGTAAATCACTCAAGCTGTACAGGAGTCACTACGGAGCATACAATGGACTGGACTTTTCTAGAATCTCTGGTGGCTTGTAACTTATAATTACTGCTGTGCTAATCCATCATGTCACTTACAACAGATACTTATCCTGTATGGCTCATGTTTTAAACTTCTCCTCTGAAACCAGGGAAAAAAAAAAAAAAAAAACATGTGTGATTGTCAAAGAGATTCACAAGGTTAAAAAAACCCTCCCATTTATGGGAGAGCAGCTTTATTTTGAATGGGAAAATTCATTAAAATGTTAACAGGACATCATCCAGATAAAGAAATTGTCCATAAATTAAAATATAATTTAGAAATGAACTTAAGAAAAAGATTAGTCGGTGATGGAACACACTTCATATAGTGTCTTTTTTAATAATTGTGGCTTCCTCAGTTTTAACCGACAGATAGAAGTCTCAGCTGCATTGTGATCATGGTAGGATACAAGTGTGCTGAGACAGCTAATATGTGCTGCGTGTGGTCTTCTTTTCACGTTCGGTGTTTCAAGGCTGCTGCTTTCGTGTGCCCAGCAACAGGCAAACTGTTTCATGTGCTTTGGTTGGGAGGAGCTTACGTCCTCTCCTCTCCCTTGGCCTGGGTAGTTCTCCTGCAATTGGGATTTTTGCCGTGATGTAGTTTGCCTACGTGTGCTTGTCTGCAGCGGTGCTGTGGCATGGCCACCCTCGGCATCATCGTGTCGCTCTTCCTGCCCCGCAGAAGACGACCACGGAGAAAGGGCAGAAGTGGGGTTGGTTCTGGGGGCTTAAGCAGGGGACATGGAGTTACAGCGCAGTGGCAGCAAGAGGAACGTGTTTGCTTTCTTCCCTTTTTCCACCCTTGCGGACTTTGAAAAATTCAAGGCGTTCTTAACCCCCCTGCACTTTTCATAATGCTCCCAAGCTTTTGCAGTTCAGTATCCAAGGAGTTCAGCACCAAGGGTCCGTTCTCCTATGCGAGTGATCAGTCAGCAGTGCCGCATCTGTCCTTCCCGCATCGTCAGCTGGATCTATTTATAGATCCAAGAAAGAGCTCCTTTGCGCATTCAGGAGGAAAATGCCCTTCGTTGAAATTCAGTTCCTGGTCTGTTCTTTGCCTACTGGGGTTTTCCTTTCTCCTTTGCAGCCTATTATTGCCCGAGTAATTCTTTGAGAATTTGACCAAATCGTCCATGCCCTGCTGTTCTAGTGAAGATGAAGAAGTATCGCAAGGCTCAGTCAGGGGTATTACGCCTGCCTCAGGTGCTTGCTCGCCCTGCCAGAGGCTGCAATTCACTGGTCTCTGCTGAGTGCAAGACGTGTTTCTGCTGTTAGGTCACTGTCGAGCAGGATCACCTATGGGGAGTTTTTGTCCTCTTGTTACTCTGTGATGGATTCCTTCTGAGTTGCACTCAACCTTGCTCTTGATTTCAGGAAAAAGCCCACATCGCTCCTTTTTCCATCTCCTACGTGAGTATGGAATACCATTCTGTACTCTGCCTTTTACAAGATGCAGTTAATGAGAAGTATTTCTAGGAAGAGCAATATATAGGAAGGAACTGTAAGTCACAGTTGGTGCTGAAGTCACGCTGCCAGAATTGTATGTCAAATTCTTCGCGGACAATGAAAGCAAGAAGGCTTGAGCTGGGATAGTTCTGTGATCTTAGTTTCTGCAGTTAAGGCGTATAAAACACCGACCTGGGCTTTTTTTCAGGTTTCTTATCTTCTCAATAGTTTGAGCTGTAGGATTGCACTTTACCTTTCAGTGCAAAAAACAAATGCTTTGTAAGAAAAGCAGGCACAGGCCTCTGGGTCTGGTATGCTTGTGTTTTAGGTAGCCTGGGTCCTTGTCTAAAATACTTCACGCTTTCCAGAAACAATGAAGAGAGCGGGATGTTGCTGACAAGCACCTAGTCCTTACTTCCTTTCTGTGTGTTAAAGCTGAGGCTTATTCTGACTTGCTCAGACTTTCCCGGGTTGGTCCAAGTAGTCCTTTTCCCAGCAGTCTTTTATTTTGCTATACCTCAATTTTGTAACGCTGACCTTAGCAACAATGGGAGATGGTAATCACCTGCTAAATGTGGTTTGGGGTTTATGGTGAAGCGGCTCGGAGGGGACATGGTTGCAGACCTGAGGTTTGCATCTCCTGTGAGGAGGTGTGCCTTGGGACTCCTAACAAAGGCAGTCACCGTTCCTCTGGTTGAGGGGTGTAGTATGGGAGATACCTGTACATAACAGAGGAGCTGAAAATGTTTGGCAGTGGCTTTAAAGGCACTTTTGTGGCTACTACTGAACCCCTCGGTGGGTGCTTCTATGAAGGATACAAGCTGTCCATATTGATGATTTTGTCGTATACACCTGATGTGCAGACTGAGCTCTTTAACGTAAATGAAAAAGAAAAAAACCCGCAACTTTCCACTGTTGCCAGTAGAAAACCAATTTTATTTTTTTTTTTTTTCTATTGCTAATCATAGCGGTTTGGACAAGCACTCAGCAGCCTGGAAGCTCTGTCCGATTCCTTTAGTTTTGCCAAACTGGGACTCAGCTCCTGCAGGAAACGGTGGCATTTTGAGCACATCGTCCTTGGCTTTCTAGTTGCACAAGCGTTACTGGGAAGGTTGAGGCCTCTTTCCTGTCGGAGGCTACTCAGAGTCAGAATTTGGGCCTTAATGCCCAAGATCTCATGTTCTTCATAAGGATGCTAAATGCAGAAAAAACGTTTTATTCCTCTTTCCACAACGCAGATAGTTATCGACTTCTCGCTGTCACAGGAGATTTCCTGACTTTTTTTACAAATTCCTGCTTCTCAGACATAGTATTGTTGTGGTTTACCTAGACCTCTGCTCTGTATGCCAAGGATTTGTGGTCCAGATTTTGCTCTGCGCCCAAATTTCAATTCTACTCAGGTTATTCTGAAGACAGGGTTTGGTGTTACGTGTTTAGCTCCTAAGCTAATTAAATCTAAGCCTGCTGCTTTGTGTCTCCACCTCCGTATAAAATGCAGCAGGAGAGTCAAGGTAGCAAAGGAGTCCTGCTGGAAAAAGTGTTGTATGAATCATCCTGTTGGCTATACTGCGTTTATCTCTGTCACCCTTTGATATCCTCCCTTTTCATCACATGGAGAACGTGTCGTGTGTCTTATTCACTTACAAATGAAATCCTCACTGTCTGAACACAGAACATCTCTTAGCTGTACGACTTGAGGTCTCACTGAAGCGGAACTGAACTATCGCTATCAAGCAGCTTCCAGAAATAAACAGCAAACAAGTGAGCGAGTGTGTTCCTTTTGGGGCCAGGCTTTTGGGAATTTTATTTTATTGTTATGAATCAGTATACCTATTTATGACCTGATGACTTTTTTCTTTCCTCTTGGTGAGGCTCTGTGCGTCTCAAATTTAGTTTTGTCTGAAGAAGGACCCCATGTGGTCCTGGGTGTAATTGTTTTGCTGAGAGTTACAGGATTGCAAGCTTCAAAAACGTCTCGTTCCCTTTGGGAGTTAGTTGTTAGAATTTAAGCACTACCTGCTGACCTTCTGAAAAGCCTTGCATTTTAATGGGCAGTAAAATATAGTGTGCCTGTGTAAAATAGGTTGGAGAAAAACCCTTCTGTGTTTCACACCTGTTTCTGTTCTTACCGTGCTCGGTAAAGTTAATGTATGGTGGAAGTGAAGGTTTTTCCCCAAACATCGTATCGCCCATGAAATGAGATATTGCCTGAGTCTGCAATATACAAACTAACAACTAATTGCTGGCTAGGCTGGCTAAAACCTTCGCAGATTCCAGTCTCGCACTGCATCGGGCTGTTTGGGTTAATAGGAGATCTGGATTGAAACAGCTACTCTCCTCGGTTTTTTACAGTGCCAGTATTGATGTCGTTTTGCAGATGCAAGCTGGCCTTTCTCACTTTCCCTGGGCAGTGGTACCTTGGAGCCACAGGGCTGTATGCAAAGGTTTGGTGGGTGGCCGTGTTTACACACTGCCCGCTGCCACTTGCCTCGTGGCTGAATAAACTTTGCTACCGTAGCTGAAAAGATTTATGAACTTCGGTGCAAACAGGACATCTTTCAGTGCCAGCGGGCTGCAGAATATTTTGGATTTGTTCAAGTCTGTGGTTTGTGGTTAAAACACGGTGAGCTTTTTACGCTGTATGAAAACCTAGGAACTGCTGCAGAAGGTTCCTGTCAGCTCCTTAGTAATAACTTTGCTTCTTAAACTTTGCCAGCCTCTCAGAGAGTCCTTATGCCTCAGAGTGCTGTAGTGGTGCAGAGCGGCCGTGGTGGGGTTGCACCTCACCTGCCCGGAGATTTGATCTCTCTTGCGTGGGAACCTGGTTCTCTTCAGTCCTGCACCTCGTGCTCGTACTCTGTAGCCAGGTGTGTTTATTTTATTCTTCTTTTCTCGCAGCTCATCGGGCTGGATGGAACTGAATTGCTGTTTGAGCGGCTGCCCAGAGTGACTGATGTCACTGCAGACATGGAGACTCCTCACTCCCGGTTTGATGCAGATGTCCTTTGGCATCTCACAAGGCAGGATTAGCACAAGTCACATCGACCAGGAGGCTCTCTTCACCATCCCTCTCTGTCTTGGCAATTGTTTTCGCTTTCTCTTACTGTTTACTTACTGAATCCCTCGGTCTCGTGCTGGTTTGAATGCCTCCGTTGTCCGGACATGCTGCCAGCAGCAGCTCTGTGGCTCTCTGTGTGGTGCTTCAGGTCCCCAGGAATCTAGCTAATAACTTAATAGCTTCTCATCTCCGCTCAGCTCACTCTGAAAAGTGCTTTGTTGTGAGTTGTGGAGCACACAGACGGCAGCACGCTATTTATTTCCAGGCTGTCACGTTGCCAGTTGTTCTCAAAATGGAGTGCCTTTACAGACTCGTGGTTGCTGAGGTCTGCGGCTTTAAAGTGCCTTTTCCCAACTAGGGTTCGATACAACGGAGAGAAAAGCAACAGCACCTGTGCTTACAGCGATGGTTCAGGGGCATTAACGCTTTTCTCGGGCTCAGGGACGTGCTCTGTCAACACAGGAGCCTGGCAGCCTGGGGATTTTACCTTCTGGGATGGATCTGCCTTGCCTCCCAGTTGTGGGGAGGATGGGAAGCAGTGTGCGACACCTCCTCGCATTCGCTCCGTCCGCTCCCCAAACGCGGCTGCCCCATTAGCACTCACAGCCCCATAACTGCTGTAGTCGTTGAAACCAGCACGTAAGTATTTGTGGTCAAAGTTGGGCACAGACTTACTCGGAGTCAAGACTATAAAACCCGGGTTCCTTAAACTGCCAGGAATTGCTACTCACAGAAAACAGGGGAGGGGGGAGGAGAGGGAAGGAGGGTATGACGCCACGCTCAAGCAATCGGGGAGGTTTTACCTTTTGGCCTTTTCACGCCCTGCTCACCAAGAGATCTCTTGGGTGGTCACAGTGCCCTCGCCGCCTACCCCCTGCTCTGGATGACTGAACAGCCTGCAGCGCTGGCTGATCTTTTCCTTGGAAAGACGTTTCATTTCACAGGCACTGAGGTGCTGACTGATGAGTAATTGCTTTATTTTTCCGTAAGTATTAAGCTGGAAAACACAGCGCTGAATTTTTACGTTGTCACAGAATTTGGAGAGAGGCTTTAACAGATCTCTGACTCCGCTCGTATCTTTGTTATCATTGTTGAACCCGGACAACGTTGGTGAGCAGCTATACACAGGAGGTTTTTTCTAAATTTCTGTGGAGCCCCTCAGAGAGCAGGTGGAGACAGATGCGCTGTAGCATCAGGCTTTAGCCTGGGTCACGCCTGTCACGCTGCAGTTGGAAAAACCCAACACTAATTTACCAGGGTGGAGTTGGGAAGTTGGAGCTTTTGACTGCAGTTACGGGGCTGTTGGGTCGCATAAGGAGACTGTCCTCGCACGTAACCTCCTCAGGGCTCCACTTCAGCCGCTCTTCCTCTGCGCTGACGGGGGCTGTGCCAGCCCGCGACAGCCTGAACGCGCCTCCCCGTCAGAGTGCTGCTCTCAGGTACCTACTGTCAGGGTTTGCCCAAAGCTGTCCGTGAACGTTATGCCACGTGCCCAAAAGCTTTACAGAGAGTCTGGGTTCCCAAAACCCGTCGGGATTCTTGAATCCTCCATCTGACTCTTAACCTTGACCTCTTATCTGTCATGTAATGAAGAATCAGCAAGATATAGAAGAAGCGCCTGGCAGTTGTGATAGACAGGTAGCGATGAGAGCCTGTGTTGGCCCTTTCCTGAGAAATCTGCGCAGGCTGGAAGACAGTACAATCTTGACTGCTGCGTGCAAGCAACCCAGGGTATGGCTCTGTGTTTTCTTCCTAGTGCAGTACTATCTCTGGAGTGTAGAAATCCTCTTACGTCACACCGTCTGGTAATTATCACGTATCTCTTCCGTGTGTCTCCTCAGGAAAGGATGCCACAGACGCCTCTCTTCGCAGCTATGTTTGACGGCAGCAGCTACAACAGGAACCTGTATCAGTCAAAAGAGGACAACTGTGGAGGGCTCTATTACCATGACAACAACCTCCTGTCGGGGTCTCTGGAAGCTCTGATCCGACACCTGGTACCCAATGTAGATTACTATCCTGACGTAAGTCTATATACCCAGGTAACTATATGGCTAGGCCTGATGTATCTTGTAAAGGGGAACTCTCACATATGCAGCAAAAGCAGAAGGTGTCACATCAAACTGCGAAGGAAGGGGTTCGAGTGACGGGTCAGCAGTGGCAGGATAAACACATGCTTCATGTGAGTGCAGTATGCAGTAAGTCGCCTAACGCAGGAAATCTAATTCTTTATTACTCCTGTTGGGAGGTGCGCAACCCAGGTGACTCATTTCTAAAGTAAGTACCTAGTGTGACCTACTGTTTGATGGGTTGTAGGTACCATTGGCCCTTAAAAATCTCTCAGGCAAGCTGAGGAGAAAAGCATGACCACTGGCGTGACGGGATGAATGTATTTAGTTTAAAAATAAACGTTTTTTTAATGCATATTTCCCATTGCTCATCTGAGGTCGGCATGTATCTTGTAATTGGCAACTGAAGTGTTGAACTAGTACCACGCTGTTCAGAATCAGCAGAGGCTTTACATGAGGAAGGGACATTTGTCATCTGAGAGTTTTTGGCCTGTGTAGATGCATCCATGCATGGAGACATTTTATGTAATTCTTAGAAAAGAAGAGTGATATCAAAAGGTCGGGGGGTGGACACGACAGGGGATGACTGAGGGATGATGAAATTGCATCTCCGCTTGTTGAAAGGCTCCTGCTGAAGAGATAACTCCACTTACATCCAGCTTCTGTTACTGTCGTAGATGTATGCACATTTCCAAGACAGGACCTTTTTTAACTTGGGTCAGGGTTAACAGCAGCACAGGACTGTGCTTAACCTTAAATGTGCTTGATGTAAAATTTAAACATGTAGCGATTTAGACATCAGTTGGTCAAACGTGATGATATATTCCAAGTCCCTAGAATTGGAACGTTGCAGAATCTTTCTTGTGGGTGCCACAGACACTTAACTGCTGGCAGTGTGGGGAGCGGAGTGGATGTTTTGAATATCCATCTCACAATGAGTTCAAATCACGATATATGGAAAATTAAAGCAAAATAAGGAGCCTCTTCCTGTAACCTCAGAATGAGTTACTAATTTTAATTCTGTGTGATTAAGCTATGTAGTCGCCTCTGCTTTCACTCAGGAGACAGGCAATACTCTGAGAAACGAACAGCATTTGGGGATTCTTAAAGGAAGCACAAGGTCATAATATGCGGTTTGCTGAGGTTAGGCAGGCAAACACGGCATAGCAAAGATGGTGTATGTGGCAAAATTGAGTCAGCTCAACAATCTGGTCAACTGGCATCTTTTTTTTTTATTATTTTTCTGAAGACTGTTTACTTTCACTAGCAGTGTGGAAGCAGAAAAGATTTCTCCGTTGGTATTCTAAGTAGCTTGGACTTGCAACATGGGTTTCATTCCACTGCCAGCCAGAAAGAGTGACGTGAGCTGGTAATGGCTCTCACAAGGGTTTACTGTAGGGCAAGAGAAGACGAGTTTACATTTGATTCTGGGTAATTTCAGGTACTGAGCTTGTAATAAGGCGGTGTGCAGTCGGAGAGCTGAACGAGCCCTGCCCTGCCTTGTTTTGGTTAAATCTTGCATAACTTGGCTCACGAATGAATTTATAATGCTGATTCTGGAGCTGTGACAAGTGTTAAATGCTTAATGCTGTAGTATTAGCTCCTGACACAGCCACATGCAGAGTTTTCTTCTGCAGATAATAAAGCATTAGGAACTGATCTGTCAGGAACGCATTTTGAGAAAATATAAAACTGGTGGTAATTTACCCCTGTCTCTGTCTTCCTCTTGTTTGCAGAGGACATATATCTTCACCTTCCTTCTCAGTTCACGTCTGTTCATGCATCCGTATGAACTCATGGCCAAAGTCTGCCACCTGTGCATCGAGCAGCAGAGACTAACTGAGCCAGGCCTGGACAAGGTAAGATCCTTCGCTCTCAGGATCTCCTCTTACTTCCAGTCACTGTCTCCACCCTGCCCACAGCAGCGTGTTCCTACTCAAGAGAGTCCTCAATAGGATTAAACAGATTGAAAACCCAATACAAGCAACTAGAATTTGACCCTTTATTCGCTGACATTCGTGAGAAATTTCCACAGTGCTCAGCCTGTCCCCCGTGAAGACTGTTGCAGCTGCCGCACTGTTTGTTTTGCTGATACCTGGGCCAGAAACAGAAGTGCTTGCTGTTAAGGACATATCCTGCACTGACCCTGCGGTCATTGCTTTTGATTCATGGTTCAGTGCCAAAATGTTGGAAAGACATTAAAGATGAATTAAGCACATCAGTGGGAATTACACTGACCTGTCTCCTGTGCTTAAGCTACGCTCCTGCTGCCGTCTTTCCACAGTGGCTTAGGTTACTGGCCCCTTTGCGCAGGAATGCATGGTGTTTTGTGTGTCACGTCTAGAGTTGAAAGGAGGCAGAATGTGGACATTTGGATAGAAGCTCCACCCCAGTGGAAAATGACACAAATTAAATTAAGATACTTGAGTACTTCCACTGGTTTCTCACTATAAGGTATAGCGTGTGCATAAGTCTTGGCAGAACTGGCGTTTGTCACTTTCGTTGTAGATAGTTAGCTGTAAGTTATGGAAACATGAATAAACGTCTTCCACTGAGACACTCCTGATAACGAGGAGAATCATTCTAAGATTTCCACCTACCTGGGCCTAAGTTCCAGGTCAGTTAATCTAATGAGAGTCTCTTCATTGGCTTCTGTGGGTGTTGGCTCTGGCCGGTAATCCAATGCTGAATTAAATAAAGCTTAAAAGTTTAACTGACCTTCACGCTCCACAGTATCCTACAGAAGGAAAATCTATTTCCTTTGGGTTAATTATGTGCTGTATTGCTGTTACATGTAATATTCCTCCTTACCATTTTCAAATAGAACTGGAATCAAAAAATTGCACCCAAAATCCTCCAATTGTTGACTGAATGGACAGAGACATTTCCTTATGATTTCCGAGATGAAAGAATGATGAGGAACTTAAAGGAGTTGGCACAAAGAATAGCCGGTGGTGATGAGGTAAGTTGTCTGCGCACAAAGTTATTGGATAAAAAGGCATCCCTTTAATGCTTTGCTATTGCAGTGTTGTTGTTGTTGTTAATAACGTGGTGTGGCTCTGGGTGGCTAAGCTGACTTATTAAGAAGGTGCTGGTAGGCAAAAAGTTCTGTCCAGTACCTAGGCCTAGGAAGAAACTACACAGCATAAGCAGACCCTTTCCAACACGTAGGCACGGTTCACTCCATCCCTAAACACATAATATAATTGCACATTGTGCAGACAGACACAACTTAGTAGGTATTAGTATTTTTCATTTTAGCAATTTGGCTTGAAAGAAGCTAGATAAGACACTGGGAAGCCTTGCGTATCTGAGACACCCCTACTGATGAAGTTGTGTTGGAATTGAGCCTCTGACCTGTAGGTCAACGTAAGAGTTATAGCAGGTTTGGGAAAAAGTTTCTAAAAGAAAACTGGTCCAGGAAGAATTGTCTTGAGCTTAAAGCATCAGATATGGACTCAGAGGAAGTCTGTCATATTCCTTCTTTATGGATTGAGCACAAAAGGAAATCACTTGACTCTTTTCTAGTCCCAGGTCTCAGAGAGAAGTAAAGTTTCACGGAGATCGTATGAAATATTCTGATGCTTAACTGATGCTGGTCTTGTAAGTACTGAAATAGACTCGGCCAAAAGCCAAGGTTGATATTTACTTAGTGGAAAGGCAATTAACAAGGTTTCAATAAGCAGATCATGTGTAGCCGGGGTAATACTAAGATTACACAGGACACTGGAGCACTGGAGTGGCAGTTGGAAGAACTATAAACGCAAAGAGCAATTGCTAAATGGCACCGTGTTTCTAGAGTTCCTTGTGGAAGCTTTTGAATAAGGCTGTGGATGAGGCAGCGAAGGGCATGTTGGCAAGCATGTATGGAAGGTTTAGTGGGAGGAGTTGCGAGTGCTGCCAAAGGCTTGGGAAGATCTTGAGAGATTGTAAACAAGGATGGAAGACAGCAAACCTAAACTGAATTTGGCAGCTGAAATACATTTTGATGTTGTGACAGTGGGAGGGGGACAAAAGAAGATGGGACAAGAGAGTGACACGCAGTATGGAATACAAATGAAAAAGATACCAAATTTGATGGGCAGGCTTAGAGTTGCTGCAAGATAGCTACAGGGGGCTTTGGCCTCTGGAGAGGCAACAGCTCTGCCTTCACCGTGAGGATGCCAGGAGGCACCCTTCCCTGGACAGTACTCCTGCACTGTTGCTTTGTTTCAGGGTACTCTTAATAAGAAGCTAGGGAACTGAAGTTCATTTCAAGGCAAAGGAATAAGATTGAGGGCTCACACCTACTTGACAAATACTCACTGGCACAAAAAGAGAGAGCGAGCTCTTTAGCCTGGAGGAAGTTGAGTTGGTGGATGCAAGAGTGAAATGGCAACAGTGAAGTTTCTGGCAAAACAGCCAGTTTGAACAGTTAAATCATCTATTGAGGGGACAGGTGGAAGTACAAACTGCTAGAAAACGAGCATTAGGGAGCAATCTCACTCTGGCAGCAAACTATAGATCTCTTCTAGCTCTAGCTTTGAGCTTTTTTTGGCTTTGAGGTCGCCTCTAGAAAGACAAAAGAGAAAGCAAGCGCCGCAGTACATTGACTTGCATTATTGTGAACTGCTTGGAACAGTAAATGGCAACTTCCTTGACCTTGCTTTTCTGCCGATTGCTTGGATTTGTGTGAGTCGTTACCTTGAAGGATACAAAAGAAGCAGTGTTTCCTATTCCTGGTCACCATAGCTCTTCTACTTGTAGCTTCTTATTCCACGTCCCAAATTATTGTGCTCCAGTATTGTGAAGAGCTTCCAGTAAAAGTCCAACTAAAACTGTTCACCATGTTAGTGTATTGCTCCGTCAAAAAAAATTTCTTTAGAAAAACCTTATTTTTCTACCCTTCTCCCTCAATTTAATTCCATTCCTTCCAGTTTTCCCCCCACTCTGTGTCCTGAGAGGTCGTCACGCTCATGAGATATTTCTAGATTGTAGTGGTCCCTTTTACTGCTTAACTGACCTTTGTTTCAAGGTACAACTTTTGAAACCTTTCCCATCAGCCATTGCCTCACGTTTCCCGATTAGTTCGATATAAACATTTATCGGTAGCTTTTTCTGTTGAGTGTATGCACTCACACCAAAGCCACGTCCTGTATCCTGGTGTCTTTTCATGTGCACTGACCTCTCTCCTTTTTTCCATGATATCATATAGTGAGATTGACTGTGGAAACTCATTTAACATGTGATATTCCATATCTAGCAGGTAGTAATGATGCTTCCAGCCACGATCCATACCAGACAGAGACAAAAAGGGGTGACCTTTAGGTGAAATGTCCCATCATTTTTCTCCAGTGCTGTCCAGTCCGCAGAGGTTTTTAAATATAAATGGATGTCAGTGTGAATATAAAATCAAAAATGAGACTGTGGGGCAAGTAAGTGGGAAGGATTGGTTTTGTGGGCTCAGGTAGGCTCTCACATCTTCGTGGGCTCTCACATCTATGAGGTGTGAGAGGAAGCTGCTATTTCCTTCTGCCTTTGTGCCAAGAGGGTTTTACGTCATCACCGGACAGAGCGGTGTTTGTTGTGTTGAACTGCTGTTAGGTCAGCTGTTAGATGAGATTTCTCGTTCTGTTTCGGAGGGTATCTCTGCCAGTTTGCATTTTCTCTGGGTTTCTCCAACTACAGAAGCAGGTTGACCAGAATTAGGTGGTTCAGCTTTGTACATTCACCCATTTTCTCCCTGAATTTGTTGTCAGTTCTGGGTTGATGTGAACCACAAATTCAGGCATGATTTCCATCAGTAGCCAGAATTCATCCTGAGTAGTTCAGATGTTTTTTTCATACTCTGTTGATTCCTAGCGGGACGATAAAATGCTTCATGAAGTTCTCTTATGATAAATTCCAAAGAATTTGGAAGGAAATGGGTCAGTGAAGCAAATATCTGTGTGTATCACCTGTTTATGGAAGTGCAGCACTTACGAAGTAATACTCCTGTGTCTTTCTGAGGAAAACGTAGATCCTTTTCTTCAAAAGCTTGAGATCCTGTTCTCTCCCCACCCCACTGAAAAATGAGGCTGTATTTGTCTAGAAAATCAAAATACATCTAAGGAGAGAGCAATTATTTACCAAGTAACACAACAAATTCAGCCTTGGTTGAACACAGCTGACTCCAAGAATGAATCTGACCAAAGATAGTGCTGTTGTATAGAGTAAATTTGGAAATCCATGTAAGTGGCAGCTTTGGAGGGAATGACAAATTCATTAGAATACAAGAAACATTCCTGCCCTGGACTGATCACACCATAATGTGACCGTTGGGCGTGTATTAATAAGTTTTGGATGCTCCTTTTTTCAGCCATTTAGATTTCACTTTACTGGCTTTAGGATGGTATCTGGAATTTGGAAGCGTGACCACCTTGGGCTCAATTACACAGATCTATCTACCTGAGTCAAGTCCTGCTCCTACTTAAATTTGTCACTCCTGTTAACTTGAACTGCCACAAGGAAGGGCCAGAACGGTGAAAGAAAAGGGAAATGGTTTTATTGAATTCTTTTTCTCAGATTTACTGCACGTTTTAACTGACTTCAGTGAAACTGGTCTTGACTTACTCCAGAGAGAAGCAGGCCCTTTCTTCATCATTGAATGACTGTCTATTGCTTTTTCTGTGCTGTTAAGCAGGAGAAGGTGGAGTATTTTCATTTCTTGTATTTTGTCCAGTACTTTTCATGCAGTAGATTACGCCTGTCTTCTCTGCTGTTCCTTGAGCTAACCAGGTCACTGTTGAATCTGTGAGACAATCAGTGTTTAAATCCTCAGCTGGATTCCTTTAGGTCTGATGAAACGCCAGTATTAGAAACTTACGTAGTAGAGTGTATATTAAGTTGGCAACAAATACAGGTATCGGCATCAATCTGTTTTGGTGTCATGCAGACTTCAATGCTATCTTCTCACGTTTTGAAAACATCTTCCTATTGTTTTATGTCATGACAGATGTATCGGAAGAACGTTCAGCAGCTCCTCCAGAACCTGATTCGGAAGCTCTCCACTGTTAGCCAGTATGAGGAAGTACTTGCAAAAATTGATGCCACGTCCACAGATCGCCTCACAGTTCTAAAGACCAAGCCCCAGTCCATCCAGAGGGACATAATCACAGTCTGCAATGATCCCTACGCATTAGCTCAGCAGCTGACACAAATAGAGCTTGTGAGTTGTTATACTTCAAGAATGATTTCATCCTTCCTCTCTTTTTGAAATGCATGTTAACATAGGATATGACTTGGCTGCTTGTGTGCTTTATTTAGGAGAGACTCAATTATATTGGACCAGAAGAATTTGTCCAAGCGTTTGTACAGAAGGATCCTTTGGATAATGACAAGGTAATTGGAGCAGATCTGGAGCAGCTCTGAAATGTGACGTTTAACGACCTGGAGCTCAGGAGCCCCATGAGCTGACAGTGAGGTCCAGCAATAAATGAGGGCCAGCAGAAACAAGCTTTATAGTGAAAATGCTTTAGTATTCCTCTAAAAAATTTTGTTGATGCTTTTTCTTTCTGGAGGACAACTCCTGGAGCTCCAGAACTCAGACAACAAGTTGACTTAAATTAACACATTTGCTGGTTTTTTTTGCTGATTTAAACTAAGGGAGAATTTAATCCTGTTAATATTTTCTCCAAGCCACCTATGTGGTCTACAGCTGAAAAGCCGAGTTTAATTTTGGCTTTCGCGTTACTCATTTTCAACATCTGTTCATCCTTTTAGTAAACTTTGCAGCAAACTGGCAAGTGGGGCAATTTGCAGGGAAAGCGCTCATCACAAAAAGGGGGCAGTGAGCTCTGGGTCCGTGTGAGATGGAGGGCAAAGATGCAGTGTTTTTAGCTAACCATGATAGAGTTGTCATCTCCTTGAGTGCTGCTTTTGAGATGACTTATGCTCTGTCAATAAACTGTGCCAAAGTCAGGCAGTTAAAATTTGAATCACTGCCCTCTCTACAACTGACAAACAGAACAGAATGACTCCAGTTTGCAATTTGATGTTTAGTCAGACAGCCTCTGAAAACGATTTTATAGGTAGAGATCACTAAAACTGCCGTGTGACCCTTTTTAGGCAACCCTGAGATGTGGTGTGGGAATCATTCTAAGACAGAACTAACAGCACTTGTTAGGAAAGGGGGAATCCAGTCAACGTGGTAGAGCTGATCTCCCAAAGTTAGGATGCGGTATGTTCATTTGGTGTCAATGACCGAACGTAAAGGGACAGTGGAGTGGGCTGGCCTCTGTTTTCCTTCTGCACTTGCAGAGGGCATAATGTTGTCTCTACTATAATTCAATGGGACAGGAGTGAGGACTGAAGCAGTGCTCTCATGCAAGGAGATTTTAAGCAGATACTTAGCTTTGATTGTTTGCATAAGTTTATCCTAAGTCCTTAAAGCATCCCAGTAGGATTTACAGCAGGTGATGGATTGAGTGCTTTGCTGAGTCAACAGCTCAGGAAGAAGTTATACATGCTCAAATGCTATCACTGCTGCTTTCCCTCTAAGCTTTTTGTCACTTTGGGTAATTGAGTTATTCCTGGTTGCTTGACAACGTTTTGGGATGGCGAGGTGGAAAGCCAAAAGATCTCTCTCAGGGAAAAGGTGAAGATTACACTAAAAGTTGCTATTTTTCTTCTGCCTGCAGAGCTGCTATGGAGATCAAAAGAAGACCCGGAATCTGGAAGCTTACGTGGAATGGTTTAACAGGCTCAGTTACTTGGTTGCAACAGAAATCTGTATGGTCAGCAAGGACTTTTTCTGCTATATAAGGTTTTGTTTAGTCTAGTTGTCTAAAACTGTGAAGCCATTTCAGGTTTGGTGACCCTTTGGCACTCTTGACTTGTGCTCTTCGTCTTTTCATTCTCTCAACTCTGTACTTTTTCACATATGGACGAAGTCAGCACAGGGCTGAAGAGGAAATAAGTTCCACGTTTTCAGTGCCATACTGGCGCCTCAGCCTTGTTCATTGGGCACAGCAGCGATGTTATGCTGGGTTAGCCCTTCCTGGCACAGGAGTGCGTCTGGCCTGCCCTTCCCTCCTGTGAATGCCTCTGCTGAATGGGGGCATCGTTTCTCTCCTCTGTGATGACTCCCTTTTCCGCCCCACTGGTCTTCGTACCCTTCTCGGCAGAGCCTCCTTACCTGTTTTCCTTGCTCCCTACCTGCCCGGTACCGGGTTGTCTTTGCTGCCCTGAGGGCTTTTGAGCACAATAGCGTGGCTTCCTCTGCATGTAAAGCATAGTGTGAAGTTGCGGTAGGTGAGGAAAAGACTTTTAACTGGAGTGTTGTTTCTTTTGGGGATGGGTCAGAGTGCTCTGTTTCTGGCTGAGCGTAACATTCTGATGGCATCTCTTGCAGCCGGTGAAGAAGAAGCACAGAGCAAGAGTGATAGAATATTTCATTGACGTGGCACGAGAATGTTTTAACATTGGCAACTTTAACTCCTTAATGGCTATTATTTGTAAGTATGTGTCCTGGGACGTTTTGAATCCGGTTTGAATCTGGATAAAGGAAGCACGATGCTTTATACAAAAGTCCGCTGCTTAGCACGCTCAGCAGTGCCAAGTTGGGAGGGGAACTGGTGGAGAATCGCTCAATGTTATTGTAGTGTTATGTTATACGAAATTATTTACTGCCTTGGTTAAATTATAGAAAAACAAAGTTTTCGTTGCAACTGTTCAGAGAGGTAAATCCCCACTTTTTGAAACCAACTTTAGTGCTAAATTGGAATAGAAGCTCTTCTTGTAATACGGAGGGTTGACGCCTTCCATCGTTTCTGTTGCACCATAAATACCCTAGTGCTTTAAAAATTCCACACCTTGTTTATACTTGATAGGAAAATATTTGGAATATTTTTAAAATCTGAAATGTGAAAACTGCATAGATATGTGCAGTTTTCAGTGACATTTGTAAGCGGCAGTGGTGAGAAAATTCATTTGTGCTTTTTTACTGTGTATTCATGTTTTATCAAAACCACATTAAATAATGACATAGCATGTTTCTGGAGCTTTCATTCTGTAAGAGATGTGGAGTTTGTTTCCAAAGTTGATTTTAACGTTGGAATTTCAAGAAAATTATGGGTCTGATTTCTGAGTGGCTCTGTTGAAAATATTTGCTATTGTTAATAGCTTCTTTGCTTTAGAAATACTTACTAGCCTTAGTTACGTGAAAGATACATTTTTAAATACTCCAACAATTTCTCTTTCTTACATCAAGCTGGCATGAATATGAGTCCTGTGTCTCGGTTAAAGAAAACTTGGGCAAAAGTGAAGACAGCCAAATTTGATATTCTTGAGGTAAGCTTTGCCGATATTTGGACACGGAACAATTAATTTTACTTTCAGCTGCTGTAAAATGCGAGTTTGTCTTCATTATGACATGTTTAATTTACTATGTTTGTGTTCTTTATGAAAGTTCTAGACGACATAATAAGACTTGTTCAGCCAACTTGTGCTCTTTTGATTTGGAGGAAGGAANGGAGGTAACCTCTTTAAAGGGAGATGTATTTTTGGATTGACCTAATGCAGTTCTACCTTTGAAAACCAAGCTGAGCTGCAAGGCAGCCGCCTTGCCCTTTCCGAAAAAATTATCTTGAGCCAATTGATTGCCAGTTGCCGTCAGGTAGTAGAGAGCTGTGTCAAAAGTTCGTGTAGGTGCAGCGTATGAGTTTGTGATTTACCCAACAGATTATTTGCCAACAAGTTAATTATCCTGCTGGAAATGGCAATAGGTTAATTCAGGTCATTTATTAATAAAATAAAGAAGGTATAATGTTTTGTACTTAAAGCAAGCATGAAAAGTTTATTAATATCATCAGGAGATTTGACTTGTGTTCTGACAACAGATGAAAACTGAATGGCCGCAGCTACCTAACTCTTCCTTCCCCCACCCTTGGGTGGGAAATCGCCTTCCTTGTGTCTAGGGTGGCTGCACAGCTCAGGAAGTCGCTTTTATTATTGCAGCTCTATTTCATTTGGCTTTATTATGCAGTCTGGACTTTGCTGGTTGAGGACGTGCTTTGTGAGCCGTGCAGTCATCCTAGTCATGGAAGTGCGGCACTCAGTCTTGGAGCAGTGAGGTGGGGACACTAACAGCTTTAGCTGTCTTATCTTACTTCGCCCTTGCGACTGAATTGGCTCTCAGAAACCTACACGCTAGGAAGAGCAGAAAACTAGTGCCAAGACCCGTTGTTGTCTTAGTTCCGTGATTTTGGCTTCTGAATTAAAGCTGGGCTACCTTCTTTGTGGAGAGAGAAAAAGAAGGTCCGTGAAGCCTGTCTTTGCTTTCCTGCCCCTGACTCCTACTGGATCCCTTGTTGTGCTGAGTAAACATTTTTAAGACAAGATTCTCTTCCGATCGAGTGAACAGGTAAAGAGATACTGCAGTCCTCTAAAAGGCCATTTTTGTGGTGCTGCTCAGCGGACCTCTTGCTTTTTAAAATAGTTGCTGAAGTGAAAAAAAATTGAGTGTGGTGATGACTGGCTCATTATTTACATCTTTTCATGCCTGGTAGCATCAGATGGACCCTTCTAGCAATTTTTGTAATTACCGAACTGCTCTGCGTGGAGCCGCTCAAAGGTCCTTGACAGCCCACAGCAGCAGAGAGAAGGTATGTTTACAAATGACTTGGCAGCGTGCAAAAATGAAACGTGCTTGATAAGTTGCATGGTAAGCTGTTGGCTTGGGCTTCTGATCCTCAGCAGCTTTACCCCGGTGGCTTTTAGAAGAATTAAAAGTCTCAAAACCGAATCCTTCTCTACTGGGAAGGTCTAAATGTTGCCTGTAAGCTACCAAGAAAATAAATGGGATGCTTGAGGAAACCAGGCGGCTCAAGGAAGCTGACCATCTTAGGGCTGCCAGTTCAGTCTGGCACTGACTGAAAGCTGCAAACATGAAGTGATTCCTTTGATTATTTATATAAAATAAGTACACTGCCTCAGCTCGTTTCTTTTTTGACAGAGAACTTTATCTTGGAAACCAGCAATACAGGTGGAAAGGTTGATAAGGTTGCTAGTAATTTGTTCTTATAGCTGCTACTTGTGTTCAGTTTTAAGTGGTTTATGTTTTAGGGTGGAAAAGCTTTAAAACTTACTCAGAAAAAGTATTCTAAATCTCAAATCTAGACAGAGCTTCTGCCTAGATTCTGTGGAGTCCCCTTCCTGGGCACAGTCTTTAGATGAGCTTTAAATACACTCTGGAGATTTTTAGTGGAAATGGTGAGATGAATCAGGTGTTTGTGTGATGCAGGGGGTTAAAATCCACCTTCTAGATTCAAGAGTGGCTGCGAACTGTGCATTAGTAGAGGTGACATCTTTCTTTGCTCTTCAAAATAAATGAGCTTTTGACAAATACACTGGATTTGGTCACACGTTAATGCAGAATCTCAGCTGTAGTTCTTGTGGAAAGAAGCCAAATAGCTTCCTAGCTGCTCCCTACTTAGAAGCATTGCTCATCAACTGCTGTTAATATTAGGGCTTCGTGCTGTGTTTAATATACCTGATCTTGGTGCTCGTAGAATAAACTACCAGGCAGGATGAAGCAAATCCACACGCAGTCTGCTGGTCTATATTGTGGTTATACACATGTGAATAAAACCAGGGATTTCTTTCTGAGTCCTGAGGATCTGTTCACATATCATTCAAAATACTGGAAGTTTAAATGTAAGATGCTTACTTCTTTTCAGAGAAGAGTGAGTTTTAAGGCTTCAAAGAAAGAACTTATAAATATTGAAATGGTGCAGCGAAGCCTTCCACGGAACTAGTGATGTTTGTTTTATCCCCAGTTGCAACAAGGACGTGCAGCTGTGAAAATTTTTGTAGTATGCAAGTTAAAATGCAATCATTTTGAGAACGTAAGAATGTTCCAGCATTCTCCAAAGAAAAATACTTTGATTTGTTCAGTTGGCAGGAAATGCTTCATTTTGAGTCAGTCGATGCCAAGGTTCAATTTCTTGCGGGAGCTCAGGGAATTGTATTTCGAAAGCCATTTGTGCCGCTATCCCCAAATTGACCGTGCTGTGCTTTAACGTGCATCTCCCTTCATTTACCAAGCAAGAGGGAGAGCTGTACTAAAAGATACGCTGCAGGAATTACAGGTAAGAAGTAGGCACCTCTGAACTCCTATGTTCTGGCATCCGCAAGGAAGAATGAGAAAGTGAAAACAAGAGGGACATGACATAGGAATGAGATGAGTTAGGCATATTGTTGTTCTAAGCATGCCTGATAGCCACAGTTGACAAGCGGTGGAGTGCCAAGGGTACTTTAATTGCGACCTTGAGAGAGCTACATACCAAGAAGAGTTCAAGGTAACGGAAGCAGTTTGGCGCAAAACTGGAAATAAAACTGTATGGATTAGTTTACCATCCAAGGGATTACTGTCTTTATAGAGAAACATCATATATTTTTAAACGTAGTGAATGCAGAATTTTTGTGTAGTGAAAGAGAGATATCATACAGATCTTAGTCCTTTGATATTTGGCTTACCTTTTGCACCACCTGTCTTCCTTTTGTTTTTCTCTGTAGAGCATTATATTTTGATTCAGTACCAGACTGAGAATAATGTTGTTCTTTCCTTAGATCGTAATACCTTTCTTCAGCCTCTTGATCAAAGATATTTACTTCCTCAATGAGGGTTGTGCCAATCGTCTTCCAAATGGTCATGTCAATTTTGAAGTAAGTAGAGCACTGGGTTGGGTATTGATAAAGGATCAGCCCCTTTAACAGAAAACTGAAGCAAATCATGGTTCAACTTCCACTGGATTCTGAGAGAGCAAAATTAGACTGGAATTTGGGTGTATCTGCTACTTCTCACAGGAGCTGGGAGGTACTCAAGATATCCACAATTTTTTAGTGGGGAAAAAAGTCAGAACTTTTTCCCAGGGCTCAAATTCATCTAAACACTTCAACTCCCAGGTTTATTACGCTGAACAACAAAATCATTCAAGTTAGTATTTTAGAGCTGCCTTGTGAATTCCACATGTGAAAGGTGAGTTCATCCTTTGTCAAGATATGTATGCGGTATTTTCATACACGTAAGTCACAGATTGTCTTTGAAGAAACGTGATAGTGCAGGAGGGAACAGAGTTTTGAGTCACTTGTCTTTCGGTAGTTCTTCTGTCCTCCAGTTTTACACTTGTTACCTGTGTTAGCGTGGGTTACCCATCGATTTGTTTGCTGGTGCTTTCAACATTCAAGAAGCCTGGGTCGCGCCTAAAATTACAGTACATTTCACTTGGAGTCATTGGCCTGAATTAGCCCGGTTCTAGAGCTGTGTGATGGTCTACAATGTACTTTTATTGAAGGAATCCACATGCACTTCAGACTGGTTAAAATTGAATTGAAAGAGTTTATCAACAGATGGCATCAACACACTACATGGGGAATGTTTATTTTTGGCATAAATTTCCAGTGAGAAAATTGAGCATTTCAGATTAACTAATTAAATGGAACATTTGGGTTTTGAAATGTCAGTATTAAGCATCTAGAGACTTTTGATGTGGTAATTACTAAATATTTCACTCTGAAATAAACAAGCATGAGCATCATCAAAGTGAAAAGTTGGGCGTAAGGGGTGTTATCAGCTCCTTGAAAAGAAACTGAATGCAAATCATGGTCTACTATTTATATTCGTAAGTAGCAACAATTTGACCATGGTGGAGGAGTGGAAAGTCATCGCAGTTTTGAAACAGAAACGCAAAAGTTAGAAGCTGAGTTGTTGAGTCAGATCACGTTCAATTCTAGCTTAAATGCCAGGGAAAATCCAAGCCTTGGAGTTGAAACCAAGATATCTCTCTCTCTTTAAAAATGTTCAGGGTAAATAGTACTGTTCAATATATAGCACCTCTTCTGTTTTCTATTCTGACAGAAATTTTGGGAATTGGCAAAACAAGTCAGTGAATTTATGACATGGAAGCAGGTGGAGTGTCCTTTTGAAAGGGATCGGAAGATTCTGCAGTATTTGCTCACTGTCCCAGTTTTCAGTGATGATGGTAAGAAGCTCTGGACGTCCTGCAGGTCTGCTGTCACTGTCTGCTGCTTAGTCTCTCTCCATGTTAAGTTGTTGCTTCCTCACAGTGAAGACAGACTTTGCAGCGGGACATCTTTGTCTGACAAGTAAATAGTGATTCTCCCTTACAAATGAGAGAGAAAGTAAGATTTTTCTTTTTATATACGTGTGGTCTGTGGGAATTGACTTTATCCCTTTTTCTGAAATGGAATGAAAAAAATTTGGTATGTGGTCCCATAAATGTAATCTCAAGTGTATTTATACGGACTTTCAGGACACTTTACTCTAAAGAGAACTGCCTGAAAAAGAAAACAGGGATTTCACTGATTGCTTACAAAGCATCATGTCCCTGGGCTCAGTTTTTTATTCTAAGTGTTTTCTTCCACTCTTGTGCTTTTGAGTTTTCACTAGTTGTTCTTTTCCCCCTCAGGGTAGCCTTTGTTCTCATGCACTGTTTGTTAGTATTGTCTGGGTGTAATTATAAGCAACGCTATGCTTCCTAATGGGATTCTGGAGCTCGAGTCTGAGAGGGGGGTACTACAAGCCTGCTTCGTTTAACGTCAGTCCACTTTCCAGGGAGAGCAAATTTTAAAATGCCGGTAGGCCTAACATACTGTATTTGCTTCTGATTGCAGCACTTTATTTAGCTTCCTATGAGAGCGAAAGTCCTGAGAATCACGTTGAAAAGGACAGATGGAAGATGCTAAGGTTTGTGTCCGAGATTACCTGCATCAGTAAATAAAGAGAATGGGATACAGAGCAAGCATCAAACAGTTAAAACGAAATGGCACGCTACGTGTTTCGGCAGATGGGGCACAGCGTTGGTATAAGTACCCCCCTGCGATCTAAGGCTCTTGGAAAAAAGAGAGCAGTCGGTCTTTCTCTTAAACCCTCTCAAGCCTTCTCTGCCTTAGGGGATGGGAATCAGAATAAGTAATTTTTAATCTTAATTTCTTGTGTTATTCAGTGTAGGAAAAAATACTTTCTGAACTTCAAAGAAATCTCTACTTCCTGACAACTACTGTACGGCATACTCTGGTTTCCAGGCAGATGTTTTCTGCAGCTGTTGCATCCCTTGATGCGCCTAGCCTTTCAGACAGGGGTGCCGTTTGCACAAAGATCACTGTGGGGCAAAAGCATTCATGAAACCAGGTAATGATTTAGAGTCCAGGCTGGGAGAAACAAATTTAAGCAAAATCCTATTTTTGGCTTTGCTGCTGCTGCTGGTCGAACATAGTCTCATCAACTCTTCCATTTTACTGATTGTGGAAGGACACATGAACCATTATGGCGGTGGTTTAGCTCATGCTTTACCGACCAGCTGCTGGGTTTTTTTAAGTTGAATTCATGGCAGCAGAAAAAAATAACCATGTGCATAGATAGACACAAAGTAAGCAGGTGCATGAATAGTCTGTGTTTTCACCCCTAAGCCGTACCTCCGCTTAAGTCTTAAAGCTGCCAGTATCCCAAGGAGCTGACCATTACCCAGATGTTCTTGTCACTGTTGCAGACGGCTGGTACATTAACACCTAGAGGTGCCCGTTGATAGAACATCCCAGTTCTTCTGATCCACAGCGCAGCACCACAGTGAGGCAACCATTCTTGGAAAGGATTCTCCTCAGGCAGTGGTGTTTCTTCCTGGAGTATCACAAGGGGATGTAACAGTTCCGTCTGATTAACTCCAGTTATTTTGGGGAGAGAACAGAAAGGAAATGTTATTAAAATCAGTGCACAGACACTCTGCATTACACAGGGTGGCAAGATGGACGGACAAAGACACTGAGCTTGAAAATCTGTGATAACACGAACTTCAGTTTCACAGGATCCTTATGCAAGGCACTCTGAAGCTGTCTGAGATTTACATCATTCTAATGATTGTCTTTACTTACTTGCATTTCCCTCTTCCTTTCAGGTCAGCGCTTCTGGGCAGAGTCTAGTGCACAAGATAGCTGCTGTTTCTGCCACTGCTACGTTATGTGGATTACCAAGGGGCACGGCTTGGTTTATTTTTCTGTACACTGAGTGGCATTCAAAGTTATAAAAAATGTGCAGTCAGTCACAATACTGTGTCGGCAGAGATGGACTGAGTTAACTCAAGAGCAAACAGGCAGCCTCTTACATGTGACACAGGAGATAAAATCACAGCCCACTCAGCTGTGATTCAGGCTTCAGTATTGATTGAGGACAGCGCTGACAGAACCCTTTGAAGACCTCAGATGCCGCCTATGAATCATTTCACACCTGGATGGAATAATTTCCCCCCTTCCTTTTGCTGCAGCTTGCTGCTACAAGGACTCTGTGTAGATTACAGAGGGGAAAAAATCACCTTTCCTTTCAGTGAAGCCCAAGTCTGTACTGAAGAACTTCCATTCCTAATAAGCTGAACATAGCCAGGAGCTTTGCCTGACCAGGATGGCTAAGAGGGGAAAGGACTGGACACAACAAATTGGCTGCTGGGGAGTGTTTCTCCCCACCACTGTAACGGTGGCTGTGGGGTTTTTTTGTTATGTTTTGAGTTGGCTGCTGGTAGGCAAACTCATTGTTATTTTAAGTTATTTAAAAAATATAAAGTAATAAAAATCAAGGCTGTTGTAGAAAACACACCTGCTGCAAAAATATAGTAGCTATGTAGCTTGGACTGCAACTTCTAGGGAGGCTTTTTCTTTCTTTCAGCTGTTTACAACGAACCACTACATGCTACAGACGTTCTTATTTTTACTATACAGTTTTGTTACTCTGATTTTCCATACTTGACCTTCTTATATTAGGTTGAACAAGCTGACTTTTCTAGAATAGTCTTTGAGAAACTGGTGTACAAACTGCACTGAAATATGAAAGTATGTTTTTATTAAGTCAATTATATAACTCCTTTTTTTTGAAAGGGTAAGAATGGAGAACACAATCCACTTTGTCTGAAATAGCAAGATGCCAAAAAGAAAAAAAGATGAGGCTTCTTCTCAGCTACAGCTATGAACAAAACAGTCTCCCTCTGTCTTTGCTTTATGGATTATGTTTATGACTGCGAAGTAGTACACGTCTAATAAGTTCGTAGTAGCTCTGCATACTTAGTCACGCTGTTTATCCTATGAAGAACCCAGTGGAAAAAAAAAAAAAAGAAACTGTAGCTATGGATCACCCTGGACACAAAATTACGAAGCAAAAGCACATACTTGGCAGAAAAGGTAGTTGCAATTATCCTGCCACTGATATTTAAAAAAGAAAAGAAACAAGAATAAATATAGCTATTTGTTGCACTGATTCTCTTGAGTTTTAAGGTAAGCTGCTTTTTATGTTCTGTCTGTGCCGTCTCAGGCAAGTATTTCGTTTTTTAATTCTGTAAGAACATGCTGCAGTAGCTTTCGTCACCGGGGATACTGTCCTTGACTACAGCCTGTTTGCTGGCACAAGGTGCTGGAAGTTACACATTCCATCAACACCAGCACCGGGGCCTCAAGCCCTGATGGTGGAGGAGGATTCCTCTCTTTCTCTCCCATTTGCTGAGTTCGGGTGCAAGAGAAAGAAGAGGCTCACTCTTTGAAAGGCAGAGACTGCTGCTGCAGTTCACAGACCTGCCTCCTAGCTTTCATCAGGTGAGGTTTTTCCCATCTTCCCCTCTAGATCCTTCCCCAGGCGGGAAGGATTGTTCAGGCTTATAGGCAGGAGCTAGTTGATGTAAAAAGCTGGGGAAAACTGTGTATTCCTCTTCCACGTCTTCTGAAAGTAGGAATATAAGGTACATAAGCTTCCATGACACAATATTTGCTATCCTTTTTAACCTGATTTTTGAGACCTGCTGAAATCGATCCATAGGTCCTGAGTGAACTGGTGGATGAAGTTGCTAAGCCACTATCCATCTTATTTGAGAGGTTGTGGCAGCCTGGTAAAAGCCCCACTGACTGGAAAAGGGGAAACAAAACCCCCGTTTTTAAAAAGGGGAAAAAGGAAGACCTGGGGAACTGAAGGCCACTCAGTCTCACCTCTGTGCCTGGCAAGATCATGGAGCAGATCCTCCTGGAAACTGTGCTAAGGCACATGGAAAATATTGAGGTGATTGGTGACAGCCAGCGTGGCTTCACTAAAGGCAAATTGTGCCTGACAAATCTGGTGGCCTTCTACGATGAAGTTACAGCATTGGTGGATAAGGTAAGAGAAACTGACATCATCTACTGGTACAAGGCGTTTGACACTGTCCCACACACCATCCTTGTCTCTAAATTGGAGAGACATTGGTCGCACTCAAAGAGTGGTGGTCAATGGCTCAATGTCCAGGTGGCAACCAGTGACAAGTGGTGTTCCTCAGGGGTCAGTACTGGGACCAGTAGCTACTATTCAACATGTTTGTTGGCAACATGGACTGCGGGATTGAGTGCAACCTCAGCAAGTTTGCTGGCGACGCCAAGCTGTGTGGCGCAGTTGACGTACTGGAGGGGAGGGATGCTATCCAGAGGGACCTGGACAGATTTGAGAGGTGGACCCATGCGAACCTCTTGAAGTTCAGCTAGGCCAGGTGCAAGATCCTGCACCTGGGTCAGGGCAATCCCAAGCACAAATACAGGCTGGACGGAGAATGGATTGAGAGCAGCCCTGAGGAGAAGGACTTGGGGTAGTTGGTTGATGAGAAGCTCAACGTGACCTGGCAATGCACACTTGCAGCCCCGCATCCTGGGCTGCATGAAAAGAAGCGTGGCCAGGAGGTCAAGGGAGGTGATCTGCCCCTCTCGTGAGACCCCACCTGCCGTACTGCATCTGGGCCCCTGACATAAGAAGGACATGGACCTGTTGGATGTCCATGAAGAAGGGCCACAAAGATGATGAGAGGGCTGGAGCACCTCTCCTATGAAGACAGGCTGAGAGAGTTGGGGTTTTCCAGCCTGGAGAAGAGAAGGCTCTGGAGAGACCTTACAGCAGCCTTCTAGTGCTTAAAGGGGGCTTAGAAGAAAGCTGGAGAGGGACTTTTTACAAGGGCTTGCAGTGATAGTATGAGGGGTAATGGCTTCAAACTGGAAGAGGGTAGATTTAAATTAGATGTAAGAAAAAAATGAGGGCGGTGAGGCACTGGAAGAGATTGCCCAGAGATTGCCCAGCTGTGGCTGCCCCATCCCTGGAGGGGTTCAAGGCCAGGCTGGACGGGGCTTGGAGCAACCTGGTCTGGTGGGAGGTGTCCCTGCCCAGGGCAGGGGGTTGGAACTAGGTGATCTTTAAGGTCCCTTCCCACCCAAACCATTCTATGATTCTAGGGAAAGCCGGAGGGTTGAATACAGGGTTAACTTACCTGTAAAAATAACTTCTCTATTTCCCTCCTTCGCTGTAACACAGTTTGACTACTAGCCTGGTCCACTGTGCTGCACTAAGCTCTTGTGGAACATGTTTTTGTGTTTCTCCTTTATTAGAAAATTTTAGCTACGTTGTGACCCAAAAGGGCCAAGTAAACACACTGCCTTTCTTTCATGGAGATTACTTGTCGGGAAGAAAAGCGTAAAAGATAATGTGACTAAAGCAGCTGTTTTTCATCAGTTAGTTATGTAGCCAAAGCAATCTGAGCGTCAATGGCACCGTGGGGCAGGATTCTCTGCTTTCTGTTAGAGCTCTTCTCCCCTGCCCCGTCAAGGTTGGAAGGGGAAGTGGTTCTTCGGTGGACCTCTAGCTGCAGTTGAAAGCAGCGTTTGGAGCCAGTGTCTTCCAGAGAGCCACAGACAAAGCAAAGCACCTGTCTTGGTGTTACAGAAGGGTCCTCTGTAAGCCCTGGTCAACTTGGTCAAAAGATGAAATAGCTTTCATTGGAAAGAACCAGTAAGCCATCACCCAGTCCAGGGAGCTCTAATAAGCACTAGTGGGAGGGGCGGGGGGGAGGATTTACATTTGGGAGGGATGCCTCACGGCTTTTTATATGCTTTTTTACTGCATCACAAAGAGCTGTGGTTGAAATTTCAGGGCTGGTGACGCAGAAGGGAGTGAATGATGTGGGCAAAACAGTTCAGAGCAGCTCACCTTGTCAAACAGATCGACCTCGTTGGTACCAGTCAGTGTTATCAGCATCTCTTGACAAGGCTGTCTCCAAGGACAGAAGTAAGTTTTGAAGCTACTGTGGGGGGCATTAAAGCAACCACCTTGATGCTTTGGTTTTTATTTAACCATAAAGGTGCTGACACATTTGGACAGCCAACATTCCCGGGCAGTGCCTTTCTCTCTTTGTGCAGCTGCAATAGAGGGTTTACTATTTACTGCAGAGAAACACGCTAACGTTTTCTTTGCCGTGTCTTTCAGAGCTGGGCCATCTTCCGCATTTCTAATCTTGCCAACCTCCTCCAAACTGAAAGTATGAAAAAAAAGACAGAATACCTGTGAAAAACTGTGCTTCTTGCTGACCTTAACATATACGGGACGGCTGTTTTCACTAGATGTTGGTGGAAAGTCAGAAATAATTAGGGCTGGGAGCGGGTCAGTCGTTTCAGAAGGAGTTGCACTTTCCTTAGAAGACCTCCTCTTCCCCGGGCAGTTCACACAGCTGCAGTTCTGCTCTTGTGTAAAAGAAGGGAGAGGGGGATCTGTGGAGTAACAGAAGAGCGGATCTGGTAGGAAGTGAACTGGCATCCCCTTCCTGAGACAGGCATCACCTAATTGTGGCCCACGGTATTGAATGGAAAGAAGCGCAAGCAAGCGAAGTTTGGGTTACAGTAGTTTGTTTGACGTGCATATGTTGAGCTGCAGTGTGCTGACAGAGGAGCTCCGCTCCTATTTGGAAATACCATGGCGACCCTCTTATAAAGGGTGCCAGAAATATGCTGTATCTGCTGGACCAGGCAATAGTGATCTTTTGCTTAAAAGGAAATAACACGAAATTACAATGGGATTAACCTGGTAATATGACAGCAGAAGTTGATATAAAATCAGAGCAATTAGTAAGGAATATACTTACCAGTGTGGTTAGCTGATAGTTTAGAAAATGAGCATGTGAAACATGAGAAAAAAAACCAAGTAAAAGATATATTTCTTGGGGTGCACACAGCATGATGTTTCTTGCTACTGCTGCTGCCAGGGTAACAATTTACTCTGATGCTAACGATGGAGAACATTACCATGTCCCCTTAATTTCTGTTTGAGCAAATGTATTACTTTTTTGGTACTCGTTTCTAACAGTGTTAATTTTTTGACAAAATTTTTCTTACAGTCCATACAAAATCAAATATTTTCATCCTACGAGGTTGCTTTTGTAGTACAGAGTTTTAGGATACAGTACACCTTTTGTTGATGTGCTGTTAGATTCTTATTATGCTTAAGAAAAAGTCGATCACCTTCTTTAAAAGCAAAGCATGCATTTATGTAAGTCCATTTGTATTTCTGTCTATACAAAATCTCCATTTATATAATAGAAGGTATGTTTCATTGGATTATTTAAATGCTGCTTTTCTTCACGAAGAATAAAACTCTTTCCTTTTTATTAACTGCCTCGCGAAATAATACTAGCTGCATAATGTCTTGGGTAGAGTAGCAGCTATATATTTAGCTGATTTTCAGTTAATTATTTGTGAATACGTTGGCTAGTAATGCAATTAATATATCAGGGGCTTGGCTTGTTTTTAACAGCTGCCTGGCCTCAGAGATCAAAAGATAGAAAGCGAACCGAGGGGAAATGAGCAAAGTAATGTAACTTGAGGGAACTGGAACAACTGATGCCGTAACTGGGCGTACAGAAAAAAGGTTTCTGTTCCTCAAGATTTTGGACAGTTGGTTTGGAAATTTATTCTGAGAAAAAAAAAAAAAAAGTCTGTAGCTGTACCTCTTCAAATGCTTCAGAGTATAAGGGGCTCAGTAAACTAGCCCGTGCGCGCTGTTCATCAGAGGTCAGCGCTCCTCAGCTTCAGGAACGATCTGTGACACTTAGCCGTGGCACTGTGCTGAATGGGCCAGTCTAAAACGCGGTAAAAGTGTTGGCAGGAACGTTGGTGAGGAGGTAAACCTGACGAGACCCTGCTTTTCAGACTTCAACCAGAATTCACAGCAGTGTAAGAGGAAGGAGGTATGGCTGCATTTGCATCAGTGGGCTGCCAGTCTGAAAGAACCGTTCCTTTACAATATAGGGGTGGGACGTGGCCCACAGGTGAAGGTATCGAAATGCAGGTGCTGCTATCTGAGCTGGATATGTAAACTCTCGTTACTAGCAATGGACAAGAAAAGCTATTGAGTGTTCAGTGATGTCTAAAGCTGGCACCCCAGGGGTGTCCTTCAGCTGCCTCCAGGCAGCGCAGGAGTTCAAGTGCCCTGGGATATCAGATATTTGTCACCTGCAACTGGCAGGCTTGGCTCAGGAGCTAGGGAGACCCAGACCCTTCCAGATGAACTGCAAGGAGGGGCTGAGAGAAACCTTCAGCATGTCTTGAACGGTACGAGAGGCCCAAGGGGCCCAGAGAGCAAAGTCACCTCCTTCGCTGGGTATGGGCCCTTTCAGGCACACGTTTGCAGCAAACAGAACATTTCAGGCACAATCCTCCCCAGGAGCCTGGAACCTCTTTGGCAGGGGAGAAAGCCAAGCAACTGACCATCAAATAGTGCTTTTTGCGTAACCTGGCAAAATAGTTTTAAATGGCTTCGGCGGTTGGGTTGCGCGGAGGTCTGAAAAGTTAACAGCGACGGCAAGAAAGGAAGAGCTGCGTTTCAGTTAGCTTCAGCATGACTGAGAGAGCGTTTTCATTGCAGAGTGTTATATGGTTGTTTTGTTTAAATGCCTTATTTTGAGTCGGCTACTTCTGAATTCAGTTTTAAAACTTGCGGGAATCCTCTCCCTACAGGGATCACACGGAGGAGAGAGGATGTTTATGGTTGCCAGCCCAGGAGGGGTCACTGCCACTGCAGCTGTTCCCTGGTGGCTCTTCCTTTGGTGCCTCTCTCCCTGTAAGCCCGTTTCAGTCCAAGAACTTTACTGTTTTCAGCTTTTGCCCTTCAATCCGCGGATGGGAAACTTACTGTAGTCCTGCGAAGGGTGCCCTCTTGTGATATCCATGAAACAAATCCAGAGGTACGGGAGGCAGGCGTTGAGGAAATAACGGAGGTCCACAGGAAGAAATGCGTTTCCATCGTGCCCACGCACAGCAGGTGGAAACTGCTTTATTTGACATATTCTTCAATTTCTGCCCACATGTTTTAACTGAGCCCATATTGCAGCCAAGTTCGCGGAAGGGGCAGGGGACTGGCACAGCACAGGGCAGTTTCTGGGTGTCTTCCATGGGATAGAAGGTCCTCAGCTGGGTACAGCCAGGGTGAGGCCTGGAACAACTCGGCCCTCGGGTAACGATTGTCCCAGGGAAAGTCCCCTCAGCCTGGGGGCTGAGAGGGGGGCTGTGGAGCAAGCAGGAAAACCCTGCCACACGAGGGTTTTCCTGGCAGGTAGGAAGACTAAGGGAAGGAAATAAACTGAAGAATAATGGTGACTGGGAGGGCATCGTCTTGTTCCTGCGGAGGGCGATGGGGAATGGGTGGGAGAACAGCCTGGTTTCAGCCTGTGGAGTTTGGAGCTGACAGCAGGAGACCTGAGTCCCACAGAAGACGGTATTTCGGCCAGCTGGCTGTCCTGGAGCGCTGCCTGGCAGAGCAGTGTGGCACACGCGCTGACACAGGTAACCACAGGGCGGCTACCCGTGGCCTTTGGTCCCGTCAGAGAGGCCCTGGTCAGGCGTCATTTGCTTTCCGAAACAACTGACAAATCCAGGTTTCTCTCTGATTATTTTTGGGTTTTGGTGCTTCAGGCTACTTGAAAACCTTCTGACCAGGTGCACTTTGTGTGGAGAGATGGCAGATCTGTAATCCAAAAGATCTTGGGCGTAAAAAACCCTGCCCGCCTCATCTGTCACACCACGTTGCCACATGGCACTTCACTTGACTGTGGTGGATGGCTCAGTCCAGCATCTTCTGGTACATAATTTCTAAAGGCGCGTGTGTTTTTGTGTTTGCGTGTGTAGGAACGGAGAGGCTTGTGCCGGCTTACAAAGCCCCTTTTGCCTCAGTATCAATGCGTGTCTGTTCTAGGCCTTTCGTGTTTGCAGGCCTTTGCTTAGCGTGGGATTACATCTCTATGACCAGTGCTTCAGCGCCTAATGTGTTCCACCCGCGCTGTGAATTTCTGTAGAGGTCGTATGACTGTTCCCGTTTGCCCACGTAAATCTAGCCTGTTATCTTCTGCACAACACCGCAGCAGAACAAACGTGGGGTGAACGAGCCTTCCCAATTAGCTGAGGGCAAAGGGAAAGGAAAGTACCGGGGCGGCGCGAGGGAGCACCTTTACCCCCAGGGCCGTACGGCTGGTCAGCACAGAACAGCAGCTTCACTGGGACAGGGAAGGTGCAGCACGTCTCAGAGCGATCAGGCGGAAGAGAAGCGAGATTCGTTGTCAGCCATCCGGTGTCCCAGAGCAGCCCGGGTCCGAACTGAGCAGCCAGGCCATGAGACTTTGGCAATGCTGTGTTGGACCCTTCTCCATATTGTCCGTGGCTACTCCGCCTGAGAAAACAAACCCGCGGGAAGCCTGGTGTACGACCTCAGCCTGACACATAAAGGGTTGCAGCGGATTGTTCAAGCCCGGCCCCTCTGGTGAGAGCTTTTGCGTGTTCCATTTCTCGCTGTTAAGGAAGGAACTTTGTCAGGGGAGCCAGCGCACGTGAGAATCCCAGAACCGTTCACGCGGGAGGAGAAGCACTTCCCACCCCCTCTCCATCTTCCTCCGGCCACCACGCTGCCTAGGGAACGGAGAAGCTGTGCTACGATGCCCTCTCTCACCCTGTGCGCGGTCCTCCGTGCTTCAGGCTTCGGCTTAGACCCAAGCTACAAAGGGAGAGACGGTATGATGGACGTGAGACAGCTTGATGTGTCAGAGCTAGTGTGTGCCCACTCTCCAGTTCAGAGTTGCTCCTTCATGCGCAACGTAAGCACTGCTTATCATAAATAATGCCTTTCTTTTCCCTGTCAGACTAAGCTAAGATGTAAAGCCTCATTTATACCTTCCATTACACTTCATAGTCATCCATGAAAGAAGTCAATTTAGCTATGAAAGATCTTTCGGTGGCTCTGACAACTCAGTGGTCCATTATATGATACTATCTCCTTTGCTAAGGGATTGAGTTTCGCCAGGACTATTTGATTTACATAAAATAAATGGTTTCCTGCGACGTTTGAAGGGCTGCATTGTTTAGTTCTAGTAGCAGGCGGGGAACATTTAACTAGCTAGCAAGTCAGTATGAACAATAATAGAAAAGTTCATCATGAAGACTACCTTCACAGGTTTTCCCCTCTCTGGGTAATACAGCGGGGCTTCCTGTAGGAGGAAGTTCATGTGCCTTGAAAGGTGTTTTTTTTCCAGGAAACTGAGGCTGTGGTGTGAAGCCAATGAGAATTAAACACCACAATAAGATTTACTGGGGTGTATTTCCTAGACAGTCTCATTTCTCAGAGCTTCTCCCTTGAAATATGTACCTCGTAATTGGAATAAAGCTCAAAACAAGCAGCAAATCAGGTAGGACATGACAACCTGTTTTGCGCCAATGGGAAAGTTGGATTATTTGGAGTAAAGGAAGCAAGATTCAACGCGTGACAAATGTTATCTTGCTTAATGTTATCTTGCTTAATGACCCACTGAAAAGTGCTCAGACATTCTGGAGATAGGGACAAAGTAAAAAGCAAAATGAAAGAAATGAAAGCATCGAGAGCACGAGCAGAGCTTTCTCCCTGTAATTTGACGTCCTACTGAGTCAAAAGTGAACTCATTGAAATCTTTCTCTCAGGGTTGACCAAACAGGGCATACGATTCAATGTAAATTTGCTCTTGTAATTCCATTTTTCCTCTAACTGCAGAAGAAGAGGTGCACTTTGAAAACCCCGAACAGAACTCTAACTTTGTGTGGGGAAAAAAAACAACCAGCCTGTAATCACCCGCATATTTAATTTTTGAAAACAAATACTCGACTACTTGCGGAATGAACCCAATGAGCATACAAAAATATTTTCAGATAAATTCATTGTCCCTCTCTCCCCTCCTCCCAGCCCTGTTTACCAGCACTGATCAAAACGCAGAAACATTTTCTAAGTGCTGTCTCCCACCGTGTTGCTGCAAATCACATTCTTGCTGCTTTTGTCAGTCTGTTCGTGTATCAGTTTGATACCGCACTGCTTTCACAACCTCCCGTAATCAGGCAAGTCATCTAGCTTACAATTTGGAATTTACTTGGCTATAGAACAAATTCTACGACATAAGTAAGCTCATGGCAAAAGGCTGGCCAACGCCGCTCCTACATTTCCAGGTAAAAACATCAAACCAAAATGGCATTAAAAATGTCATCTAAAGCTGAGGAAATTACTTGTCTTAGAAACACAGTACATTTTTGAAGAAACACTGTAGGAGCGTGTACTTGCTATGAGTAGGTACATTTTTACATTGTGGGGGGGGGTGGTGCATGTTTAATTTATTCAGTGTGTATGTAATAAATAGGTGAAACGTGACCAAATGTTGACAGCTAAGTTATAAAATGGGTAAAACCGCTGTTGCCTCAGAAGTAGATTAACTGCTCTCTGCTGAGAAATTAGAAATTGCATTATCACAAAAGTCATATTTAAGTTAAAAATAGCTTTTTCTACTTTCTAGGTATTCCCTATGGGATTCATTCTTTCCGGGAATTTTCCCATACGTGCTGTAAACTCACTTTTGTTATTTCTTGTGTCCTCGCTTGCCCAGGTCATGGTTTCTTTTAACACAGTAAACTGGCAAAATAAATGTACAGCAACGCTAAGGGGAAAAGCACTAAATTTTGCTGTATCACATGTCCAAAAAGATCCAAATCTAGAGGGATTTGTTCAATTTGATTATGTTTTGGAGACAACAAGGGAAAATATGGGCGCTTTTTGAAATACTTCAGAATTTCTAGGAACTGAGCACAAGGTGAATTTGAGACAATGTATGTCCCTTGGACACTCAGATACCGTACTGGTTATGTAGATGTACGACTCTGAGCATACTCTGGTAAAGATCTGTCAGTTCATCCCTGTGGAGATAGGTCTAAACATTGTGTTCCTCTTTGGAAATAGCTCGTCTGTCATCAAGATTTCCTAAAGTCAGTCATCTCAGTTAACGTTCTCAGACTAGGCTTCCTCCAAGTAACCCATGTAGGACTTTGGTTTAGTTCTGGTAATTTATCCCCAATATTATTGTATTTACTCATCCATGAATCTCTTATTTCTTAGAAGAACTGGAGATATCAGGAAAATCAATTTTCAGTTTGAACATAACTGAATTGAGGGGTGGATGATACCAATGGGAAACGTGAAACATGAGCAGAATGAGAGAGACTCAGAATCATTTACTGAATTAAAGAGCAATATCTTCTGGGGCAAATGAGTGCTTTCCAGATAAAAGAGACAGTGTCACATTTTTGCCTTGTATTGCCTACTCTATTACTGCTGGCTGCAGATTAGATTGGAGTTATGAAGGACACTGGAGAACAAGTAGGTCACCTGAAGCTGAATGTGGTAAAACAGGGTTCAATAATCAAAGCCAATTTTTCTTGAGCCCAGAGCAGCATACTGCTGTGACTAATGGGAGACAGAGGTGTCATTACTGTGTGAAAGTCTGGTGAAATCAGACTGTAGCTGTAAGAAAATTCCGTTTCTGTAGAAACGTTTTGTCCTGTAAATGTATGTCATGAAAAAGGGAGAGGCGGGGACAATACTTGGAAATGTTTTGTGAAAAAATGTACTTCCCTTTCCTTTTCTAGCTTGGTTCTAAAATAGAACTCAAATTATCTATCATCTTCATACTTCACCCGGGTGATCAAAACCGTAATGGTGCAGAAGGCCCTGCTTATTTCTGTCTGTAGCATTTCTTAACAAGATACAATGACGTTCCGGGAAAGGGGATTCTGAGGAGGCTTATGCGGGAGGAGCTATGTTGTGGCTGCAGGCTGAGAATTCACCCCTTGGTTTGCACGGGGTCCTAAACCCAAGCCAAACCACCTCACAGGTGTTTATAAATAAGCATCAGGTACAGAGATGTCCCCAAAGTCCTCTAAATTAAAAATAATTGCAACAGGTACATTTAAACAACAGGCTGACAATGAGCTTCTGGGGCAACAAAGGTGTTGTGCCCAGCTGTGAGACATCTGCAGCCCATCTTCTCCTCCCTGAAGCGTATGGAAAGTGGTCTTTGCCTTTCCCTCCGTACAGCAGAGCCTACACGGAAACGCGGGCAGAGCCCGAGCTGTTCCCCTGCTTACCGAAGTTAAGGGCAAAACTCTCCAACGGTCTTTGACAGTGAGGAGACCAGAGGCGGAGGTGGAAGGATATTGCAAGAGGATTGTTTGTTTCAGCGAAGGGCTACGCACAGCGGGTACCACACCTTCATCCCTGGCCAGTAGCTCTGTTACTATTTCCCAGGATGGATTTTTGTTCGCTGTGGCGGGTAGCGCTAACTGAAATCAGCTTGTGTTTAACGTTCTGTCTCACAGGACCACCTGTTGTGACATTGGCACAGTAGTGAAAAAGAGAAGGTACATCTAGAGAAAGGTTGGAACTGAAGCACAAAACATCATGCAGAAAACATTAGGTGTTAATCCAGCCCCTTTTTTTTTACAGCATTGATATTGTATATCAGGATGGTGGGAACAGGGGAAAAATTAAAAAAAATGTAGTTTTACAACCAGTCAGACCCATTTCAGAGCACAGACCTGGGCCAAGTGCAGGATGTAGAGTGTTTGCAAAATGCATCTATGAGATGCTTAGTGCCCTGCGCTGCTTTTCAAACATGGTGAAGTTGAGAGCTCCATTGAATTATCCTGCGTTTGCTAAACAGAGTGTGGCTGTAAAACAAAGCAAAACCAAAAAAGCCAGAAAGTTCATGCCAGCTCTGATAAAAATTTACCTCTGCATTTTTTTCAGGCTATAACTTGTTTTCTTACGCGTCCATACATGTGACACAACTTGCTGTTGGTTCTAAGCCAGTTCTGCCATTGCACATTTACTGTTTGCCCATCGCTTGTGCGTTTTGCTGCACAGCCGCCCTGTGAGTGCTGTACGTCACACGGGGACGGAGGAGTAAGCGAGCCAGGAAAGCTGCTTCGTCCGTCAGGTGTGAAGAGCATCTCACCTCAGGTAGATCTGCATGGAGCTGGTGCTGTTGTGCTGTTTCTAAAGATAAGGAGAGTTTTATCCCCTGGAGTTTTCCAGATATTCCCTTCTGTCAATGTTACAGGAAGCAAAGTAAGTTAATAGCTCTCAGCAGCAAGAACATGCGTTCCAGCTTGCCTCTTGAGAATTCCCACAAGAGTCTGGTTTGATTACAAAGGTTGGAACTGAAACTAATGATTTCTTTAGCAGAGAGCAGGGCGGTTTTGCTGAGATGGTTTCATATGCAATTGTGCAGGGCATTTTCTACGACATTTTCCATGAGCTCCTGAGACTCCTTCTTTAAGTAAGATGTTGGTCAATGATACCCTCTGCAGACGAGATGCATCCTGATTAGATGTCACAGAGCTAAGGCAGTTGTCCTCTGCTAAAACAGCTCTAAAAATATTTCTTAAGGAGGTCGGTCATATAAGTATCCCAGGAAAACTCCGCTTGCGAGTAGCCCCGCTGCAGAACCAGTGAGTAACTGACATCTTGATTGGCGATTTAATGGGTTTTGCTTGGAGCACTCAAGAACTGCTCTCTGTTGCTGCAATCTTCCTGAGTATTTTCCTAGGATTAGGAATATTATAGTAATCAATCTTTGGGTTTTCTTTCTGACTGTGTTCTCTGCGTTCCCCCTCCTCCTTTTTAATGGGTGAAGTGTATGTCTGCGTTTTTCCTGTAGTGCAGGGCCGTTCTTCCTCCTTGTCATGTCATTTGCTAAATGTGCCCCAGTTTGCCCGCAGCAGTGGGATTTCCCGAGAAATCCCAAGAGCCTAGAGGTGCCAGCAGCCACCAAGGATGTGACAGACATGGCAGCACTGCAGTAAGGGCAAATATCCCCTCCCTCCTTTCTTTGGCAAGAAACAAAGCCCGTACTGGAGAACGTAAGAGGTATCCAAGAAGAAGCAGGAGGCAGGGCATTGCAGGCAGTCGGAGGCGGTCCGGGAGCATCACACGCACTGTCCGGAAACACTGCCTGCTGCAAACTCCTCCGGGCTGTCAGAGGGAGGAGTAAAATGCAGTTACCTGCACCAGGCGGGCCTGACTGGAACTGTTCTTTGCAAAGTGGAGCATCTGTGTAGCTGACATGGCTTGGGTGTGCGTTGCTTGCTCTGCAGATCAAGCCTCAGGCTGAAACAGCCGCCTCTTTGGCTCTGGGCACATTTGCATTTGCAGAAGCAATCTGCACCCTTCCTCTAAACACCCAGGAGCAGGTCCCCGAGGCTTGAGGGGGGGAGAAGATGAGCGGCAAGGTAGAGGAACAGCAAAACCAAAAATAAATCCTTGCATAGCAGAGTTTGGTTTTCCTACCACTAGGCCAAGGTATATGAAAAAAGACCCCGCATCCCTTGTTGGGCTTCCCTTGCTCAGCTGCCAGCACCGGCTGGACCACTGGATGTCCACACTGAGCAGAAAACTGAAATGTAGCCCGGAGAAGACCAGGTGGGAAGAGGAAAGGAGACTGAAGTGTCAGGGAGGTGAAGCGCAAAGGGACGTGGAAGAGCTTATTGCCAGGCCCGGACACCCTTGAGGCAGGGATGATGCTCAAGCCTCTCTTGTCGAGTTCTAGTTTCACGGTCCAGGACTATATTCCCACCAATGGCGATGCTGGACTGAGACTGATCTCTTTGGAGAGTGGGAGGAAAAAGGGAGGCTCCTCCAGTTCCAGTTGGTGTAGGATGTGGCAGTGGTACACGTTTGATATCAGCGTTAGGCATCACTACCTCGGTTATTTAACCTGGCTGCTCCAAGGTAGGTGCCTGTCTTGTCTGGTGAGATTGGCAGAGCTGCCCTGCTCGGCTTCTGTGGTGGGATAGGAATCACAGAATGTAGTTATAGATAGGAAGCCACTAAGGACCTGGACTGACGGTCTTGCCAAGTCCCCACAGCAAACGTGGCCTGTGCAGTTTCGGCAGTGCGGTGCCCAGGCTGGGGTGTAGCTGGTGCAGGTGTCTTGTCCCCTAGGCGTCTAGCTCTGGAGCTAACCTTCACCTCAGAGCTTTTGTGCGTGCTCACACACACGCTCTTGTGTGTTTAACAAATCCTCTAAATGAACTGCCTGAAGAGACAGATAAAAAGTAATTTAATTACAGTCTTAAATATTCTTCCATCTATAGTGGTGTAAGAAATGCTGTCAGGTCTAATGAATTAAAGAAGCAGACAACTCTTTTACACTTTGCCACTTAGAAATTTCCAGTTAAAATGTGTTTTTTCTCTTTGTGCTGTCTATGCTTATGAGACCTCCTGTACGACACAGATTGCCAGCTGTTCGTCCCCATGGGTCAAACAAGACACTTTTGGCTTTTATTCCTCTCACTTTTTACTGGGTTTGTTGGGTTTTTTCTTTTAGGCTAATAGAGGCCTGTCACAGCACAGAGGAAGAAAAGTCGTGTATGGTCATAAGCAAAAGTCAGTTTTGCTAGATGAAACGAAATGAGCTGGGAAGCAGTGAAGAGAGCTGACATGGTGAGTATACAATCATATAAAGAAGCCATAGAAGAAACTAATCATGTAATTAAAGACAGAAGAATGTGTGCCTTCGCAACACTTAGATTTGTGATCTTATGGCCTGAGGAAACTCTGCAATCTCCCTAAATTCTGCTGGCCTTTTCTTCAGATGGAGTGCAGTTACACTCCTTATGAGCCAGAACTTCTGACGTCTCTATACCTCTGTCTTACAGACAAACGGTCCTTTGTCATGTGCAAGACCTACCCCCAATACTTGCTTCCCTTTCTTTCAATCCCTATAATTAAATTTTATCTTACCATGCTGTCTTAGTAGGCTTGGGATTTTTTTTTTCTCTTCTTTCAAGTGCCATGCTGCAATGCCTTGGTCACGTTGACCACATAAGGGCACCAAGCTACGTGTGTGAGATTGTTGAGTTCGGGTGCTCCATCGCCTTGCTGGATCAAGTGAGGGCAGATCCACACACAGCACTCAGCTGCCTCACGCTTCTTTTCATATTGGCATATTCTTCAGCTTCCTTTATGAATCTCAGGAATGCTCCTCTTGCAACATGGAACTAAACCTGGCGTTCTTGAGGCACTGCATGTTGTTTACTGTTGCTTATAAATGCTTCAGGGCAGGCAACATACAGTGTATTGTCTCTCTGCTCTCTACTGAGCCAACCTGATTACACATAGTTTGTATCCGTTTATTTTCTTAGAAACATTAACACAAAAGAGGCTGTGTGCCACTCAAGGGAGTGTGGAAAAGCCGAATGAAGAATTTGAACAGGAAAGAGGGTATTGTAGAATATTTTCTGAGATAGAGAACTGGTCGTCGTTGCGTACTTACTGAAGAGAAAAAAGAAGCAGTCGTTCCCAAGGTCTTTATGAGGTATTAACATAAAAGTAGTGTGAAGCAAACGGCTTCTGCGGTAGTGTGTGGTGTGTTTCCTGGCTGGGTTCCCATTAGCAGCCTCAGTGAGCCAGTTCTTGTGCTTAAAATGATGTACAGCCTGAAGTATCTCCCTGATTCAGACCCTAGGAAACCTGATAACCATGGTCACAGGATTCACAAATCGAGTAGCCAGTTGTCTCCATACCCACCTCCGCGTGACCTTGCTGTATGATGTCAATCGGATTTTGCTTAGAGGGTTCAGTAGAATCAAAGCATGTTCTCTGCCACAGCAAATGGTCATGACTAGTTATGTCCCATGTTACAAAACCAATAGCTAAACAGTTAGTTACCTTGAACACGTTCTTGTAGCGTTTTAATCAGTGCTATTGTTAAGGTAACGTAGTGCATTTAGACGGGCTACAGCCGTATTGTTATAAGGATGTATCTTCCGAGTTGCAGTTGTAACTGGATCCATGTTAAAGAGTTTCTGGTGTAGTAGTTTGATTTAAATTTATTATATATGTCTATAACAGAAAAACATTAGCAAGATACAACACCCCTGGGAGGCTTTGATTTGGACCGTAAGTGCTGGGTCAAATCTTGACGTTGTTGAAGTCATCAAGACAGAACTTCTTCCATAATATTAATCTTCTGTTCATCATTTCACTTTCACTTCCAGTGCCAAATACAATACAGTTTTGAAGCATCACAATACTCTTATTAAAATATTTTCGAAATTGAAATTTCCAGTTTGAAAGGCTGGCCAGGGATAGAAATTAGTCATTTTTGCCTCCTTAAGGACATTAAGAACATAGAAAAAGCCACCTCTCCATAGCACTGCAGGAGAATTTTTAGTTCAGTGTCCGTGTTGATGATAGATGTTTAACAGGACCCTAAAACTTGCCCAGTGAGCTAAAGAGTGCAGGGCAGTAGCACCATGGGCTATGCCAACCCTTCTGATCCCAGCTGGATGATCAGCTTGCCTGTGCAGCTATGACAATTTGGAGCCTTTCTTCAGCTTGCCTTAACACTGCACAGACAGATGAGGTCCATGGCTCTTTTGTTGGTTTTGTTACTTTTTAACTTAGCCATTTGTCTCAAATGCATGGCTGGACAGAGAGTCCCCCATGAGAACTTGATTCGGTGTAAAAATGAGACCCGGGTCAAAACAACAAAAGCCAGGATGCTTCGGGACGGGATAGTTGAACTAGAAAAAGTGCGTGCCTTCTCACGTGTGCTAAATCTTGATTGCCTCCTAATACCAGAGTAAAATAGCTGCTGTACCTCTCTCCATTAAAAGCCTTTTGAGTTTGCCTGACTGTTGCTGCCATGAGTACACACGACCTGTATTCCTTTTTGCTTTTGAGATCTTATTCCTCTGTGGTGGGGGAGGACAGCAAGTGGGGACTGATCTTGACTCGGTACATAGAAAGGTCGGCTCAAAGGGCTCTACGTGTATTATTCAAATATACATATAAATGGTTCAGATCGAAGTGGTTGGTGCTGTTCCTAATAGCACTATTTTTGGCCTGAATGATTGCTATGGCCCTGGCGGAAGCCCTTTAACATACCAGCACGGGCCCTTTAGGTGCCCTCTACTGCTTTGTGCAGGTTGCCCACACTGAGATGGCTGAAAACCCGCGTTCTGGTGGGAAGCAGTGAATGAATTCCTTGCTCTGCTTTGCTTGCAGCAGCTTTTCCTCTACCCATTAAACGGCCTTTATCTCAAGCCACGAGGTTTTTTTCTCACTTCTACTCTGATTCTCCCCCACTGCAACTGAAGGGAGCGAGCGGGCGGCTGCATGGTTCTAGCTGCCGGCTGGGGTGAAACCACAAGGATAAGGCAACATGGTGGCGATAAGGCAGGTCTGAGGTCAAACCAGGAATTCGGCCCACAGGTTAGGGTTAAGATCAAGTCCGGTGTTGCCAGGCATGTTTCTACTCAGATAGTAAGGACCAAGATTAAGCCGGGCTGATTAAGGACCTTAATAGTTAGTTGTAGCTAAGCTGGAGAACACTACTATTCTACCACTGAGATGAGAACTAAAACCTCTAGGCTGAGCTTAAAGAGAGCTCCCGGCCCCATGGGTGTAGGTGGAGGCCCCATGTGGGGCTGATCAGGGCCGTTAAGGCATATTAGTGTCCTCAGGGCCCCGAGAGCACGTCCCGTTCAAAGATCTGCCAACGTTTATTTATGATTTTGTCTTTCGTAATTGAGAGCTCCATTGTAAGTAAAAGACCGCGCCGCCCTTCTCAGGCTGGTTCTGTTAATGTGAGCTGCTTCATGCAGGCAGTAGGCAGAGACTGCGGAAGGCACGCTCAGCACAGAAGTCTGTTAAATCCAAAGGAGGATTTATAGGTAGGCAAACTGACGGTGGTGCGTGTGATGGTGTTGCCGGGAGTATTTCACAGATACGTATTTGTAGAGATTTTTCACTAGTGGGGCTGCCAGGAATTGCACGTAAGAGAGATACCAGCAAAGACTTTAGAGATTGCCTTTGGTATTTCTCCTCCAGTGCTGGCGCTTTTGATCAGCAATTTTAAGTTTGTGAGTGGGACAAGACAAAAAGGAGAGGGTAAGTGCAGAGGAGGAAATTGGAGAGCCAGTATCCTAGAGACGACAGGTTGGAGCTAGACCAAGTCGACTTGACAGCATCAGTAGGGGAGTTGCGCACACAGCTGTTCTAAGATCCTTTCACGGGCCGTTTGGGTCCAACAGTCCTTGATTTGGAAACAGCTGTGTTCAATCACCATAAAGATACGTGCCAGGAGAGAACAGTCCTTGTGGAACCCGGACTCTGCCGCGGGTCAACGTTGCAGACAGAAGCAGAGCTCTGTTCTGGGGGGAGCTGGGCCGCTCCAGCCTGAGCGAGGACAGACCATGGAACGTGAGGTGTCCGCAGGAGGGCTGCGCGGTGGTGCCCGAGGGTCCGTCTCAGGGACTAGGGGCTGCAGGATCTCCGCTGCGGCTCAGCTGGGCGTGCGATGGTCACGCTGGGACCTCTTCCAAGGGCCAGGGAAAGCAAGCAGGACAAACGCTTCCCCCCACGGCCCGAGCTGGGCCCTGCATTCACCCGCGAGGTGGAACGGGCTGAGGAGCCCGGCTGATCCCTGCCTGCGACGGGGCACCCGCCTCCCAATACCCGTCCCGAACACCGCANCGCCGCGGAGGCCGGGAGGGAGCTGCGGCCTCCCCGGGGTGACGCCGGTCTCGGCGGCGGTGCCGGCCCGGGGCTGGACCTGGTTTCTGCGGAGCGCAGCCCGGGCTGGGGGGTGTTGTGTCTGCCGCTGGCAGACCCCTCGAAGGGGCATGTGAGGTACCCTGGAGTAAACATGGAGCATGCGCTGGTTTTGCTTTTTGCCTCGTTCCTTACGGGTAAGGACTGGCCAGACCTTGGCGGCGTAAGGTTTTTAAGTTTTCTGTTCGAATTAACTGCTGTAATGCCGAATTACCTGTCAGTCTTTTCTTGATTCCTGTTACGTGCGTGGCCAGGAGTTTCCTCTACTAGTAGCCAGCGAAGGGCAGGCACCATGTGGAAACAGGGATCCGTCAGAGGTGACCGGTTCTGCCATTATGCGCGGACGGTTGATGCCATGGGGAGGCAGAAGGTCCTAACGTTTTCACTCTAGTGCAGTTGTTACGCTGTGAACTCTAATCATCATCTCTTTATACAGTAAACCTGTTCTGTTTCTGGATACAATTTAAGCAATAGGTTTTTTTTTTTTGCCCTGGGGCAGTTACCCTATCCTTTTGTAAAGGTAATTTAAAATGTCTGTGATATCCTTTTTTTGAAACACGGAGATTGCCACTGCATTTGGTAGCAGAGGCTGCTACTGTATTGTATGTGATGACATATTTCCTCTAATCTCCGTTTTTACTCTCTATATTGTAACATTTAGTTTAGGTTGGTTGCTGTTTTGTTGTTTTGGGTTTTTTTGATGTGGTTGCATGCCGAGCTAAGATCTTTGTTAAGCCATACGCCGTGACACATAGGTGGCCCTTCAGGGTTATTTGATTTGGTACCTTGGTGTGGAACTTGTTTAAATTCTTCTGTGTGGGTACAGATTTACCTTTATTTCTGACATACTACCCTGTTATCGAGCTGAAGCACCAGCTGCCAAAATGCATCCAGGAAACTGGGGCAAAAGAAAAATATTATGCAGAGTCACAATAAGCAGGACGGAGTTGAGAAGAAAGAGTGTTTTAGGGGAAAGTAGACTTGCAACGTGAGCTGCCTTTTCAAGTATTTCAATTCTAACCCGTTGAGGGCTCCAAACCAGAACAGAACTGTGCGTCTGTTAAAAGCGTGGTTATACCGCCCACTAAAAGCAAATTGCTGAAGCGTCCCGATTTATTTCTTGTTGTCTGATCAGCGTACCTTGGCAGGGGCACGTTCTTACCCGGTTCCAATGAAATGGTAGAAGAGATGGGCTTACGCCACATCCCTTGGGGCGCAACCTGAGAAAGCTGTACTTCGCTCATGATGCAGACCGAGGGCTGCTTCGGGTCTGCGGATGACCGATCACAATAGCAGCATGATTGCCTGGTTCGTGCACCAATACTTTTATGAAACTTCTTTCATTATTTGATGAGGCAAAAATCAGAGCCCAAGGAAACGATTTTTTGTTTCACCTAAGGCAGGTATTTCCTGTGCTGTAGGCTTCTGCAAGAGCAGGATCCAATTGAACAGGGTTCATCAAGCGCCTGAGAAGGGATTTGGGGAAAAGCTCTACGTGGTGCTGAGGCCCGAACAATACAGCCCTAAGCTCATTCCCTCTCTCCTGGTGGAGGTCTGCCTAGGCTTGAACTAAATCAAACTGTAACCTGGCACTGTCGTGGCCCACAAATGGGGTTTATAAGCAGGCGTTGCCCCCCAAGACTAGTTCAAGGGTACAATGGGTTAGTGGTTGTTGAACCCTAGACTCCCAAAAGCGATGCGTTAGTTTTTTTCCCCCCTCAACTTGTGCGTTTAATACAGTCTGACCTAAGCAGCAAGCGCTTCTTCCTTGCTCCTCTTAAAATGGTACAATAAAAAGTGCCAAAGATAGTGTCCAGGGAAGAAGGTGGATCACTGAAAATCTACTCAAGGCTGCACGTACTTGGAGCGCAGATGTTCCAACAGGAGTCCAAAGTCTTTTTTCCTGGTCACTTTTCATGAGGAGACAATGGAAAGGGGTAATTCCCCATAAAAGACAGCTGTTCCTTGACATCGGTAGCTGCTGTTACACTAACAAACATGAGTCAGTTTTGAATGATTAAGAGAGCTGCAGAAACAGTGCCAGCTGTCTGCTCTTGGTAGGAGTAAATTAGGCCTAACTGTGCTACCCTGCATTTGTCATCGGCAAAAGACAGCAAGGGTGGTCAAACTTTTGGAGTGATGTGTGAGGAAGGACTAAGCTAGGACTTGGCATTCTGGGAAAGAATTCAGGCATACGTTCAGGCAGAGAAGCGGGACAGACATTTACAAAATAGCATAGAAAAGGTTAAGAGAGATAAGTCTTTCTGAAACTGGCTTTTCCTAACTTCGATATCCCTGGTTTTGCCCTGGAAGAAAAAGAATAGGAGGAGGTAGTTCTTCATGCAAGAAGCATGTGCAACTCCTTGCTAGGGTCCTGCCAGGGTCTGCAGATATGAAGTTTATAGGAGTTAGAAGGAAAATGGGACAAGTACTAGGATTAGAGATGCACTGAAGGTTAAATAAAGCGTATTGAGCTCAGGAAATCTGAAATTCCAGACAGTATTTCAGTCAAGCAGCCTATATGCTCATCGTGTTGATACCTCGTCCAGGGCATCTCCTTATGGCCGTGGTTGGAGATTGTTTAAAAGCTAGCCAGACTGCTGTTCCGATCAGTGTGACTGTTCTTTTATGGTCATAACCCTTAAAGTTGTTTGGTTTTTTAAATATTACTAACGTATATGCTTAATAATCACATATCCTTTATGCCAGGCAGGTACACACCCACTGGTTAAATTAGTCTGTGTACTCAATATACTCAATTCCTCAACGGGGAAGGGACACAGCTTTTTTTTTTTTTTTGCTTCTAATAGTTTTCTTGCTTCAGCAGTAGAGCAAGAGCTTTTCTCCTTTCTGCTGTTTGTTTTGTCTTCGTTAGGCTGACAGAAGCTTACACATCTCTTTTTCAACTCACAAAAAAGAAGTGGTAGCCATCAGATCTTTTGCTTTATGTCCACCAACCTACCTGCCTCTTCTCTTCGCCCTTCACTCCTCTGACTTCCAGGACTGCGAAGGATGAAAGCAATCGACTATGTTTGCTATAGTTGTATATCTCAAATTCAGCTGCCAGTTGAATACTAAATTCATCACTTGCCATTCCATTAGATTATTTTTTTCTTGTTGTTGAGGAATAAAATAAACCTGCAAACTTATTTTCTCACCTAGGTCTCTGGACAAAATGGGGAATGGATCAGTGAAACCCAAGCATCTGAGGCAGCCGGACAGACGCATAGCAAACCTCTCTATTGGCTGTGCTTGCAGCCGTAAGCTTTTGAAGGACGCAGGTGTAGGCATCAACGTGATCAATGGGCAAGCTGATGTTCTTTGCAGCAGGTTGCTTGAACTGGAAAAGGAGCTGAAGAGAAAAGATCAGGAGTTGCAAGAGGGTCAAAGTCATGTTGCTGAGCTTCAGGAACAACTGGCTATGCAGACTAAGGTCATAGCGGAACTCACCAAGGAACTTCAGAGCAAGTGTCTAGAGCTGAACAAGCTGCAAGATGTCGTTAGCACTCCAGGAGAGCACTTTCTTCAGCCCTCTCCACTTAAAGTGGCTTCAAGGACTCAAGTCGCTGCTGATCGGAGGAGAGGAGCCAAGGAAGGTGTATCCGCAGAGCCGACAACACAGCTGTATGATTTGAACAGGCAAGCTAAGTTTTCCTTTGAAAAAGCAAGAGTCCGAAAGGATTCCAGGTGAGCTCATTTCAGAGAGATCATATGCTTGTGTTACAAGGATATTACTTTTATCCCAATGATATTGTCTCCTCATGATGAATCAAGATTAAAGTATCTATCTTTTTTTATATAGGCTTTGTCACTGTGGCAGTTAGTTGCTGGTTGAGTTTGTGTGTAACTTTAACCAAGAATCATCACCCGCAGGCTTCAGATGAAGAGTGGTGGGTAGCCTCTGTATTTTAGTTGAGGAGAGTCTTATAGTCTCCTTGGGGTTTACCTTTACTGCCAGCTAAGCAGAACCTAAGCCTCTTCTCAGGTCTAGGTTTGCCTAGTGCTTGCAGTGTAAGCTATACGCTGGAGCCCTGATGAGCAGAAGGCTGGATGCCTTCACATTGGTGGATCCAGATTCTGATTCCTATAGCATGGAAGGCTTGGGAAGCAGCAGGCGGCCCCAGCTCAGCTCTCCCAAATGCAATATGGACACTGATTCTGAGCTGTGTACAAAGTTTATCAGCCCAGTTTCAGCTCAGTCTCGTGCGAAATACAATGAAACGTTTTGTATGGTGTGATTATCCTTTTAGCAGCTTCCTCCTGTCCTCCAGCTTCTGACAGTCGTGGTGTAGGAACCAAATTTTACTTGTTCCTCTTTGAATCCAGTTATACTTCTAACCTCTGCAAGAACCAGAAATATGAGTTTTTGCTTAATGGGAGTTTGAGCATTGAAAATTTAACCGAAGCCTGAAGATTTTAGAGTTTGAACATGGTATATGAAAGCAGATCCCTCAAAAAAGTCTTTCAAATGGAAAATTTTTTAATCTCTTATCCTTTTGCAGTGTTAAGAATTTAGATGTCTCCGTATCTGTAGGACTTGGTTCTCCATATTTCTGTATCCTTCCAGAGCATGCTATCACCATCAGCAGTATTTAAGCTGCCTATATCAAGTCCCTTCCCATTAAGGGCTCAGGATCATGACCCAGTTATGATATCAGCTGTTATTGTTGGGGAAGAACTGTCTTGACACTTGACATTGATGCCAGTCACTGAAGGGAGCTGCTCCACAGCTGGCCCGACCCAGAGCGGAGCAGCAGATCTCAACACACAGGCGGTTTTTGTGAGGCATAGAAATGCCAGGGCCAGCGGACCTGCCAGGAGCCAGCAGCTCCGGTGGGAGATGCTGAGGAGGCTGGGGCATTGCCAGCACAACCACGACCACCCCTCACCCCCTCCGTCTATAAAAAGCAGCCCGGGTAGCAAGAGCGACCAGGACCACTGCAATAGAGTGGGCAAACAAGGCGTAGGGTGGCAGATTGCATAGCAGTTCACGTGGAAGGGCGTAGTGACCCTGCCATCTTAAGAGGTGAGTTCAATCGATGGTCTTCACCCTCTCAGAAGGAGCTTAATTGTGGTATCTACCCAGTGGAAGGCTATGTCCTCTGCACTCAGGAGAATGGATGTGGCAACCCAGCCAGAGCTCCCACAAAAGCACACAGCCCTCCAGGTCCCAGGCTGCAGGGAGTGCCAGAGCCTTTCACTGCTAACGGATGGCAGTAGTGAGAACTGCTGTGTGAGGTGGACGGTCTGCTCAGCCTGGTGGCAGAACTATGAGAGGAAGTAGAAAGGTTAAGGAGCAAGAAGAAGAAAGAAATGGGAACAGCCACCAGAAAAAAAAAAACAAGATCAAGGAGATCCTGTATCCTCCCCCCACCAGGCTGAAGGCAGTAGCTTAAAGGAGAGGAGTGCACAGAGGCAAGTCCACACCCAGGGTGGCAGGCGAACCCCATCCTTGCCCACCCCACCTTCCCAGGTGCCTCTGTACCACAGGTATGAGGCTCTGGATGTGGAAGGCCAGTCAATGGATAATGGTCCGTCTTCAACAGATGTGCTGCCAAGGTCAGAAAGGCCTAGCCCCTGTATCACGACCACCTCCATAAGGAAGAAAAGACAGGTTATAATTGTAGGTGACTGCATTCTGAAGGGAACAGAGAGTCAAATATGCCAGCCAGACCCTCCTCCTAGGGAAGTCTGCTGCCTCCCTGGGGCCCAGGCTGAGGACATCACTAGGAAACTTCCAAGCGTGGTACAGCACTTGGACTACTACCCGTTACTGCTCTTCCATGTGGCTGGCAATGAAGCCGCAACACGTAGTCCGAGGGCAATCAAAAGAGACTTCAGGGGTTTGGTTGGGATGGTTTGTAAGTGAACGTGGCGCACAGATTACCTTTTCCTCTCTCCTTCCAGTTGCAGACAGTGACATTGGAAGAAACAGGCATGCCCAGTCTATCAATACATGACTCCATGGCTGGAGTCACTGGCACAATTATGGGGTTTTTTTTGGTAATGAGATGGCCTACATGGCACCAGGCTTGCTGGCATCAGATGGGATTCACCTTTCTGAAAGGGGCAAGGGGGTCTTTGCTTACGAGTTAGCAGGGCTCATTGACAGAGCTAGGCTTGAAGGGGGAGGGGGATGATACCAGGCTTGCCTGTGACAAGCTGTGACAAACTAAGGTCAGAGGGATGGGGTGCTAGTGAAGACCCTCAGCCTGTAGCTCTGAGATGTGCTGGCTACACTGCAGCACGCTTGGAAGTCTTATGGACATGAGCCAAGGGCTTCTGAGGTAACAGGAGCCAAGAGGGAAACACCAGTGAAATACCTCAGAAGAAGTAAGGTGTGCTCCTCTAAGAAGGTGACATGTCCGACAGCCCAGCTGAAGTACCTCTACACCAACGCAAGCCGCATAGGCAACAAACAGGAGGAGCTGGAAGCCACCGTGCTGCTAGAAAGCTATGACCTAGTTGCCATTACTGAAACTTGGTGGGACAAATCCCGTGGCTGGAGCGCAGTTGTCAACGGCTGCAGGCTGTTCAGAAGGGGCAGGAGAGGAAGGAGGGGCGGAGGCGTTGCCCACTACTTCAAGAAACGGATAGAGTGTGAAGAGCTGTCTCTGAAGTATACCCATGAGCAGGTTGAAAGTCTATGGGTAAGAACAAGAGACAGAGGCGACAAAGGGAACTTTGTGGTTGGTGTCTACTACCCGCCACCTGATGAAGGGGAGCCTATGGATGAAGCTGCCTTACTCCAGCTACGGGAGGCATCATGCTCACAGGCTCTCATCCTGGTGGGGAACTTCAACTGCCCAGATATCTCCTGGAAAAGTAGCACAGTGAGCTGCAGGCAATCCATGAGACTCCTGGAACGCATTGAGGACAACTGCTTAAGCCAGATAATAGACAGCCCTACCGGAGGGGATGCGATACTGGACCTGTTGGTCACCAACGCAAGTGAGCTAGTCAGTGATGTCAAAATTGGAGACAGCCTAGGCTGCGGTGACCATGCAGTGAAGGAGTTTGCAGTCCTGAAGGATGTGGCTCAGGTGAAGAGTAAAGTCAGGACCCTGACTTTTAGGAAAGCAAATTCCGGCTCTTCAAGGAGTCAGTCAATAGGACCCCCTGGGAAACTGCCCTCAGGGACAAGGGAGCAGGACAGAGCTGGCAGATCTTTAAGGATGCTTTCCATAAAGCGCGAGAGCTCTTGATCCCCAGGTGTACGAGATCAGGAAGGGAAGGCAAGAGACCAGCATGGCTGAGTCCGGACCTGCTGCTCAAACTGACGGGCAAGAAGGAGGTGCACAGGCCGTGGAGGCAGGGACAGGTATCCTGGGAAGAGCACAGGGACGCTACCAGTTGTGTAGGGATGGGGTCAGGAAGGCCAGGGCTCACCTGGAGCTGAACATGGCCAGGGACGCAAAGAATAGCAAGAAGAGCTTCTACAGGTCTGGCAGCCAGAAAAGGAAGGTCAAAGAAAGCGCACCCCCTTGATAAGCGAGAATGGTAAACTGGAGCCAATGAATGAGGTAAAGGCTGAGATACTCAACAAAAAGTTGCCAAGACACACTCCATGACACTTGAAAAGTCATGTCAGTCAGGTGAAGTCCCCGGTGACTGGAAAAAGGGAAACATTGCGCTCTTTTTAAAAAAGGGTAGAAAGGAGGGTCCTGGCACCTACTGACCTGTCAGCTGTGCCTGGGAAGATCATTTCCGTAAGAGCGAACAGCAGGGAGGGGAACAAAGCCTGGAGAAGGATGCTATGGCAAAGCTGGCCCTGGATGTTGAAGAAAGGCGCTAGTCCTGCTAGCGGTGGGGACCAAGAACAGTTCTGTGGAGCTGTGCACCCCTTTTCAGTAGTACTCATCAGGACAGTGACTGGCACGAGTACGGGATTAAATGTCTTCTGTCCTTTCAGGACATCTAGTTGTTTCCAGCAGCAGTTCTCAAAAGTGGGGCAGGTACAGAAGAAGCTGAGGAAAACAGTGGAGAGAAAACTGTTAAGATACTGTGCGGGATGCCCATGGAGTGAGCAAGCAACTGGTTATGATACTCATGTGTCCTTTGCTCTGTGGCCAGCGGCACCTTCTGAAAACAGCATAGTGTTCTGTAGTTCGGGAAGCTGCTCATTTTAAGTATCAGTTTATGAGACATTACTGTATTTTATTGCCATGTTGTATGCATGATGCTGGCCAGAGTGAATTAAATAAGCAAGGTTGTTTTTAGCAGAAAATGAAGTTAGAGCTTGTATTCTAATAACCCTGTTGCTTTGAGCAGAAGCTAAGTTATGATCGCTATTTCTAAACACAGTCCTCACCATAGCTACTTGATTTTATCTTTCTTGCCTCATCTCATTATCTTTACTTATTTCCAGTCATTATATGGCTGGTAACATTGTAAGTCTACTTACTTGCCTTAACTGATTGTTCGTTCCTGGATTTTCCTCAGGAGATTTTCCCACATAACCTAGTTTTGATGATAATGTTGCATTGTTTTATAAATGCAGGCAAGAGTGGGCCTTAAATGCAGCAGTTGTTTAATTACATTCATTTCTGGCATGGATTCAAGGCACTGCTTTATAGGAAGTCCTTGACCTAGAACATACACAAGTCAATCAGAACTTACGGATTGCCCAGTGCCTGTGTACAGCCAGCCTTGTCTCGGTTGGTGAGTCATTGTTAGTGGATTCATCCACTGTTGATTTTTCCACATTTTCTTCTTAAAATCCCACCACTGGGCTCTGCCACCGGGGTTGCTCCACAAGAGGAGGTGAACCAGGGCTGTCTACAGCCCGGTCGATGCCCTTACGTAGCACCCCACGAAGTGTGGACAGGGTAGGCAGAGCAGGGTGGTGATAACAGGGTCCACCAGGAGTTCCACAGAAGAAGAGGTCAATTGGATGCAAGCTCTAACCGAGAGGCAGAAACAAAGTATTTAAAATATTGGGCCGATACCCATCCAGAAGACAAAAGCAAAATCAAGCATTTCTATAACGTAGCTCAGGCAAGAAGTGAATGCCCAGACTAAATAGAGCTTAAATAGAGTACGCAGGCCGGTGGGCAGAGGATGTGGGTGGTTGCCCCAGGTGAGGCCGATCGGGGTAGTCAGTGCCTGTTGCTGCTCTCGGGGCCCTGACAGGCTAGTCCTTGTTCATTGATGTGCATGCTTTACCTGCCTTTTGCCCAACTTTTACGGATACCCTGAAGCTTTTCCAAAGACTTTTTGATGGCTGTTGTTCGCTAGATCATCACCAAGATGCGATACGAGTTTGTTTCCCTGAATGTTGAATTTCAGAAAGCAAAGAGGTCAGTATTAATGGCTGCATACCTATATCCGTGAGCCCTCGTGTTATGTGTTTACTTCTAATTATACCCTAAAAAATTCCTACAAGCAGTAGAGGAAAGGGCCTGATTTAAGAAGATTCTCTCATGTCTAGGCATTCTTAAGGAGACGTATTTGGCATCCCACATGAGCAGACTACTACAGCATTTTTACTCAGGCACGAGCATTTATGCCATTTGTTGTCATCTGGGCAAAGAAAGCGGGCACAGTAGAGGTAGGAAGAGTTTTGCAGGGAAGTGGATGCAGGGCAAAGAGCTGCGCGGGAAGGGATCGGCTCTAACCTTCCCCCTCCACACACACCTCTCCTGGACTTACTTGGCGAATTTTGGGACAAAGTTCAACAGGTACTTTGCAAGCTGACCTTGTGATGGTGTCCTGATCATAAATTTTCTTAGTAGCTGTGAACAGGGAGTGCCACAGGATCAGTGTTGTTGTGCAGGTGCAAGGGAAGTTCTGTGTTGTCATTTTTAAAATCACATTCATTTACAACTTGCTTCGTTTTCCCCACCACCAATATCGTCTAACGTTCTCCTGAGAAACAGCAGCACCTGTTAATCATGTCTTTGCATGCTCTTCTTTCCTTGCATCTTTCCTCACCACAAAGGAGAAACTCTTGATGAGGTCTTAGTACCATCATGGTTGACTTTAACCTTATTACTATAACCAGCATTATGGTTTTGCTGGATATTGGAATGTATTAGAATGTTAGAAAGGTGATTTTATAACCAGTTGCCCTTCCTGTGCAGGCAGTGGTATGTGAAGACATACTTTTCATATTTCTTTCCTTCAGATAAGCAAGGCTATATACCCTCGTCGTGCAATGGGGAAAGAATATGGTGAGAAACAGTGGAAAACTTTCTGGGGACCATGTCTTCTACCGGAAGCTTTTTTACATCTAACCTGATGCTTTCTGCAGGCAGGGTCACACAGGAGGAGAGAGGCCACAGCTAACGGCATGCATATGGATTGCAAGGACTGTAACATTTGTCAGTGGTACTTGTCACGTGAGTGTAAGGCATGAGAGGAAAGATCTTGAGAGGAACGGATGCCTGGTGAATGGTACACTCCAACCATGCTGGATCTTTTAAACTTTGTGAGGTTTTTTTTTGTTTTGTTTTAAATCAGTGAGAAGAAGCTCATCATGGATGCCCTGAATAAAAATCAGTTCTTGAAGAGACTGGAGCCTCACCAGATCCGAGATATGGTGGAATGTATGTATGAAAGGACTTTCCAGCAAGGGAGCTACGTCATCAGACAGGGAGAACCAGGCAATCACATTTTTGTGCTCAAAGGTGAATACTGCCTACTCATACAACTCGCCAAGTGCAAGAAATAGCAAAGTAATTTAGAAGGCATTGCAAGAAACCACCATGATGGTGTTTGTGCTCTTAAATCATTTATGGCGGCCCTGCTGAGGGCGATGCAAGTTTTACCTGTGACTTTTCTGAAACAGAATGAGAGCAACAAAAAGCACCTTAGAAACTTGAACCTTGATTTAATGCTATGTTGTACCTCTTTCGTTTCTGAAGGCCTAGAGGCCAGAAAATCCTTTATGTTGTAGGTACATCCGACCCTTTCTTCTCCAAAGGAAAAGCAGGTATAATTTAAAATACAGAAAACTGCTCAATGGTAAAGCCCCTTCTCAAATAAACTTACTTTTCAACATTCAAGAGAACTTACACCAGTTTTCTGTATATGGGAAACTGCGATACGAGGTCTGAGTTTACTTTTCTCAAAGTTTAGACTTTTTTTAAAAAAAACAGCTGCTAGATTTTTTTTTGGGGGGGGAAAACCCAAACAACCAAAAAACAAGCTTTAGGATAGGAAGACTGTCTTAGCACTGGAACAGGCTGCCCAGGGAAGTGGTGGAGTCCCTTCTCCGGAGACTTTCAAGACCCGCCTGGACGCAGCCCTGAGCGATGTGCTCTGGGCAATCCTGCTTTAGCCGGGGAGTGGGACTAGATGGTCTCTAGAGGTCCCTTCCAGCTCTGAAATTCCGTGATTCTGAAAATCATGATAACAGGTCTGAAGTAATCTCAGTGCAGTCGTCTGTGCTGACTGTTGCCACGTTTACGCTCAGATCTCAAATTACAGATCAGCCATAGTGGAGCCCAAGTTTAACACCCGAACGTTGCTCCCAGCGACAGTACTCTCTTTCATCATCTCACCATAAAAAAAATTATCAGTATTTATGATTAATTTGCATACTCATTAATTCTGGACTACTAGAAAGCCCAGAAGCTCATGAATTAGAGTTCATGCTGTAAGGTCTGTGTTCTGTTGAGGCAGGAACACGTAAGCCGGGAGCATACTGGTGTAGCACATATTCTGTCCTCATGTGGATGCGTTAGTTTGGAAAACTGATGGTGGAAGGAGAAAGAGGAGGCAAAACTTGCAGTGGGGTAGTCATATTCCTGATAGGCAAAATGATAACGTTTTGAAAAACAGATGAAATATGAGGCAGTTGGGCGCCTGGCAATTTTTCTGGCGCATTAGGCCTCTTTCGAGGAGCCAGTGAGTGTCTTGAAGAGAAGAGGGCCAGACTTTCAGAACATGCTTAAGGGAAGATTTTTTGGGGCCATAACCTGTGAAGGAATTCAGACTGTCTTTGACTTTTGCTGAGTTTGTAGTCCTTTAAGAAATTGTCCTTAACAATTTCTTGAAGAAGGATTTAATCTGCCTTTTTTTTTTTTTTCTGCCCTCTCCTTTGCATTCTGCGTGCATATGCACATACATGAGTATGAACAGACAAACCTCGTAATTTCTCCTGTGATCGCTATTTTAAGACTTATTTGTCTACACCACACTAGGCTATCTGAACCAGTACTGACTGGTTTTTGTAGCAAAAGTTTATGCTACCAGGATTTAGACTGGCCCTTTTCCATGGCCTTTTTAGTGTTGAAAAGTTTCTCTTAGCTTTCCCTCCCTTCCAGAGTAGATTTGTAGATGAGCAATACATGTTTAAAAAAATAATCTCTGCTGTATTGTATGTGTGTTCCACAGCACTGTTGGCACCGTTGCTCCCATTCCTGTGTTCCAGGGAGCAGCGAAGCCAGAAATATATCGATTTGTTTTCCCTTTGCACTGTGCAGTTGAGCTCAGTTTTAATACCTATTATCCTGATGATTTTTGACAGAGGGCAGTCTGGAAGTCTTTCAGCAGAATAAACTACTCTCCTCAATACCTGTGTGGACAGCATTTGGTGAACTAGCCATTTTATACAACTGCACGCGGACAGCCTCTGTGAAAGGTACCTGAAGTTTATTATAACAAAGTTGCTCGAAACGAAAGCTATGTACTTTTGTGAGGTCCCTGTAATAGTCAGATTTTCTTTGAACTTTTCATATTATAGATATCTGCATGTCTTGATTATCTACAGTGAGCTCACGTTTCCTTCCTTGAGCTCTTTCTGCTTGGGGACTCTGATGCCACGCATATAATTCCATCTCTAACATGATCTTCGCCAAACAACTAGGTATCTCCAAAGTATGCTGGTTAGCCAGCTCTGTGCCAAACTAATTGTTAAGGAAGGATTATGTTTTAGTGTTGAATGATTTAGTGTCCGCGGTGGTCTTTGACTCTTGTGTCGAATGCAACCCTGAGGCTGAAATTACAGTGTGTTTTCAATAGAGCAGAACCATGGTGTTTTTAATAGAGCAAATAACATACGTAGGAATTAGTTGCTCTTTTACTTCTTTTAGTTCTGTATCGTCAGGTTACTGAGTCTTGCTAAGATTCATTTGCACCTGACATCTGCAGCTGGCACTCAGGGGAAGACTTGAGTTTGATCTCAAAAGTGGTAGCGGCAGAGAGAAAACTTCTGTGTGACACGTGCCGCTTCTCTGAGGCAAATACTGGCTCTTGCTTTGTTTTTTCTGTCTGACCAGGATGGCGTTGTTAAGTGTTGCTTTGATACAAATGTCCCTCTTCCTGCATAAGACTGGGTATTCATCCATTAAGTACCCCTTGATTCCTTTTCTAACCTGCCATAACTGTTCTGTGACAGACCAGTAAGTGACTAAATACGGTTAATCATTTTTCCACTCCCCACCATTCCATAAATATTACTTGTGTTTGAAGGCAGATTTCTGTTCTTGTTTAAATCAGCAGTAAATATGAAGCATTCATGTTGACTTAATAAGGAGCAAACGGAACAAACCAAGAAGTTGTTCACTTTAAAAGCTTCTAGTCTTTCTTTCTGCACCCAGTTTAAGCACTTAATCATTGTTGGCTGTGCAGATGGAAGTTATTACATGTAATCTGTTTTTGCTGCTGTCTGATAAACAGAACATCAATAATGTGATTATTTTTCTCTACTAGCACGCTGTTCTACTTGAATATGTTCCCTATTGTTCTTTTTTGCCTGCTGTGTAGTATTAGCAGTAGTAAGTAGTGTTTCTGCATAGTAAGATGCCGTGCTACTTTAGAACTTTGTTAACGTTAATTGGTTCTGAGGTAGGACGAGAATTGTCCAATTGTGGACAAGAAAGGGTGTTTGAATACTTAAAATCGCTGCAGAATCCCGCCCTTCCCCAATAGCTTTCCTGTGTTTCTTGTTGTGGAAGAGCAGCACAATGCCATAACTGAGCATGGCTAGTAAATACATACGTGAAAACCCTTTCTTGATGCTGGATCTAGTGACACCCTTTACCTACGATCTTTGAAAACTGGCAAGTGAAGAACGTTACCCAGACAGCGTTTCAATGGTCGCCGCTACCCAGCAGCGTATTCACATGCAGTATTGGAAACTGGGAACGTGATTTACTCCTGTGTTTCTGAATGTCTCTATCTCACCTCCGAGATGACTTTTTTCTAGCTATATAATTGCTTTGTTTAGTTAAGGAAATGCATTTGCAATAGCTTGGATATTTGCTATATTTTCTTCATGCAAGTTAAACCAAAAGATGTTATTTAGGAGAAAAACAAACCAAAGCAATACCTTTGTTCTCCCTTCCAGCATCCAAAAATATTTTTGAGCTATCTCGATAAATAGCAATTAAGAGCATATGTGTATATCCGATGACTGTGCCTCATTTTAAACCTGGTATTTTTCTTTCCTGTAAAACTAATTTTATGTTTATGGTAAGTTGAGGAAATCAATTGCTCCGCTTTTTTTCTGTAGCTTTGCTTTATCACAGAGAAAACTGTTTTGTTTCTTCTTACGACAGAAGGAAAACTGCTGAACGTGGTGTGGCATCTCTCAAAAGAAGAGATAAAATTAAATAGAATCACCTTATTTTGCTTAAAAAAATAAAGTGCGATGTGTTCTGTTATGTCAATGATTGCACACAAAAACCACTTAGTGGTTTGCATCTTTGATGCTGGGTCTTATGCGTGCTTACTGGATTAATATTTTGATTACGTTTTGAAAGATTTTCATTAATGTTTTGATTACCCTTTTTCCCCCCTTATAAAATGGCTAGATTAGAGGAAAACTGTGTGAGAATCACAGCATTAAATGAAATTAAATTTATTTCTTGACCTCTGTTATTTCTATCTTATTGCGTATTTCACAAAGATTTTCGTATAATCTGGATTAGAGATGGATCCAAGCCATAGTATTCAACATTTACCTCATAAGTTGTGAAAAACTTCAGCCAACTTTATGTTTCTTTCAAATCGGCTCCTTTGCAGTTCACGTTGCAGCTTCTGAGCACAATCAATTACTATCTGTGATTAGTATTCACAAACGTTCGTGCTCTGTGGAGGAACCATCTGGATATCATGCCTTACTTTAGCGAGCATTGTTTAAGTGTGAGCTGAATTCTTTTAAAAGTCTGATTGCGGTAGGTGCCAGATATTTTAAAATTTGGCCTTGGCCATTTTGAAAGAGCTAGTCTATCTCGTACCATGACCTGATGCTGTAATAGCTTCCATCAAATCATTTGGAAGCATTGATTTTGCTGTTGGTTTTTTGTTTTCTTAAAAGCAATCACCAATGTTAAAACATGGGCATTGGACAGAGAAGTATTTCAAAATATCATGAGAGTGACAGCACAAACGAGGCAGGAGCAATACAGAAACTTCCTGAGAAGGTAAATATAATGCATTTCTATTTCTCATACTGGCGTGGGCACAACAATGTTGCACCTGTCTTATAAAGAGAGAGAGAAAAAGGTGCTCTTAATGTAAAGGGTCTCAAAAGTCTCGATATTTTCCTGTCTTGATTTTTTTAGGATTCACAAAATAATTTTTCTCATTTTGATTGTGTTTCTCCCGTATTACATTAGGAAACAGCAACAGGTGCCTGAATGTTTTTAAGAAATGGAACAAATGCATAGGAAGATTACACGGCTAGAGGTTAACCACTATTAAATAAATAGAGTTAAATAAATCCTCCAACTAGGAGTTAATTTGCTGCTGGAGTAGATTAAGAAATATTCCCCATGCCTTGGAGACTTGAATATGAGAACGGCATGTCTCTCAATTTGTGGACTGATTCCCACAGAAATTGCTAGGAAATCTGCAGAGTAGGATACTTCTCCCTCCTGCAGGGAACACTGAGGGTCGTACAGCGCTTTTCCTTAGGAAGGAGGTCAAATCAGAGGTTCCAAACCAGAACTAGCTGACTTCATATTTTCTTTCTTTAACAAAGAATGACCACTCTGTTATAGCTTCAAATCGAGATCTCAAGCCTGGCCATGCATAGAATGGCTTGTGTATTTTTGCATCCATCTCCGTCTTTGATTTCTATTCATACTTCTTTGCTGAGCCTGAGTAACTAGAGAGCTGTCTGATTTCCTGACTTTTACAAGTCTAAGTGCTCAGGGTGGGAAGATTTTTCCTTCTTACCAGCAAGTTCACTAAGTCATCACTGTAGTTGGATTCGCTTTCGTGCAGTTGTCCAAGTAGTACTGAAGTTGTTACCTTTGATTTTGCAGTCTCTGCAGTGCATTTGAAAATATATCATTGAATTACTATAATGTCTTGATTTTGCAACTAACGCATTCTGTATGACTGGAATTTTAAATTAGTCCGTATGCTTGCTTTTTCCCCTACTGAAACACAAAGTCGATTTACAAACTGACCAACGTTTGCCGTATTTCTAAGTTGTAAGTTGTGTGAGTTCTGTTTATCTAAAAAACAAGATGAGAATGCGTGAACCTTGCAAATTAAGATTTAGTTGTATATTATGTGTTTTGTATAACACCACCACCAGTTTAGCTAGTTATAAAATGTGGTTGTACAAAGTGGATAGATGAGGTCATGAAAAAAGTGTTAATGATAACTACTTTTGGTTCTTTTTCTTTTGCATTTCTGTTTTCTGGAAGTGTGTCCCTGCTGAAAAACTTACCTGAAGATAAATTAACCAAGATCATGGACTGCCTGGAGGTGGTAAGATACTGTTAAGTTTTTCTAAATAGTATTCTGTAAGCTTGCAAAATAACAAAGAAGAATAAATAAGTAAAAACAAAACCAAAAAACAATCAAGCTTTTTTTAATATGACAGTATTTTGGGAGTGCTCAGAGTGGAATTCCAGATTGTCAGCAAATAATAACATGTAGTGGCATAAAAGTAAGTTATATCTTTGGCATTGAAGGACTCACGCAAGTAGATAAGAGGATCTATAGCCTTTGTTAAGACTAAGCACCAAGCTACTGTCCAGGTCTCTGACTCTTTTTTGGTAATTATGCTTTACCCGTTTGCAACATGGATATGTAATACTTCAATGTGCCTTAGACCACATACACTGCAAAATACAAGGGGCAAAACGGCTGTAGGGCTTCAGCATATGAAACCAGCAAAATATCTGTGTGTCTTAGGGCTGCATCTGCCAGCAGCCTTTGGAGGTAAAGGTTTGATATGTAGTCATAGCTGTGGTGTTTTCCAAGAGCAGCGGTAACTCTTAATGCTTTTTGTGTAGGGAAAGTCTATAGGAACCCCAGCCTTGGAACAGTTCTGCAGGTGGAGAACAAAGGTTCCTCAGAAAACGAAGAGCCTCAGTCCCAACGAGTCGGAGGAGGCAGAGTGATGAATGGCCATAGCGCGAGGGGATGAGGAGATGGATGTTGGTTATGTGAACATGGTGTTGATTATGTGCAACAGCAAATGGCCTTAGCACAGCAGTACCCGAAGCAGTGACCTTTTTTTTTTTTTTTTTTTTTGATTGCTGACCAGGGAAAACTTCTAGGGAAGTTCTGCTCAGAGCAGAAAAAAATGAAGTGTTTGTTTCAGCCAGGAGAAGAGAAGGCTCCGGGGAAGCTTTGTAGCACCTTCCTGTACCTGAAGGGGCCTACAGGAAAGCTGGGGAGGGGCTGTTTGCAAGGGATAGGACGAGGGGCAATGGTTTTAAACTAGAGCAGGGCAGGTTTAGATTAGACATTAGGATGAAGTTCTGTACAACGAGGGTGGTGAGACACTGGCCCAGGTTGCCCAGAGAGGTGGTGGAGGCTCCATCCCTGGAGACATTCAAGGCCAGGCTGGATGGGGCTCTGAGCGACCTGATCTAGTTAAAGATGTCCCTGCTTAGTGCAGGGGGGTGGGACTAGGTGACCCTTAAAGGTCCCTTCCAACCCAACGCATCCTATGATTTTACGATTTATGAGGAACAGATCACAAAGCTGGAAGTTAACATGGAAAAAAATGCTTGACTGAAAGTTAAACAATTAGATAATGAAAGCAGGGTTCCTTAGCAGAGACAGAAAAGATGATGCTTTGGCTTGCAAGAGATGACTTGGGCATTCCCATGGAGGTGTCAAGCCCAAGATTAATTTTGGAAGTGGGATTTTGATGTAGAACTCTTTTAAGAGCTTTTGATCTTTTTTTCCTGTCATTTTCCCCTGCTTCATAAGGGTGATACCAGTGTTAATATTTTCTTAAACAGATAACATGCTGTCGCATTAAGATATGTTACAGATTGGCCACCATGCTTTATATAGTGGAATGCTTGCATATTATCGTGGGATGCAACATGGGCAGGAGACAGGCAGTTAAACGTCAACGGAACATCCAGATGTATTACGAACTCTGCATAGTAATTAGAATTTTCAAAGAGGCTAATGATATATTGGACAATATTGTCTCTCTCTTCTCCTCCCCCAGGAGTACTATGACAAGGGAGATTATATTATTCGGGAAGGAGAAGAAGGAAATACCTTCTTTATAATAGCAAAAGGAAAGGTAAGATATAACACACCTAACTTCTAAAGTAACATATACAAACACCTGTATTTCAAAAACTGCCTCGATGGGTGTGGGCTTCAGCAAAAACTGCGCACAGAGTTTTTGAAGATACTGTTAAGTTTTCAGTACTGTAATAAAAGCAGCGTTTCAGAGATTCAGGGAGCCTAATTTTCATTCACAATGAACCCATGTTATACTGTTCTAATTATAATGTCATTGAAGTATGTCCTGAGGCCTCTTGACGCTGTAGCAGAGATGTTAAGTCAATTTTTTGTAACTGAGATTCGATCCTATGTCATCTCCTGGGTGTTTCAGTATCGGACGGGCAAAATACGGACTTGTGAAACATCTAAGAAATAACGGAGTCCCAGGTTTAATGGAGAATGGCCCTTGAGGTGACTCAGGATCTATTCCTTTCATTTGTTGCTCCCAGAGGGGCAAAGCAGCAGCCATTATCCTTCGGCTGTTACATTGGAGGCTGAGGCAAAACTCTAAAAAAATCAAATCAGGATAATTTTCATCAAAAAACTTCCAGTAGGGGTTTCAAGTTTCCAAAATGTGTCTGTGTCTGGAGATGTTCTGGGTTGTTTTTTGCTAATGGGTGTGGGCATCAGCAGAACGTGAGCTAGTGTGGAAGCGGAGTTTCGTAAGGGGGGAAACGGTAGTTAATGTTTCTGGAGGCTGTCTGTTTATCCGAGAAGATGAAAAGCTCACAGGATGCCTGCCCGCTCTGGGAACCGAAGTATTTTTCAGGTTTTCACTAAAATGCAATTTGTTTTGGTCTGTTTTAAAAGGTATGAGGAGAAAACGTTAGGGGTGGGCAATAATGAATATATTAATTTTTCCATCTCTCAGCAAAAATTAGGGGGGTGTCAGGTAATGTTTGATGGTTTTAATTTTTGAGAGGAGGGAGTAATTATATAGATTTGTAACTCTTACTGTAGCATTGCTGAGCATAAGGCATTTATGAAATGCATAGAAAAGAAGGGGAAACCATGCTATACTTTGAAACTTACCTTGTTACGGTTTTGGTCCTGTACTTCCCAGGTGATGGTTACCCAGAGTACGGCAGGTCACTCGCAGCCTCAGCTGATTAAAAATCTACATAAAGGAGATTACTTTGGAGAAAAGGCTCTCATTAGGTTAGTTGAAAATGTCTGATTCATGATGTACAGTATTTTAATTGGCCTATCACCATGTGTCGGATTGTGCAACTCACGGCTGGTTTGAATATAGTATTTGTTTTGATTACAAAGTCAGCAGGTGAAGGCAATAGCTGAATTTGTCTTAATGTTTTGGTGTTTGCAGAGAGAACTTGAAAGTACACCCCGTCACCTACCTTTGGTTTTCCCTGAAAAAGTCAAATCCTGTCCCTCTTTGCACTGTTGCCTATTGTTTATATTTCAGTAAAAGCCATTATGAAAACTTGAGCCAGGTTCTAGAAGGCTCCTAGCCTGGATAAGTTCCATCGTTATTGGTCTGAGCTGTTGTTTCTGTGCTGGCACCCGTGATAATAAGAAACAGAGAAAAGGAGTACAAAGAGGACGTGGCCTGTGAGCCAAATAGCTCATATAGCACGTATTTACGTGGGTGGTTGAGTAGGGGTTGTTTGGTCTCTGGAATGTTTTATGTCTGAGGATCATTTCTGAAATGAGCAGTAAATCCTGATGTAATGCTAATTACATCTCATCGTAATTTCTTGGAAGGTTGCTAAAGGAAGTTATGTCTCAAATCATAATGAAACTGTAAAAAACACTGTGCTAGACGATAATAATGGCTAGTAAAATGATGTAATTGTGTGCTTGGTTCAGCAATATTAATCCAGATACAGGCTGCAGAGGCCTTTGAGGAGTTTCACCTATAGCAGCTGTGACCCGCCATGAGTGCAGCGATACTTTGAGGATTTTGATATGCTTCTGAATTCTTCTCATGTTTTTCAATTCTTAGTGATGATGTCAGATCAGCAAACGTTATTGCAGATGAATACAATATGGAGTGCCTCGTTATAAATAGAGAGTAAGTATCACGCTAACGGTTTAATGAAAGGCTTGCATCCCCTTTCAGTAGGTTAACAACAAGATGGGACTTCACTGTAGGCACAGTCACAGTGTTTTCTTGAGTGAATACTGAACGAGCAGTTATGCTTTTGGAATACTGAACTGTGGCTATGCTTTAGAACGCTTCCTTTCTATGCCTCGTTTATGCCTAACGAAGAGGGGCTGACAGAAGGCGCAGGAGCACGGAAGCTTAAGAGTAGTTCAGAGTTATTCTTTTCTTTCTCTCCTTGTGGTGGTGGTGGTGTTTCACATTTGTTAAGTGCTCTTCATTGGCTCGGGGAACAACAAAAGCCCCTGTGTGTCCCTGGTTTCAGGGTGTCCTTTTGTTCCGGGGGACATGCCGCCAAATTCCTGGTTTTGTCAGGTAGAGGCCAGTTTTAAGTTGGGAGAGGAGTGGCTGGAGATCAGCCCTGCAGAAAGGGGCCTGGGGGCGCTGGGCGACAGCAGGCTCACTGGGAGTCAGCAGCGTGCCCTGGCAGCCGAGAGGGCAAACCCCATCCTGGGGTGCATCCCGGTGTAACCAGCCGGACTCGTGCCACAGTACACCCAGCCTGCTCCCAATTATTTAAACACGACAGGAAATGACCTGAGGAGATCCGGCACTCTGTCCCCCTACCCCCGGCAAATGAAGTTCGGTACTTCCGCTGGTTCCTACCACTTCAAAGCTCTTAGAATTTGTACTGTCAAAGTGAGGGTTTAACGCTCGGTCTGGGTCATGACTTAGAGGCAATATGAAGCCCTGGTGCAGCAGCACACGTACTGCTTGCTTCTCTTTCCACTGTATGTTCGTTAGTTTATGCTGTTTCATTTGTGTTTTCAGGACATTTAACCAAACTGTTGGAACTTACGAGGAACTGCAAACTTACCTTGAAGGTTATGTGGCTAATTTGGCCCGGGCTGATGAAAAGCGACATGCAAAGTCAGTCAAATCACTTGTTAGGCATATCTTCAGTAGGTAATCGTAAAAAAGAGTGGTAGATATGTAAGTAAAATCATGGATGGTAGTTAGTGGAAACGGGTCCCTAGGAATGATAACGATCACTACAATAAAACTGTCTTGATGTGCTCATAGAGTCCAAGAAATTTTTTCTGAAACAAAAATTACGTAGAATCTCAGTGTACAGACTTCCAACCACAAATTCACTCTATCCCAAGAAAACTGAACGCGGAAGGGAGGTGAAAGACTGCTCAAATAATTTTTTGCATTCTGGTGGTAAATTCTTCGACAGGTAGAACCCTCAAAGATCAACTTTAACTCCTGGTTGAACTAATGAAATCTTGTACATCTTGTACATGTAATGAATTACTGTACAAAAGACTAACTGCCATTTTAAATAGAAATAAGCAGGCATCAAAGAAACAATTTATTTTTAATGTTTCAGTGTAGCACTGGTGCTATTAGAGAGTTTGCTTTTAGCTGTGGACCACACTTTTATTTTATCTGCCCCCGATTTCAACCTGAGCACTGTTGGAAGATCAGCAGAGTATGTTTTTCTTCTGTTTAGAAAAATAGCTCTGTTTTTATTTCTGATCGTTCTACTGGAACTGGTACGCAGTCCTTCAGAAATCGGTTCTCCAACCTGGCGTGCCCAAACGTTTGCGTCTGACTGTGTAATTAGGAACCTCACCACGGAGCAACTCTTGATAAAAGCACTGTTCATTGTACTCGGGGAACTTCAGTAGCGTTTCACTTCTGATTTAGTTCCATACGATGTCCAGAAAGAAAGTCCTTCTGCATAAAATAAGATGAAGATTCTGTTAGGAAAACAGAAGGCTTTCCTTTTATTTATTGATAGGAGTATTAGAGTACCGCGGTGCAGGTTGCTGGCAAGGAACGCACTAACCGATGTTACTTTTCCTAATGCAGGGGAAGATCCTTCTGTGGACGGTTGACCAAAGAGGTGTCTCTGGAGATGGTAGAGCTGAAGGAGAAAGTAGCCCAGTTCTCTCCTTCCCCATTCCAGAATTTAGAAGTTGTCACAACTCTGGGCGTTGGTGGGTTCGGAAGGGTCGAGCTTGTAAGAGTTTGTTTTAAACATATCCAAGCAGTTCTTTGTCTCAGACAATTGATTTAACTGCTGAAAAATGTGAGGGATTTTAATATTCTGCATGTTTGTTACCTCAGGCAGAGGTAATTCCATATAGAGCAATACACAGTTAAAAAATACTGTCAGGACTTAAATGTTCAAAGAAACAAATCCATTTTTGCATGCCGCCTTCTCCTGCTGTTAAAAGTGCCTTCCTGGTCACTAGGCTTACATTCTTCAGTTTGCGCGCCTGGCGTTTGCAGATGTGCCTGCCTGCATTGTGTTCCCTGAATCGCAGGCCTTTCCCCAGGATTCTGCCTGGACCTGAAGAAATCTCCAGCGTCACATAGTCTGTGCCGTTAGAATTGCTTTGCTGTGCCCCACAGCAACTACAATCAGTGTGACCTCGCTCTGAGCTGTGCTGGCTGCGAAATTTCCAACAACTTGTAATGGCTCTTTTGAGTCATACTCAGAAGCGCGAACAGAACAGCCGCCTTTCTGGGACGCGAAGAGCCTCGTTAGACTAAAGTTTTAATTTCCGCTCGCCTTTGGCTGAGTAGCAAACGTCTGAAAAAAATGGGAACGCTTCTTGTGCAGGCTGCTGAAGGTAGTGGTAGGTTAAAGGAGACTGTGTCAGTTTAGTGAAGTCAATAATTCTTTACAGTAGTTAGACCGTCAATGGTTTTATTCCAATTCATGCTGCACAAAAAAAACCCTCTCCTCACTGGTTGACTGACAGCTTGGAAGTCCTGCAGCATCGCTTGAATAATAAGCTAAAATTTGAATTCTCAGCCAGCTGTATAACACCGATAGCTGCTTCCTTGGTTTCCTAGAAGCCCTGTTTTAACTTCCATTTTTTAAATTTCGTATTGGATAATATTTCAGCGTAATGCAAAATTATTTGTAAACATTTTTCATAAATTGCCTCTGCTTTTTTTCTTTTGTATTACGCTGGTGTTTAGAAATCCTAAATTGAAATTGGGACACGTTGTGTATAAACTCATTGTAAAATACAGTACCTATCCAAATTGCTGCTATTCTACACATAAAGTGAACATAGGGAACATTTCTTTTCATTTTACGAGGGGGAACTGGGACACTAAAAAGATCTGATGCTTGACTTAAAATTATACAGAACAGTTCTGCAGAAAATCTGGAATTTGTCCCTCATTACAGTAATGCATTTCAGTCCTGTGCGGCGTTGAAAAAGGGTATGAGTGTATCTATTGAGAACAGATTGGTGAAACATCCTTTCTTTGCCTCACGTGTACTCATCGTTTCTATTCATAGGTTAAAGTGAAAAATGAGAACACGGCTTTTGCTATGAAGTGTATAAAGAAGAAACATGTAGTGGACACCAAACAGCAAGAGCATATCTATTCTGAGAAGAAAATCCTCGAGCAAATATGTTCTCCATTCATTGTAAAGTAAGTTGACCCCAAGATTTCCTTGAAAGTTGACCCACTGGACAGCATTTTTAAGAATAAGGTTTGGCATATATGAGTTCCGGATAGAAGACCTTGCAAGTCTCGCATTTTATTTTACTTTTCCTAAATCGCTGTCATTTGTCTCCACAGACTGTATCGCACGTTCAAAGATAGCAAGTATGTATACATGCTACTGGAGGCTTGCCTTGGAGGGGAGCTGTGGAGCTTGCTGCGAGACAGGTAACAGCAAACTCACCTCTGTGGAACCTCGTCCTTTAACCAGTCAGCTCAGTATGGCTCCTGAGTAGGTTCTCTATTCCAATGAAAAGACAACTGTGTTCTGTTTTCAACCGCATGAGCGAGGTACTGAATGTCAGTGCAAAAAAGCTGTTAACGTTCTGGGGTGTTACGTGTTATCTGGCTAATGAGCAAGGCGTTTTTAGAAGTTAATTGTCTGCAGGGATTGTGATTATTTCTGTTCCAGAGGCAGCTTTGATGAAGCCACTACCAAGTTCTGTGTCGGGTGCGTGACAGAGGCTTTTGACTATCTACATCACGTAGGAATTATCTACAGAGACCTGAAGCCGGAAAATTTAATTTTGGATGCTGAAGGATATATAAAACTGGTGAGACGTAATCCTTCTGTAATGTTATCCTTTTGTGCTTGTATCCTGTTTCCTTGCGGGGGGACATAAGTAGACAGCACGTAATTCTAGTATCAGGATCCCAGAGGTGCGTGACCCTTACACTTCAGTAGAAAAGAGGGAAGGCTACTTGCTGCGCAGTGAGAAACAAAGGTGTTGCAAGGCACAGATAAACTGGGGATTTGCAGGCTCCGAAAGCTCTTGCCACAGCATAAACAGCAAAAATAATTTCTCCCAGCAGCCAATCTTAACGTAAAAGCAGAAACCACGTTTCCCAGGTGCAGATTTACCTCCCCGCCCAGCCAGAAGCGATCGTAGGTTCTACAGCGTGTCTGTAGAGAGGGAGCACAGTAAAGAGCTCCTGCCATACTTGACTCTGACCATGAAAATTCCGAAGAGAATACCCTTCGACCATCCGCTCAGAGGACAATGAGCATCCCACCATTTTCCATGGACTGTAAATCTCATGTCCGCAAGGAAAGCATGGGCTGTTCTATCCAAAAGAGAAATAATTCAGGAAATTACTCATGAAAATAAATGGGTCTGCTCTATAACATTCAGTAATCCAATGGAATTACTTCTTTCTCCTCCACACCAACACTGTGTAATTGTTTTAGCTGTAAACTGGCAACTCGGATCTTTGCAGGAGATGAGGGTAATGTAGACTTTAAGGCTTCCCAGTGCAAAACACCTCTGCGTTATACAGCACATGTTGATTTTGACCAGGTTGATTTTGGCTTTGCAAAGAAGATCGGATCAGGGCAGAAAACCTGGACATTTTGTGGAACCCCTGAGTATGTTGCCCCTGAAGTCATTCTGAGTAAAGGCCATGACTTTGGCGTGGATTTTTGGTCCCTTGGGATTCTTGTGTATGAACTCCTTACGGGCAGGTAAGTGCCTTCCGCTCCAAGTTCTTACCTTGTTTGTTTTTAAAAACGATTTCGAGGTTATTTTTAAAATAAACAGTTTGGGTTATTTCCCATCAGTAAACAGGAATGACTTGCAAAATGATACTTTTTTTGCCTCTTATGTGTGTCTTATCTTCCATTGTTTCAGAAATACCACGGACAAAGTGTGGGACGTTCTCAGTTCTGGTTTATCCATCTAAGGGAAGGGGCCAGACACTGGCTATGAGCGGCTGGTGTAGGGCTCCTTTAACTGATGGTGTTTCCTGGGAGGAACAGCTGAAACCAGACTCTTTTCCCCTTTAGTGGGTGACAGGGTACAGTGTGACGGGGTGAACTGTAAGCAGGGCTCGTTCTTTGCCTCCACGCACACTTCCGTGGCAACTCTTTGCGAACGCTCAATGGTAGCAGCGCATGGAAGCTTCTCTGAATTGGGCTGCAGCAGAGCTAGCGTAGAGGGACAGACATGATCCTGCGTTTTCCCTGGTACCTACAGGCAGCTTCTCAGCTTCAAACCTTTCTAATATCTTAAACGGACTGAAGGGCTGAAGAATGTAAAACTAGGACGGCGGGGTTTTTTTCCATATTCTCACGTATTTGCTTCGACAACAAATGTCCGTATCTGCTCTTGCCAGCCATTCCGTTTATCAGTGTTGCTTTCTTTTTCTAGTCCACCGTTCTCTGGGGCTGACCAAATGATGACATATAATTTGATTCTCAAAGGCATTGAAAAGCTGGATTTTCCTAAAATAGTAACAAGGCGACCTGAGGATTTGATTCGCAGACTCTGCAGGTAAGAGGGGCAGCTTGCGGCAGAGCCTGGGCGTAGATAGATTGAGCTGTTTAAGATCCAGACCAGAGTGTTGCATTCCTGACAACTTCATTTAAAATTGTTACGCCTAACACAGTCCATGCTGACTATATTCAGTACTCATTCATGCCTCTGAGCGTGTCGCAGCTCAGACCGGAGAGGTATCGTGTACAAACGCAGGCTCTGGGCTTTCTCGGTGGCTGTGAATTTGTTCTGAAACACACCTTCGGGAAAACTTTTTCAGTGTGGGCTGAGGAAAGCGCTAAAGAAGTTAATTTTATGAAGTGCAGTGTTTTAAAAAAATGCTTCAAAAATTACTTGGGCATTATAGCTCTGTCGCGGATGAAAATATTTGACACAGTTACGGTTTAGCAGCTATTCAAAATTTATTTAATAATGTAAGGTAGACTGAGAGGTTGAATTTTAGCAGGACATAATCATTAACCGGTTTAGGGGTCTACAAAGTGAGAAAATAATGGATCAGCGACTTAGTTACAGATTCAAAGATAGCAGGATTCACGCTAACTTACTAGAAAGTATTCTGAATCAATACGTATGAGTAGAGGCACAAATCGCAGATTAATACCTTTTTATATATATATATATATATAAAATATATATAAAATATATATATATAAAAATAAAATATATATATATCTCTCTAAGCAATGCATATAGGCGCAAGCACACACACACATACAGGTCTCTGATGGGGAATTTCTTAATAGCGGGCAATTCTAGCAAACCAAAAGGTGCCACTTCTAGGTCCTACGCACGCACGGATGGACAGGAGAGCACCCGCATCCATAAAGCTAATGTGTATCGCACAACGTATAGGTGGAGAGGTGGATGAGAAACTAGCCTATAGTTAAAATTTCCCTGTCTGATATTTAGGGTGAATACTCGCGATGCATCGGCGTTCTTCAGCAGGTGGTTAGTTGAGGCTTGAGAAGGGTCTGCTCTTGCCCTGCCCTCGAGGTGTCAGCCTGAGATAGCTCAGCTCAGGGGAGTTACTGGCCACAGCCCGCTGTGACCTAGAAGAACTCAAAGTGTCTCTACTAGAATTGCTACTTACAGGATCTGAGACAATTGACTTTCGTCGGTACTTTTCCACTCCAGCCCAACTCAGACGATAGTTATGCAGCCCCAGAGCGTGCTAGATCCTGGGGTCCTGGCGTCCCCCTCTCTGTGGCCACAATCCATATGGTGTCAGGAGTGAGCGATTATAGTTATTATCTTCAAATGGTCGGAGCCATGGGGACTAGGCACACCACTGTGTTCTGGTCTGTTGCTCTCTACCTTTTCTTTCATGTGAGAGCATCATGTTGGAGCGTTCTGGTCCGTCGTGCTGCTCTGCAGCCCAGGTTGGGAGGGAGATCACGCCAAGTACCGAGTGGCCTGAAGGGGCAGGGTTCGCACCACCACACTGCGCCCTGTGACTGAAGTCACTTTTTCTCCTCCGTAGAGTGTCAGTGAGGTTGCCTCTATGCCTATAAGCCCGGAACGCTGCAGTCCAATTATAATTTGAGGGAAACCTGTGTTTGGCTGGCTTCTCAGGATTTTGTTAAATGTGGTTAGGTGATATTATATATACGTGGGGAAATTTTTGCAGAAATGGAATTTGTTTAGCCATCCTCCAGACTGTAATGTATAAACCAATAATCAACGTAATAGAAGAATTATAGAAGAATAGAAGAATACAATAGAAGCGTAATATACCAGCAATCACTAAGATCACGATAGGATGCAAACTGGGTTTAGTGTTTGGTTTCTGTTGGAGACCATCCAAACAGGACTCCCGCCATCAGTGTTCTCCATCTCCTTTGACTCTTTTTAGCACTCGGTGATTTCACGTCTCGGTGGACTGCGATAAGAATCTTACGTCCGGTCTCTCGTGCTTGTTGTAGGAGGTTAAGTCAGTGTGGTGAAGGAGTTGTTTGATTATAGTTAGATTCCTGCTGATAGGTGTGGATTGTAGCTCGCAATATGGCATATAATCAAAAGACAAGTGATCGTGAATTGTTATCGGTACAGAAAAGTTAAAATCACAACCAGCAATCATGGAAAAGTTGCATACACATAAGTTGAGATGATTGGTTATGTAATAAGCAAGATCATCAATCAATAAATATTCACACAATTCACACCCAATCAATAAAGATTCCAAAGTGGCAGATTACGCCTCTACTCCGCTGTCGTGAGACCCCACCTGGGGTACTGTGTGCAGCTCTGGAGTCTTCAGCACAAGGACATGGACCTGTTGGAACAGGTTCAGTGGAGGGACACAAAGATGCTCAGAGGGCTGGAGCACCTCTGCTGTGAGGACAGGCTGAGAGAGCTGGGGTTTTCCAGCCTGGAGAAGACTCAGGGGAGACCATATAGCGGCCTTCTGGTACCTAAAGGGGGCTACAGGAGAGATGGGGAGG
>VXBH01002733.1:16283-26525 GCA_013400035.1 Rynchops niger | reverse complement strand
GGTGTCAGCCTGAGATAGCTCAGCTCAGGGGAGTTACTGGCCACAGCCCGCTGTGACCTAGAAGAACTCAAAGTGTCTCTACTAGAATTGCTACTTACAGGATCTGAGACAATTGACTTTCGTCGGTACTTTTCCACTCCAGCCCAACTCAGACGATAGTTATGCAGCCCCAGAGCGTGCTAGATCCTGGGGTCCTGGCGTCCCCCTCTCTGTGGCCACAATCCATATGGTGTCAGGAGTGAGCGATTATAGTTATTATCTTCAAATGGTCGGAGCCATGGGGACTAGGCACACCACTGTGTTCTGGTCTGTTGCTCTCTACCTTTTCTTTCATGTGAGAGCATCATGTTGGAGCGTTCTGGTCCGTCGTGCTGCTCTGCAGCCCAGGTTGGGAGGGAGATCACGCCAAGTACCGAGTGGCCTGAAGGGGCAGGGTTCGCACCACCACACTGCGCCCTGTGACTGAAGTCACTTTTTCTCCTCCGTAGAGTGTCAGTGAGGTTGCCTCTATGCCTATAAGCCCGGAACGCTGCAGTCCAATTATAATTTGAGGGAAACCTGTGTTTGGCTGGCTTCTCAGGATTTTGTTAAATGTGGTTAGGTGATATTATATATACGTGGGGAAATTTTTGCAGAAATGGAATTTGTTTAGCCATCCTCCAGACTGTAATGTATAAACCAATAATCAACGTAATAGAAGAATTATAGAAGAATAGAAGAATACAATAGAAGCGTAATATACCAGCAATCACTAAGATCACGATAGGATGCAAACTGGGTTTAGTGTTTGGTTTCTGTTGGAGACCATCCAAACAGGACTCCCGCCATCAGTGTTCTCCATCTCCTTTGACTCTTTTTAGCACTCGGTGATTTCACGTCTCGGTGGACTGCGATAAGAATCTTACGTCCGGTCTCTCGTGCTTGTTGTAGGAGGTTAAGTCAGTGTGGTGAAGGAGTTGTTTGATTATAGTTAGATTCCTGCTGATAGGTGTGGATTGTAGCTCGCAATATGGCATATAATCAAAAGACAAGTGATCGTGAATTGTTATCGGTACAGAAAAGTTAAAATCACAACCAGCAATCATGGAAAAGTTGCATACACATAAGTTGAGATGATTGGTTATGTAATAAGCAAGATCATCAATCAATAAATATTCACACAATTCACACCCAATCAATAAAGATTCCAAAGTGGCAGATTACGCCTCTACTCCGCTGTCGTGAGACCCCACCTGGGGTACTGTGTGCAGCTCTGGAGCCTTCAGCACAAGGACATGGACCTGTTGGAACAGGTTCAGTGGAGGGACACAAAGATGCTCAGAGGGCTGGAGCACCTCTGCTGTGAGGACAGGCTGAGAGAGCTGGGGTTTTCCAGCCTGGAGAAGACTCAGGGGAGACCATATAGCGGCCTTCTGGTACCTAAAGGGGGCTACAGGAGAGATGGGGAGGACTCTTTGTCAGGGAGCGTAGTGATAGAATGAGGGGTAACGGCCTCAAACTGAAGGAGGGTAGATTTAGATTGAATATTAGGAAGAAATTCTTTGCTGTGAGGGCGGTGAGCCCCTGGCCCAGGGTGCCCAGAGAAGCTGTGGCTGCCCCATCCCTGGAGGGGTTCAAGGCCAGGTTGGACGGGGCTTGGAGCCACCTGGGCTGGTGGGAGGTGTCCCTGCCCAGGGCAGGGGGTTGGAACTAGGTGATCTTTAAGGTCCCTTCCAACCCGAACCATTCTGTGATTCTATGTTTTTGTTCCGTGTCTAAACAGATGTCTTGGGCTTCAAGAGTGTTATTTTCACAAATGAAACCTTGTTGTTCTCTCACAGTGCATGTGTTTATATCAATTGCCATTTTCCCTCCTTTTGATGGGCCCATGCTCTGTGCTTTAAAGGATATAGTGTAGTTCCTTTGTGGTTCAGTCCTAAAGCGATGATTGGGTGTATAGTGTACACCAAAGCATTGTGTATTGTGAGAACAACGGCGGCAATCTTACCACTTTCTGTGTGATAAGCGAAGTAAATCAATTGCCACCATGATTGAAACTCCTTTTCAAAGTCTGAAGCGTTGTTCAGTAAAGGTAAAGTTATGCCAGCAATCTGAATTTGGTTCTTTTATTTTATAACAGTTGGTATGGTGGTGTTCCAGTATGGAAAAGTCGGTATAAAAATATTTTCATTTCAGTTGGCCTACGGTACCTGGATCCATTGATCGCCCAACATCCAATTGGTATTCTCCCTCCTGCCGCGGCTTGGAGTTGAGCCATCCGACGAGAGTCACTCCAACCCCGTTCCCCTTTTGCGTATACTTTCTGCCCATGTAAGAGTAAAGTGGAAAGATTTAGGCCTGCCTTGCTTAGTGGTGTTCCAAGACTGGTGCATGGTCCCAGACTTGTGTGTGGGCCATTGAGTACAGTTACACCAACGAGCCAGGAAAGAGGGAGTGGGGAATGGGCGTATAGCCATCATTGTCGTCGTTGCCATTGATGCGTGTCCCAGCAGATCATTGCAGTGAAGGCGGGAGGGAGCAGGCACGTCGTTGTGAAGATGCCAATATGGAAGATGAGGATTGCTTCCACTGGGCTGTTAGTGGGATCACTGGAGACATTGTCCACTCCCACAGTGTCATTAGTGGAGTTCATCACTTCTGTTAAAGAGAAAGGAAAAAAAAAGAAAAGAACTGTCTCGGTGGGGAAGGCCAGGCAGGTTCCCCCTTTTATGTTGCATGCCATGTCATACGCTCTTCAGCAGGGAGCCATAAATTCCCTTTTGCAGTTTGGCACACAGCACAAGTTCCCACGACTGCAGTAATTTTAACTCCTTGCCATCCAGGTGGTAAACCTAACTTGTCAGCATCCTGTCGTATAATAATTGAAATCTGTGCTGCAATATCAATTAAAATGCTTGTTAATTGCTTTCAATAACCAACTGGAATTAAAATGAAAGGGTTATTTTCATTTCGCTGTTGGTAAGTTTCTACTTGCCAAACAGGCGGGCTCAGTTGCAGCCCAGACATTATTAGTTTGGGGTTTGTGTTTTATAATTGATTGTCATGGGGGGAGAAAGGGTTATTTCTCTCTCTAGGAGCTGGCGATGGAAGAGTTGGAGTGTTTCGATGGCTGCATTTCTGAAATGTCTGAATGATCATCAGAATCCTCATCAGAATGATGCTGCACCGCAACAAGCTCCTACAGAAAGCGCAGGGCACTTTAAGGCTTATTTAAGCCCACTGGAAAACTTTCAAAAAGGTGGTATTTCAAAAGGGTCGGCGTAATTGAGAAGGATTAGTGCACAGGGGCAAGCGCGGCCTGTGGCTGGTGACACTGCTGATGTTGAAATCCCAGCTCCAGTGGGATTTCATCCGTGGCTCTGGGAACAGTACGCACCGTGTTTGTGCAGCAGAATTGAAAGGATCTTTGTAAATGCAGATTTTGGTATGCCTCCTCCCATATATAAACAAAACCCAACAGGTGTGCAACTCAGATCCAACCGGTTGATTTCCCTCTGCTGCTTCCCACAGCAGAGTGACACGGTTCTGGCTTCCTGGAAGGTTTCTCCATCCCCAAAGGAAAAGAGCAGTGAGCGACACCTCGTCATGGCTTTTTATGAGACCAGAAGTTGTATGCAAGCTCCATCCCTGTGTAACTGTTGAATGCAAGCTGTTAAGACTTACAAATGCTCTTTTAAAAAAAAAGAATATTTTTAAAAATCTTATCCTTATTCTTCTTCTCTTTTCTTTTAAGGCAAAACCCTACAGAAAGACTAGGCAATCTGAGGAATGGAATTAATGACATCAAGAAGCACAGGTAAGTGAAAGAGACTGCCAAGAAGAAAATTTGGTTTCTAATTTGGAAATATTTTTTATATTTTAGACCTCAGTCTGGTAAATGCATAAAACTCCAGGCACTTCCAGGCGGATTGCGTAAAAGAGATCTCTGTTGCTATCAAGTACATTTGCGACTACAGCAAGCAATGATATAACCGCAGACCCTCAGTATGGTTATCTAGAAAACATCTTGTTATTTACTGGTTGTGTCGCAGGTTGTTGATGGAGGAGTTTAACTCACTGCTCAGAGAAATCAGTGCCAGCTCGGCACCTGCCTTTCAGACCTCCGGGACCCTTAAAGAGTTGCTTTTTGAGGATGCCAGTTACGAGCTCGGGAGCCGTGTTAGGGCTTTTTCCCCTTTCTCCTAACAAAGTCCTCTGTGGATTAAGCATTTCCTACCTTTTCTTTTTATCCGAGTTGTTTCTAAGCCCTACAGTTTGTGCCTGGGCAAAGAAGTACCTTGATTTTTCTGCTCGTCTCCCTCTTCTCTTGCTGTCGAAAGAGGGAGGAATTCCAAGGGGACAGATGTGGTTTTGCATGGCTGTGCTCCTGCCTCCGAACCTGCCTGTCACTTTGGCACTTCTCTGCAGGGGAGATGCAATGTTCCTGGTCCTGATGCTCCCCCTGCTACCGCTCCCTCGTATGACGCTGGCTCAGGTTCATCCTTCTAACAACTGTGTTGTCACACGGACAGAAGTTGTGATGAAAAAAGGTCCTATAGCCCTTGTTGACGGGTTTCTTCAGCTGTTAACAGTATAATGACAGAAAGCAATCTGGCTTTCTCTTCTAGTCTCTCCCTGCCTGTCTCTCCTTTCTGTTTGATCAGGTGGTTGAGTGGTTTTAACTGGGATGGTCTGAAAGTGAGGAAATTAACATCGCCTTTGAAAAGAGAGGTATTGGCTTTGGCTTTCAATATCATAACGCTTTACTAATATGGAAGTATTAGGAATATAAGGAAGCACGGCTACGAGGAAACAACTGATGGTGAGAGCAAAATTTCCCAAAGGTTATTGTTATAGCTCACCATTTTTAGTGGAAATCGAATGAGAGAGAGAGCGAGCAAGCGATTCATTACTTAAATCCGGTTAAATAAGGGAAATAGTGTTCTGCCTGTGTACTTTGCATGAGGTTTTCAGCATTACTAGAATAAGTGGTGTTTGGTCAAAAATGAATACTGAAAAAACATATTTTCTTCTGTAATGGGCACATTATTAAGATGCACTCTTCACATTACTGTGCAGAATACAAATTCCTGTATTCTCTTGCTATTGAGTTACAGCACATCGTTGAATAAGCTTCCTGTTTCAAACGGCTCATTTCTCTTTGCCCTAAAATGAAAAAAGACCCAGGGTAAAGAATTTGAAACTCACTTTGAACTCCAAAAAAATAATTCTGAGACCTGCTTTGAGAGTAGATTTGCTCTTAAACAAATTTGAATCAAAACTGTCTGCAGTGTGGCTCAGTTCTCTTACTGACCTTATAGGGCTTTGGGTGAAATCTAGGATTTGATAGTATCTGGGGATTGTTTTTTGTATAAGGAGGCCGATGCCACTGTTCTGTTACACAGTTCAGTTACTGGAGGTTTATCTTTTCAAGAACAAGGAAATGAGAAGTCGTGCATATCATGGTAGCCTTTCATTCCTCCACTGGTAGCAACAAAAATGATGCATAATCAATGGAGAGTATTTTCAAAAGTTACCTTCTGAAACAACCCTTTGTTTGTGTTTTTACTGTCCTAGTTGTCTGGACCGACTGATCACAGCTACTTTGACAGCTATCCACCTGAAGAGGGAACCCCTCCAGATGAACTCTCAGGCTGGGACAAGGATTTCTGATGTATTTTTCTTCCAGGACATTTATAGAGTCTCATAGGCGTCAGTTCTAAACCTCCTCTCTTGTTTCTTGCTTCCAATCAAATTACACAAGGTTTGCGACAAACACGATGTTCCGTGAAGGACAGAAGACTGTAGCAACCAGGACTTGTTTGGATCAGGCACCAAAATCTGTGTGCGTCTCTTTATACCAAGGGCATGCATTCAGTCAGCAGATGTAACCTGAAGGTTTTCTGATAAACGGTGGCTTTATGAACGTTTTCAGACACTATGGGATCGGGTTTTGCCAGTGGAAATATCACTAGCTAATAGTTTGATATTAACAAGGTTACCATATGTCTTTATTTTGAACAGCGAGGACGAATATTGTAAGCCAGTAACTGGCTTTGTCAACTGCTGACACTGCATTTCTTTTTCATTTTATCTTAAGTCTGCTCTGTGTTTCGCTTTTTCCCCGTAATGGCCAGTATCGCATTGATCCAGAAGCGTGCAGGAAAGAGACTTTTACTGAAAGGTGGATTCGATACGATGCTGCAGCTGAAAGGTTATCAATGTGGAAGCTCGCTCTCTGTCAGTATAGTTTGGCACCAGGTTGAATATATGAGACAGGGTAGAGAGGTGAAATGAAAATCCAGTAGGAAACAAGGTATATACATAATAGAAGTTGCCTGGAGAAGCAGACTGTGGTATGTATTTCCCTTACCGCTTCAAAGACCTATGTCCATTTCTTAAAACGTTTTGCTTTTATGTAGTGTGAAGATAAAAGATGGACAAAAAGCATTTACCTTGCGGGGAAAAAAATATGTAAGTATACAGTCGTATTTTTTCCTTGAAATGTATTTTCAGATTGTTTTCATGGGCGTTCTGTTGAAGTGCTACATCTGTTCACATCAGTGCTAAACTCCCGCCCATTTCAGTGTTCCAGTTGGCATCACTAGATGTGAGCTATCGTTTCAAACCGTATTTCATCAGACATCTTATTAACATGTAATTATTCTGAGGTTTAGTTGTATAGAAGGGGAGAGTAAGAGAGCAAAAACTTTATTTTTTTTTCTCTTGTAAGGATTTCCATTCACGCATCAGCTTAAATATTCTGTTTTCCTTTGACCACCTTCCCTTCTCTCTAATGGCTACTAATGAGGTTTAGAAAGACAAGAAATTCCAAGCTCCTCTCAAAACCGATATAGAAATACAACTGTGATTTGCAGCCCCATTTTTTGAGCCCTGGCTTCACCTACTTTGGTACAAGCGAACAAATTGCTAACCAGAACCATCAAACAGCCTGAGTGGGGGAGGCCAGCAAACGGCTAAGACAGTCAGGGGGCTGGCACGCGTGCCCGGGGGGAAGGCTGAGAAAGCGGGGCTTGCTCGGCCTGGAGCAGGGGAGGCATGGCGGGGTCCGTAGAGCAGCCAGCCAGCGCCTACGGGGGGGCGGTTACTGGGAAGACAGCGCCAGGCCCCTGACGGAGCTGCACAGGAAGGAGGGGTCGTAAACCGGGACGGGAGAGGTGCCCACTTGACAAAAGGGAAGACGTGTTTCCCCGGCGAAGCAGGGGAATCTCCTGCCTTGCAGGTTTTCAAGAAGGGACCAGACAGAGCCTCGAGCAACCCAAACTGAGTTCCGTGTTGACTCTGCTTTGAGCAGGAGGTTGGGCTGCAGACGTCCCGCCCAGGCTGAGTGATTTTACAACTGTAGGAATTAGTTTCATCTCTCAGCCATTTGTATAATCAGAATATAAACATATTAGACATATATAAACGTAGACAGAACAGTGCGTGTTCCTGGTGAGTTTATATATGCCTGGGCATAATCGAGCCTGACTTGCCGAACGTAAGGGAGTGCAAATCCTCTGCCTCTCCCTCCTTCAGGTTGCCCTTTGCCTATTTTCTCCCACCAAGGAGTGCGCTGTAGACTTGCATCCCCAAGTAACTGGACAAATTCTCTGCCGGTTACAGCTAAAAGTCATTAGAAAAAGAAAGAGAGGAAAAAAAGAGAGAGGGAGAGAGAAAAAGCGAGAGAGAAGCTGCCACCAGAGTTTCTGGGCAACTGCCAGGGCCAGGGCTGGCCACAGAAACATCCTGCCCACTGGTTTTGGTATCTTGTAGATGGAGACCATCACCCTCCCAACAGATGACGCCTGTTTGCACACACTGAAGTGCTCTTATCCTTTCAGCAAGGCAAGATGCAAGTTTTTTCTCTTTTGCTGGTTCCGTTTTGAACCATTTGCTGGTTCTTTTTGAAGAACTACATGGACCACGTGACCTTGCAAAACACGTAGGAGGAACCGTGCCGCCTCTAACTTCAAGCACAAAGCTTAAGAGCAGTTGTAGGTGACAGACATTGGAAGCAAAAACTAGCGCTGGGCTTCCACGGGCGTAGCACAGAGCAGTGACAAGCCCAACTCAGCCACCGCTTTCCGCTAGTCCCAAGCAAGGCAGCATGGCGAGGGCGTCATCTGCCAAAGGCGGCTCCTGGCTTCGAAACTGCAAATTCCAACTTACAAGACCGAAACTGCCAGGTCATTAGAAAGCGTTCCTCCTCATCGCTCGTGAGAGCCAAAATAGAGAACCGTCTGGGCTTAATTTCCCACAGATCTGGAAACCAAACAGCTCCGATAATAAAGCACTTCTTTGCTTACACAGCGAGAAAGCCAAGCTGTCCAGGGACAACGACACCGCACCGGGAGAAAGCCGACAGCTCTTACATCACATTTGTCAGGGAAGAATTCAGATGCCTGCTTTCATGAGACGTCAAAACAAAGCTTCATTTTTCTAAGAGGAGAAGCTAACCCAATTCCATACTTGCCTGTTGCTGTCCTTGCTATGCTGGGTGCAGCCTCGCCGAACTCCGGAGGGGTAGTTGGTGGTGTGCAACCTACCCCACCCCCAAAAACAAGCTGAAGACCGGCCGTATTCAAGGTGTGATCCAGCTGTAGAAACAGAAAGTTACCTAGGAAGTTCCTTCAAAGAAGTCTATGCAGCAGAGCTGAGCCTGAGCCTCTTTCCGTAAGAAGTTTATGCACAGCCCAGGGTGCTGTGGGACACGGTAAGTAATCAAGAGCCAGCGTTGCGCTTACAACCCAGTGCTACGTGCATCTACCATTAATTCTAACAGTATGTGCTGGACCCGCCCAGCATGGGAGGGAAGCTGGACGAAGCTACGAGCCTCACGCGTGATGGGTGAAGGAGCAGAGACCAGGGACAAAAGTTCCATTCCTACAGTTAAGTGCATTTGAGAACTACACAAAGACTGAAAAATACAAGAGCTTAATACAATTCTTAGTATGTCCAATATGCTGGTAAGTAACATAGAATATGCTCCAATCGTCCTATACAAAGAATTTGTGGCAATTACTGGCCAAGCGTTGCAAAGCACAGGTTAAACGGACATTCCCTACAGCTTTGATCGTGTGACGTCTGTTTCTGGCTGGCAAACCTTTCACATCCCATTCCAGCTCAGAAGGACCATCAGGACATAGGTTACAACCTACGGCACCCTGACTAGAAGCAAACCTTACGTAGCGTTAAGAACCCTTATTAATCTGTGTCCACCACTAGGCGGATTTGCTCAGTTCCATATCCTTCAACTGCAACGCATCGATACAGCTACCTTTACAGCTCTACTCTGGATTAATTATCCATCAGTACTGTGAAGAGCAAACCTGTAATGTGCACGTAGACTTGAGTGCGGAAGCTTTCATTCAGCATTCAGTTTTCGATGCTGCTCTGCCGTAAGACAGCCTGTCAAATTGGCTCCTAGAACTTCTGCTGCAGAGACAGAACGGCAGTTTAAATGCAGGTCTGCTGCCTCCATAGGTGAAAAGGAAAAAGAGAGAAAAAAAAAGTCATTCTGTGGAAACTGCCGGCAGAGTTGGTTTTTTTGTTTGTTTTTTAGTAACAGACAGCTGCACTTAAGCTGTTGCAGCAGCTTGCTCACAACCGTATTTTTGTGCGGCACTTTCTACTGCTGCTTCAACATGTAAGTGATCAACAGCCTCCAAGTGTAATTAAAATCCAGCGTGTGCTTACTGATTGTCCGTTATTTCCATGTCATATGCTGTTGGGAATTTTCTAAGACTACGACAGCTGCTAAAGATAAACAGTAGGTAAAATTATGCATATTTTCTGAATCAGAGTAGTCTAAGATACAGAAAATTATTCCTCGACTTTTGTGTGGACTCTTATCCCCATGAGTCACCCGAGTCTACTAAATTCTCCGGCTATTAAAGTTCAGAGTATTATCAGATGCTCTGATGTAGAGCTAAGTAGCAGGCTTATTCCGTGCAAGGCCCAAGAGCCCTTTCAAAACTCAGTGGCAGGTCACCCATTAACGCTGTCCAGTAACTTGTTATTAAAAAAAAAAAAAGAAAAAAAAAAAAAAAAATCACACAGCAATAGAGCACGCAGAATAGGAGCGACAGCTCGATCCAGCCTGCATCTTGTAGAAACCTCACTCCTTGCAGACAACCTTCCTCCTCTCAAGTAAGAAATCCACCACAGCTCTTGCTCGCTACCGCCCAGGGACGTCAGAGTCATTAATGCTGGTACTTTGCACCCCTTTCTCCTCTTCCTCCAGCCAGGCTACTAGTCAGT
>VXBH01002733.1:6283-11283 GCA_013400035.1 Rynchops niger | reverse complement strand
AAACATTGCCTCCCATGCCCGTCCCAGTCAAGACTGTCAGACATACCACGAATCAGTTCCTGACTCTCTGACTTATCCCAGCTCCTCCTTCCATTAAACCAGTTTATACAACTCAAAGCCTGTAATTAATACCCTTACCATTAAAATTCTGACTACTAAGACATGTGGACCTACACTGGCCATTAAGTTTACAGTAGCGTCCATGCAGGTTGCATTAGGGGGCTACTATTTATTACTAAATTTGTGAAGACAGAACAAGTTCTGTAAGTACAAGCAGTTTATTTCACCACGTACCTCACCAAACCCTCCAAAATATTCCCTTATTTTCTCCTCAGGCGTGTCTGGAGATAAGCCCCCAACAAAAATCTTTTTAACGGGTTCTTTTGTTTTCATGGCTTTTGCTCTTTTCGGATCAATGACTTTTCCATTCAGCTTGTGTTCTTTCTGGTCCATGACCTGTGGAAAATTAAAACACAATCTTACTCACAGTTCAAGCCAAACGTTTCACTGATGTTTTCAGCAAGGCCCAGTTACTTTTATACTTAGTTTATGCTAATGTTATTGCCTCCATTTCAATACTTTGATGACAGCAATGATTTGTTGCACAAAACCAAACAGTTTCATATTTCGACCACTATCCACTGACATAGACGGTTCTGATAAAGCACTTCAGGAGACACCTGGCGCCACGTATCACTCAACGGAAGTAAGAGTCTGTAATGCTCCTCAGAAAGTACTCAGCAATCCCAACACCAAACCTCACAAAGTAAAGAATCTGTATTTTAGATACTGCCAAAGATCAATGAAGGTGAAAACTTTTCAGTGTGCTGTGTCAACAGCATTTTAGAAAGGTTAACAGCTAATTTTTGCTTGGATAAATCCCAAATCTATCAAAGCCAACGGCTCCACTCTAGGGGTTCCCATTGCAGCTCTGGAATGCAAAGACTTAAAATTCTTTGTAAATTACTGCTTTCACGTAGTAGGCAGCAGACATTTATATACATTTTTTTCAAAAGTGCTCAAGTCCAGTGGCTTGCAGTATACTTCCCTGTATGTATCCAAAGACACACTTTGGGAACCAGTACTGGTCCTGACCACTGCATCATGAGCAACACAGTTTTGGAAAAAAAACATTTCAATAAGCATCTGAAGTATATTGTATCCCAGAGTCATCTTTAACAGATCACATACAAACAACTATGCATACCATCATCCGAGTGCTGTATCTTTGCTGCCTAAAATTGACCATGATGTTTCATTACATTAGTACTACCTTATCTACGCTCTCCGATTCTTTGAAGAGTACAAAGCCGAAGCCTCTCGATCGCCCAGTGATGGGATCTAACTTCAGAGTGCAGTCTACAACTTCACCAAATTTAGAGAAATAGTCCTTCAGATCTTTCTTTGTAGTGTCCCAGCTAAGGCCGCCAATAAACATTTTCCTGTTAAGACAAGATGGTTAATCCGTTAATGTGTCTTACCCAAAATCCTGTGCTGTCAAGCTTTTTGAGCTCAGTTACCTAATGCAAGGAATAGCAGAATTTTATCAGTGACCCTCCACACACAGGCCTGCGCTTTCTGCGAACCTGCTGAAATGATCCTGGCCAGATTAGATACAAACTCACACGTACACAGAAGTTTTGCACCATCTTCCGCTGCAGTCACTTACTCTACTATCCCAAGAAACTATAGAGTGACAAAAACATATTTTACTACTTCGTTGCATCCCCACCACTACTGACCCACCTCAGGCTTAATTCCATTTAGTTACCTGCAGAGCCTCCACACAGCTGTTTACGAAACAAACACAGGCGGAATAAATTTATAAAGCAGTGCAGGTAAACAGAAGCATTTATGTACTAGTTTGGACTGGACATATGCCGATACTAGTAAACTAAAACAAAGAAAGTTAGGTTAGTTAAGTCCCCTTCCCCAGAAAGCAGTAAAAAAGCAAACTATCGGAAGGTCAAAACTTATCTTTCCTCCCAAAACCATGACATAAACACCTGGCATAATCCAATACAATCACAAGAACATCTTCCTAATGATCCTCCCCATCTTACGGCTACAAAACCGGTGTTGCTGGGCAAACACGCACAGCAGGTAACTCTGATAACGACTTGTATTTTCAAAAGCACACTGGAAGCTTGGAATCAAATCATGGCCATCCCATCACATTAGTAAGCCATAAAAAAAAATTAAAAAAAAATAAAAATACCAAGAACTGCTGTGTCTCAAGAGGAAATGCTTCATGATTCGCACGAACTAAAGATCAAGCCAGTATGCACACAACTGAAGCATTTTTAATTATTAGGCATAGGGCTTATGCACCCATTTAAAAGAGGATTTGATTTGAGATTATCTCTTCTAATATTGGTAAAGAAGATTTTACAGTAGGCTCAAAACAAAAAGTATGATCTGCTATGATCTATAAAAAACACTTTCTACAAAGCTTTGTCAATTTTCACTGTACCAACTTACTCCACAATCACACACGCAGTTATCAGAAAACCTGGAAAACCACTGTAGCACGTTTTCAACTCCTCCATTTTCCACGCACAGACAAGTATTTCGGCCAATTGAGTACAATCGTGTTGTACTTTCACAAGCCCAATTCTCTCAAATCAAAAGCCACCCACGTGAACTAACTCTGTTGAATTAGCTCCGCTCTCACAGAATTAACAACAGCATTCAGCTTCTAACAAACACATCCCACCTCTATACAGATGTGGGGGTTCAGGAGCTTCAGAGGCTTCTATAGAGTCTTGAAGTCTATAAACAGGAGAACAGATTTCCCATCCCTTGGTCCACCTTTCCTATTAGTTCCAGATCTCTCTTCAACAAAGCACCAAAAGCCCTTTCTAGTGTGACATCCTAGTGTCTTCAGGACCAATATGGGAACAATGGTCCACCCTGGTAAACCAGCAGCCTCATAGCAATACGGATAGTAATTCAAAGGATGCTTTGCGTCCTTGTGTTCATCCATCATTAAGTTTCTTATTGTTTGTTTTGTGTGGGTTTTTTTTTTTGAGAAGCAAAACAGAACACATGCAGAGGATGCAGCGTTGTATTCCTGACACACAGGGGGATGGTGATACTTCAGCACTTACTACCGAACATACACTTGCTACGTGACACATAAAACACCTGTTTTACGGTTATTAATAAACCATTAACATAAACATATTTTTTATGTTTATTATATATTATTTTCTTTTTATTGTTCTTAACGAACAACCAACATTAACACACAAAACCCGGCTTTGTATCACTAAGGACACAACACACCAAGAACGCAAGTTTCAAACTGACAGGCCTCTGAAGGATTTTCTTCCCACCATGCAATAACTGCATCTGTGGATCCAGTCACGGAGCGGCAAAATGTGACTGTTTCAGCTTGCCACTGCAGAAGCTTACAAACTACTGCTCCACTCCAAAACTGCGGTCAGATCAAGGCTACCACACAAAGGCGAGCACAACAAACAAATAAGGTGCAATGTCACAGTGCTGTCAAAAGCTTACGTACATTTCCCAAAGCACAGTTCTGCTGGTGTAAGTCACATCAGCACATGAGAGTTTTCCAAAATAAGTTACCAGAAGTGTACTGGGAAAGCTTTCGAACTTCAGACTTAGCTAAACAGAGCACAGACATCGCTGTGACTAGTGGCTTTGGCTTTCCTCCAAGAGGCTAGTTGGGAAATTGCCTGACAGTTGCCAAATTGTGGATTTCTCAAGCCTACAGTTCTCAACGAGGAGATCTGAGGGTACGACAACCTGCGCGCTGTTTTTTCCTGATGACGCTTTTCCTAGTGCAAAGGAAACACCAATGTCCCCACATCCAGCAGCTACCAAAGATGTGCTGTTTTCCCTCTACTACCAAGAGGGCTCTCAAAATATTTTGTTTCCTGTACAGCATTACCCATGAGAATTCACAGGTCAAAAGACTGAACTAAAGTACAACTCAATGGATGCTACATGTAATCACTGCCCCACTCAGTGACAACTTCTAGGCTGCATCGACTCCGAGAAGACGGGCTTCCTCACGAAAACCCTTTAATAGGTAGGTATTCCAAGACAAAAAGTAAAACGAATATGCAAATTCCAAAGGTACTTAAAGCCATTACGAGCATGTCAGAAGTAACAAAAACATTCTAAGTTTTCACTAACTCTAGCAAAACACTCAAAAGACGTTCCCCGCTTGCAGCAACATCCCAGGTTACTGGGAAGGAAGACGATGCGCAGGAAGGTTTCGCAGCAATTCTCTACAGGACACAGTAGCTAATGTTCCTTCATCGAGTTTATTTTCTGCCTTGATCAAAAGCAGACCTGCAGCTTGAGCTACTTACTGGCCTGACAGGAGACAGCACACAGCAACAGCCTGTCCTGTAACTGGATTTATTATAGGCGAACTTTACATGCTATATGAAAGCGATACTGCCCTTTGCGAAGTACCAGGCAGAAGCCCTTAGAAGAGTAAAAGCTGCCTTCCTTCTTAAGCTGCTACCTAAAGTAATCTTGACGGAAGAGGAGGAATGGTTTGGGGTGGGAGAGTCAAGGTGCCTCATGCCCCTCGCTGATACACAACTGACACATTTATGTTTGTCTGCCGCATCGGGCAGCGCTAAGTGACTGCAACCCGAGCATTTGGCTACACGGAATTACAGCCCTTAACACACACACACACACACACACACTCTGTGCGTGCTAACTTTTAGGAAAGACATCCCCAGAAAACACCAAACAGAAGTTTACAGTTTGGCACCCATCCCACCAGGTGTACGCCTCGCGGCCGGCCACTGCCAGCGGCCGTGGGGTTCGGCTGGCGGGGGCAGGGAACTTGACAGCTCCCGCTCATTTGGAAACAGAGCGCGGCACCGCCCCCGGCCCCCGGCCCCCTGCAATCCCGAAGAGCAAAGCAGCTACCGACCCGCCCGCACGATCCAAGCGCACGCCAGGCCCCCCCGGTGGCGTTCAGGGGAGCCGCCAACCCCCGCCCGATC
>VXBH01002732.1:320615-345115 GCA_013400035.1 Rynchops niger | reverse complement strand
GTTTTCTTAAAAAAAAAAAAAAAGGTGAGTGTGGGGAGAGCTCTGCAGCATAGAGAACTCCAAATTTAGTCATTAAAAATTCATTGGCAGCATGTTGAGGAATCAGTAAGCTGCTTTTTTTCACGTTCACTTTCCCCACTTTCTTTTTTTACTGGGAAGTGTGTGAAATGTCGAAAGCAGTGCTGTCTGAACCGCTGACTTCAGTGGGAGTCAAAGCATAACCAGCAGAGTTATATTGGAGGACTGTTGAGTTTGTGAAGAGCAGGCCTTGAAATTGATACTTTTATTTTTATCTCTTTTTCATAGCTGGTTGAATTTTTGGTCTCAAACATGTCTCTCCCTCCTCCTCCCCCCATCTGTTTGCCCTCTCAGAGGGGCCGGAGCCATGGTGCTGCCGTGCCAAGGAGGCGCTTTGTGCAGCTTTGCCACACCATGGGCTTGGGAGAGGGCAAAGCCATCGCCAGCAAGGAGCCCAGAACCGGCCGTTTCGGCTTCAAAAGAGAGCAGTCGATAGCCCATCTGTCAAGACAGGGATTTATTTTACACAGCATATGTACCATCTTGGTAACCCATGCTATAATTACCTAAAAAATTGCCATGTCAATGAGCAGTTTACTCTGTCAGATGACCAGTATCTGCAGTAGTGTGTTTGCTGCAATTCAAGTGTATCCAAAGATCTGACAACTTTTACTGTGCAATGAATACTGATCCTTTTCAACTATCCAGTTGTTTATCAGTTTGCTCATTTTTTAAGTTTATTGAATATATGAACACATATAGCCATTAAACAAAAAGAAAAAATAATTATTCTTTATTGTTTCATACATATATACATCGATAAGATCCATGTACGTGTATATTTCATCACAAAATCGTGACCTTTACTGTGTTTTAATTTTTCATCCGTGTATGTTTTCTGCGTGCTTTTTCAGCATTGGAGTCTTGATGATAAGGTAGATAACTGTGCAACTGAAAGCAAGGTTTGGGCATAGCAGTTATCTGTCTTGGCCCTTGTGGTTTTGATTGCCACGTTCTCTCAGTGTGAGCGGATGAAAGATCTAATTGGGTCCTTTGCAGAAACCAGCAGCTTTAGACAAGATCTTATGGAGAATAATAAAAATGTCATTGCCAGGCACTTTAAGACCATACACAAATCTGTGTTTTATTCTGTAGTGAGTTTTTTGGTTTGGGGTTTTTTTTGGCTTTTTTGTTGTTTGGTTTGGAGATTTTTTGTGTGTTTTGTTTTTTTTTTCTCTTTTAAGTCTTGTGGCAGTGTTGCTATAGTAAGAGGCTTTGAGAACTCTCTTCTCTTTTTATAAGTGCAGGTAGCAGGAATGTACTAAAAGAGGCAGTCTGCAGAAAGCTATGTGAAGAATCAAGGCCTCAGTTTACCTATAAAGAGGAATAATTGTAACCTCTCTTTTTCTAGAAAGACCTGAACTAACTAAAGCTTTATACCTAAAACCCCTTCTGATCTCTTGCACTTCAGTTAACGAACCACTGGGATCTCAGCATCTTGAATACTGTGTCCCGAGGCTGTAGCGTGGGCATGGCATGAAGTCTTTTCTCCCAAAGATGAGGAAACTATGTCTGAACCTGATCAACGTTGCTTCTGCCTAGCAAGAGAAGACTTTGGATCTAAAATGTGGGAATGAAAGGCAGAAAATATGTGGACGGATGTGATGGGGGGACCAACAGGGACCAAATGCACCCATCTGCTGCATCTCCGTTTATCCATTTATTTATTTTAAATGTCTACCTTGAGCTTTTCTTGTTTCTTGGATATGTCCAAGATGGTCTATAGACTAAAATGGCTTGTAGCTCTCCCAGTTCATAATTATGAGTGTATTGAAATTACAGTGTCTGAGGACTTAGGTGTTGAAAGGACCTGTTGTTGAGATTAAATTGGAACTATTATAAAGAGGTCTTCATTTTACCCTTTTGTAAGTTACTTGTACCCAACGAGCCTTACTTGAAAAGAATCTTTTTATAGGAAGATATTTAAGGACAAATGCAAATTCTAAGTGTACAAAAATCTTTAACAACAATGTATAGAGTCAAAAATTTGTAAAAAGTCTAAACAAAGTGTCTCTCTTTCAGAACATGATCATGATTCCATGCAGTTCATGGCTAACTGCATATAAGCACTGCCTTATTTAGAAATCAGACTTATGCATCCAGATTTAAATATTACCTTTTCCAAAAGCAGAGAATAGTGCATATTGCTTTTTCCTCTTTGGTTTCTCTTTTTTTTTTTTTTTTTCCTTTATCCAGTGATAAAACTGGAGAACATATGTGTTCAACACTGAGAGGAGAACAGATAGATTTGGTCCACCGGAGTTGCTAAATCAGTAGTATTTGTATTTTTAGTTATGCTGATATTGAGCGCTTGAATGTTTTTGCCAAGTACTTGAAGTAATTTAATACCTAAGACATGGTAAATCTATAGAATGCATTCAGAGAAATAGAGTCTGCAACTGAACTACCTGACCCATTAAAGACTCTTTAAAACATTCATTTCCAAGTTAAAATTGACTGTGTTTGTGCAAATAAGAGTAAATGTAAAACGTTTCTCTGTCTTGGGTTTGGTTTGTATTTTGTTTTGTTACATTTTTTTTGTTTTGTTTTTTTTAATACGTTATCCTTGTGTCACCAAGATGATAATAGTTTAGTGTGAAAATTCAAGTTTTCAAGGCCTGTCTGTAACAAAAATTCATCATTTAATGGGCTTGGAAATAATATCAGCACGTGCATTTCAAGGTCAACAGCAGGACATCAAAGAAAAAAAATAAAGACTGCAGAGGAGTGTGGTGTGTGGCTTTCCAGAATTTGCAGAAGGGCTCAGTGACGAGTTCATTATTAGGATGAATTTATGGAATCCTGAAGATGTTCAAGGCAGTGCACGATCTGAAACAAGAGTGGAATTTAGTCTGGATCTTCCTTTTAGTTCTTACTTGGAGCTATTTTTTCTGTGAAGCTGCAGATAGCAATAACAAGCTGCAAGAAGGAAGGACAAACCTTCATCTCCGTTACTGTGTCCGTAATTTAGACACGTCTATATCCAAGACAATTATGTTGTAAGAGTTGTTTCTCTTTCTTGAGGAAAGTAGTATTTTTTTTATATATAAAAGGAGATTAAACCTAAGAGAGCACAGTGTTGCTTTGTTGAAAAATAACTTCTAGATAAGGTCTGTTGCCCCGAGTCCTAGTGACTTATTGGGATCACATTTTCATCTTCACTGTATGGAGAGGATGCCATGGAGAAAATTGTAGGACAGTCAGGCAAAAGGAAATCGGAGGCTGCTGTGAAATGATGTGATGAATTTAAGCAGGAGGATGTTACTGAAGGTCTATGAAGGTTGCAGAATCCAGCTCTTTATTTGATCTTCATATCAGTTTAGTTGCCCCTGTTTAAATAAAGGGCATAGTAATATTATTTTGATCGTTTGTTCAATGCTTAATAGGATGTCTTTCTATTAGCATTGTATCTGTTAAACAGACTGAAGACTGTGAGTTGTGTTCATAAATCGGCTTTTCGTTTTCATTCTCTTTTAATAACTATGTCTGTGGTAGTTTCTGTCTATGGTAATGTTTGTGATGCTGCTTTTTCTTTTATTTTGGGTAAAATTCTGGGATGCTTGTATGGACAAACACTCTCAGAATCCCATATGAGACTTTTACGCGTGGAGATGACAAGATTTGACTGCAGAGGATGAAATAATAAGAGCAGCGAAGCCATTGTCACACAAAATTATTGTTTGACAAAATTAACGAAAAGGTCAGATAAATTTACTTGAAGTGCTCGGAGAATAAATTGATCAAAGGATGTCTTAAAGGATGACAATTTTTTCCTTCTTAATATAAAACTCCTTAGAAATGCATATCCATCACTGATTTCACAGCAGGATTTTTTCCTGTACCCTAGGAGGCCTGAGTTGAATTGCCAGTTTGACACAGGGTAGAGATGAGGCAGAAAGTAGCCAGGGAGCTGGGGGAAATTGGGAAGCTAAAATTGGTTTGGAGGACAATATTGCTTTCGCTATTTACAGCCAGCCCAGAGCCTCTGAGGATGAGTTCTCTGGGATGTGTGGGGACAACTGAACTGCCTCTGCAGCCAGAGCTTGGGCATTGCCATAGACAGTGTTAAGAGATTATTTCTCAAGGACTTTTTTGAATTTCCAGTTGTTGCTTTAAAGAGAAGAAAGAAAAAGTAAAAACCCAGAAATGGTCAAGGTAACCAGCCTTTCCCCACTGCCCCTGCACTTGAGGTCAGTTTAATCCCTACTCTTTACAGCCTGTTTTGTTCAGACCCTGACATTCTTTACATTCATGCCCCAATATTAAAAAGTCTTTTCCTTGGAGACCTGGAGCACCTGTTAGAAGGGCTCAAGTTGCATATAAAGATTTGTATGTATGCATATATTTTTTCAGGCCGTGTGCATTTTTTTTTTATGTAGGTAAGAACCTTTAAGTAGGGATATTTAAATCTTTCTGTTCTTTTTTCTGTGTTTTCCTTAGTGTGTCAGGATAGGTTTTATCCCGATTGTGATGCGGCATCTGACACTTCAGAGAAAGAGATTCCTTTTTAGAGGAAGCTGTGGTGGGGGGAGGCAACCACTGAAAAAACAGGGTTTACTGTTAGAAATCTAGCTTCAGTGTTAAATTATGGAACAGGTAATGCTACTTGATAATAAATACACCTTAGTAGCTGTGCTTCTGGGGATTTTACAAACGTTGATAGTCAGTTTCATGATAGAACGGAAATAAAAGTTATGAGCTTCCACTGCCTCAGCTTCATTAAGACGCAGTGTTTGTATTCCATGGCAAATTCCTGAGATGGTAATATGTGACATTAGAAAGATCCCCATTTGCATTTGTGCTCCATACACTATAGCTATGCTTAATATTATTAGAAATTGTGGTCTGCTTTAGAGAAGCCCTTTAATGTTGCCAGAAAACTTTATATTACTTGTCACTAATATTCAGAGGATGATGCTGTAAAAAGGAAAGAAGCTTTTTACTACAGACCAGTGCATGGATTCCACTTTGCAAATGGCCCTTAGATACATGTGTAGTTCCTGTTCATTAACCTTACTGGGACTGTTTTTTTAAGTTAGTACCTTTTATTTTTTTCCAATGAGGATTTGGGGATATATGTGTGTGTGTGGAGATTAAGCATGTATACATGGGTTGTTTTTTTAATTTTTCATTTTGGTTTGTTTTGTTGGCTTGTTTTGGGGTGTTTTTTTTTGCTTTGACCCACACTCTAAGAAAAAAGTGAAATAAATTTTTTTTTGGCCAATTTTCATAATTTTTAAAAATCCTATTCCTTCAGTAGTGAATTGCAGGAATTTACTTGCTACTCAATATTTGTGCAGAAAAAGTTAGCGTTAAGTATGTAGTTAATAAGTAATATTCACACCATCCTGTCAACATTTAATTCAGTGAATACTAGGTGGCTGGAAAACAAGATTTCTGATAAGTTCTAAATTGTTTTTATTCTACATCAAGATAAAATAAGCCTTTAATTTTATTTATCTGTCAGTGAAAAGGCAGATAGTAAAAGCCCCAGAAAGTCAATAAGGCCACCAATTCAAACATACGCATCAAATCTTAGACATGCTAATTCTCATTCCTGCCAGGAAGCGTGGTCATATCGTAACCTGTCTGCAGGTTTCCTGCTTAGTTTGGCCTTTGGCTTTGAGAAGAAATTCCCTTTGAGCCTGAAGAATTTTACAGATAAAAGTGGTGTCCATAAATACATTTCTATGATAGCTTTTTTTTTTTCAAAATTGATTTTCTAATTTCTTTTTTTCCCCCACGTGGAAAGTGGTTTATTAGAAAGTTCCTGAGCAATTCTTTTAATGGGACTCCTTAAAGGTCACAGAGTGGGAAAGAGTGGGGGAATTAATGGGTGTTTGGGTAGAAAAAAAGAAAAAGAAGGTTTTTGTCCAGTTAGCTAAGAACTAACTGATTAATTGTGTTTATTACTGTACATTAGAGTAATAAAATCCAGTATAATATGCCAAAGATGTGTTTTAGTTGATGAGGAAATAAAATAATTCTATGTAGGGGTTGAGAATTTCTATGTGTTAAAAGCCAGAGTGGTGAAAACTGAAGGTCCTTCTCCAAACGTAATGCACTCCAACACCTCTCATAGTTTGTTAACCTATACACTTTAAATGCCAGCTAGAAGACTAGTTTATGGATACTTAGTCATAACTCTATCTGGGTTTTTTTATTGAGCTCCTTTAAAAACAAACCAAAACCCAACAACAACAAAAAACCTCCATGGAAGAAGTAACATCATTATAAAATGATCCAACACTGCTCGTGTGCCAGTGAGGCTTGTTCCGATGAATATACAAGAAGAAAAATGCCTTTAAGTAATTTTAAGGTTTACAAGTATTTTAGGTTTGTTTTAAATAAATGCACTTTGTATTACGGCAGGGGAAGCAAGCCACCTAAAATCAGAAAAACCTACTGTGCCAGACAAACCTGAGAGATACTAATTCTGTAGCCCCTTGATTGCACTTTGCATGAGTGAGGAAATACAGGATCGTTCAGCTCAGATGGAAAACTGTAATATAAATTAGGACTCTGTTTTTAAGCCTTAAGGATTGATAGTGTCATCTGATCTGTAGAGGAGGTGTGGCATAAGCCATGGCAAGATGAGCTCCCCAGAAAGGGATGGAACAATGGAGGTTATTTCTGCTTATTCAGTCATGGGCCCCTGCATTGCTACCAGCATCTGCAAGGTTCTTATTAGCACCAGCTGCCTTGTTTGGGCTGTAATAGCCTTTGAGAACCTTGGTCTGAAAATACTTATTGAGTTGACTTAGGCCATAGAACCAGTCAGTAAGTCCTGTTTGTCACTCTTGGACTGGGTTTGATTGGAAGTTGCTTTTAAAAGTGGATGGCTCCTGCAGTGCAGTGGAACCCCCTTGAGTCCCCCATGTGCTCCTTGAAGCATGTTCAGGTAAGAGCCCCAACACTACGGGTTAACTAAAATGCTTCCTCAGTCATAGGCCAAGTGTTGGGTTGTGGCTATGATGCTGTAATACAGTTTATGGAAAACTTAAATATTTACTCTTGTTTATGCATTATCTGAGTTTACTCGAAGTCTGACATCTAATTACTACTGTACTTCATAAGGGTTTGTGTTGTTCTTCATCAGCATTCAATAAATTTTTAAAGTCAGGTTTTTCCTAATTAGCAGTAATGAGCCAGTAAAACTTAATATTGGATTAAGGAAAAATGGAAACCCACAAGAGCTCCCTATGCAGCTTGATCAGTAAAATTCTAGTCACAAAACTCCATTGTTTGAGTTCAGATAACTGGCACTGCCTTGCGGACTGCCTTGGGTGCTAATCGGATTGATTTTGTTTCATTCATGTCATGCCCAACACTTACACACTCTGTAGCGCTTTAACTAATGATGTACCAGAGCAGAAATCATACACACTTTTAAAACAGCAAGTGATGTCTAATCTTTCAGGTAACTCAACCAGTTAATTGACTTATCATGTTCTCTTTTTACTGAAGTTAACTGTCAAAGTCTATTTTGCTTGAAAATTTGTTAGAAAAGCACAGACTTTTAAACTTATGGACCACTGTTAAGAGACCTTGATATTACCAGCTTTTCCAAATGATTCCTGTGTTTGACAGTGCCAGATTTAAAGCTGAGGTGCGTTTTGTGACAGATCTTCATTTGATATCAACTGTCAACATCCCATTAGTTCATATGGACTATGGCAACTTCCATCAGCTGAGGATCTGCTGCAGATGACTTCAGATCCCGAGGTGAAGAAAGGGGATGGAGTGGGGACGAGAAAAAGCCTAATAGCTAAACAGCTTTTGCAGTGCGTAGCGCTGGTTAAATTCTGCTTTCTGCAGTCACAAAAGATCCCAAATGTCATGATTTCATTCACATGGGTGAAGAAAGGAGTTTTTGGCCTTCTGTTACTTTGGAAAAATACTGTATCTGCCTTATCTAAAGACTATGCAAGGGAGAAGTCAAGTCATCTTCCCTATCATGCCTTCTTTCTGTACTGTAGTGGTTAAAAACAAAAGAAAGACTGAGACTTCACCCTGTAACTTTGGTTCAACTTCAATTAGAAAACAGACATTAGCAATGTAATGTGCTTCACTTGAATTTTTCCAGAACAACTTGGCTGTTTTTTGGTTTCCTGAAGAGGAACTTGTTCTTTGTCTGCCTGGGTAGCCACGGTGGAGTTCTTGAGCACCTTCTGGAGGTTCTCTGCTGGGGTGAAGCTGGTGTTCGTCATCTGCGCGAAGTTCATACACCTGGTAACAAGGTGGAATGACCTGAGCATCCTGCTGCCCCCTTGCACCAACTGAAAACAGTGGCCTGAGATTTAGTATTCACATACAGTGGAAGCTGTTGAATAGCACACAGTTCCGTTATACATTAGTTCATATTGGGAAACGAAGGTTAACTAGGGTGATGCAAACCCAGCACAAACTCAGTATTTATGGAATCCCTTGGTAGTTGAAAAGTTCATGATATTTATTCTTAAGGGTCTGGAAGCCTGATTGTTACTAACTCCAGAGTTAGCTTTATTTTATTGAAAACAATGCTGTTGTGATAGGAAGTTTAAATTAGTATCGACTTAGAGGAAGGTGCCACTCAGAGGAAATACTTACCTTATTACCTGCATGTTTAAAATACCTAATTTAGGAGTTCTTTCTGTTGCAATTTGTAGGACTCTAAGTTGAACTGTGTGAATATTCCTTGTGTGAATCACCAATGCTACTTCTTGCAATGTTAGTACTTTCAAGAAGGTCTTTCCTCTCTGTTATCCCAGATCTCTTTTACTATGTGGCAAGTACTAAAATTTTCATAGTATGAACCACCATATTAGCACCATATTTTGTTTTTTCCATGGTGTTTGGGTACTGTTGGGGTAGAATATATTTCAGTTGATCTAATATGTAATATGTAGCCAAAGAAATTTCAGTTTTGTCCTTGTGTCATGGGTCAAGCAATATTGGCAAGGTATTTCTTTTTGCAGTCTATAAATACTCCCTAATCTATATGCCCTGTTTCGTCATTGTGTTTGTGTCACCTTTGCTTTCCAATGTGAGTTCATGCGTGCTATATATAGTGTTTGTAGTGCAGGGAGTAAAAATGCTAGATCTGGTAAGTGCAGAGTTATTTTTAAATGCTATGAACATAGGTAGCATTGACTTCTGAAGATTATGGAAACAAGGGGTTTTCAGCAGAGAGAAAAAAGAAAACAGATTTGTGCCAGTTCTAAGTCAACTTTTAGTTCTTCAAATGCAGGCTTCTGCTACTGCTGCTGGAGATGATGATGATAATAGTGATATCAATCTGGTAAAAGACACTATATTTCTGGCAGAAATAGTTTACCAATGGTGCAAGGTATCTTGGGTAGCATATCTGTGAATCCTCTTGGTTATGTTCTGTTTATTCATGGCTCTCACCTGTACAACATAATAAAGCTGAAATAGATCTCATGTGAGAGAATGTCCAAAACCCACGTAACAGCATGGCTCCAGCGCCGTAAAAGTAAATGAATACAATGTAGACTTTCCCTGAAGGTTTGCAAAGTGAACAATAATGGAGTAACTTCTTCTTATTCATCATTGGAATTTCTAAGTGCTGTTATTGTAGGCACAATTTCTACAAGGTTTTCAGGAATAGCTATATTTATTAAGTTATAAGTATCGTAGTTTATGATCAGGATTTTTGAGTATAGAAATTAGTTCCTGACAGTATATTTAAATAAGGAGTATTATTATGTTAAACACAGTAATATCTATCCCTTTGGCAGGTAACCGGGGTGTCCCTTGTAGGGTTGTAGAGTCCCATGGCCAAAATACACATCTTCCACGCAGGCTGGTTTATTTCTCCACTGGTGCTGGACACCAGAACTGTAACTCCTGTCAACGAATGGTCTGTGAACTTCATTCTTGTCATATGGTTCATTGTGTTTGTGTATTTGGTGACAATTGGTGCCAGGCGTGTGCTTCTGGGCATGCGAATAAGTAGCCCAGTTGCTTCTGGGGGCCATTAGAAACAAAGGAGTTTTATTTCCCCAGTCTGAATTTGTGTTTTTCAAGTCTTGCCAGTGTAACCTGTGGTAGTTATAATGATAACAATTCACTTTTTCTTAAAAAAACCCTATAATTTCACAATAAATAAGAAAAGGTAGTAACCCTTTTCATAAGTCTGTAAGCTTTGTCAAAGTGTAGAAATTGGAGATTACATTAGTGTAGAAACGCCATAGCTTTATATGGCTTCTGGTTTAGAATATGGAGTTGTTTGTGTATAACTCAATACGGTTTGGACCTGGAGCTCCTATTCTGCAGAAATTCTAGTGTTTCCCTTGCTTTTTTTTTCTTATTGTTTTGAATTGGAACAAAAATATAAATGTTCCTCACATAACATTTCTAAACTACTTTTCTGAAAATATGGAACATCTTTTCATGCCAACCTCATTGGAGCGTTTCTTCTTGATAAGGTTGAAATATTGTGGTTTATTCTTATAAATGTTGACTGATTTTGTAATAAATATTGTTATAATGCATAATCTGCCTGACCTCTTGGAGGAGGGGGATGAGCAAACTGGGCAGAGGAGGTGCTGGGCAGGCAGCCTGCCTGCTCCCCTGCCAGCCTGGCTGGCTACTAGGCAGGCTTCCAAGCCAGTCTGCCAGCCCTCTGGCTAGCCTGCCTGGTTTCCATCAGAACTTTTAGTAGAATAAACATTCCTGGAGAATGTTTTGATCCAGAAACCCAGCAGTTTCTGATGGAAAATTGTTCATCAGAAGAGTTTTAGTCTGCTCTATTAAGAACATAAGTCTCTGAAATTGTTAGTCTTGAATAGAAGTGTTGCCAAACAATTGAATGTAATAGCCTTCACTGCCTCGAAGGCTCATTCACTTTGTCTCTGTAATAGCGCTTGGTTTTCTTTTAACACCCCCTGGAAAGGAGTAAAAGTTAATTAAAGTTGGTATTTTTCTGTGTTTGCAGTCTGCTGCCATTGAAACAAGTGTGGGAAGTATTCAATGAAACGGCATTTGGAGTTAGCTGAGCTTAAAGGTGTCAGGAAAACAGCTGTATTTTGCAGGCTGAAATATCAGCCTAATTAGTGTGGAGGATGAAAAAATATTGTACATTTCTTAAAAATAAAAAGTTGGAATATCATTTCATTGATAGCCCTAATATTTTCAGTTGTACTTTATATAAGCTATCAGACTAATAAAATTTTGTTCAGATATGGATGTAGCTGCCTCTGTTAGAGCCCTTCTCTGTTTGCAGGAGCGCAAAGGAAGTGTCTGTGGGAATTGGGAAGTATCACCTTTCGGGGTACATCCAAACAGATGTGCCAGATGATATAAAACTCAATTCCTGAATATTTAGCCTTAAAGAGATGGTGTTTTTGCAAGTATTAGCCTTTGTGTCCTCTCCAAGGTCCATTGCAGCCTGAAGTTCTCGCTGTGTGTGTGCACTGGCCCTGGGATCCCTTGGGGTCCCGCTGGCAGCCCAGGGTCTTGAGGGGTGTGATGAAGGATGTATGGGATGTAGCTGAAGATGCATAGGATGCATGCGCCAGCATCTGGAAGCCGCTCTTTTGTGGTCTCAGTTCTGGGGTTGCGATGCAGCACAAATTCGGTGCTTAACATCAAACAGCCAGCTCAGGCATCTTTCTGTTTACCAATGGCTCCTGCCTGTCGCTGAATCACCAATTTTCTGCCAAAATCTGTTTTGTTTCCTTGTCATTTTTCTTTCTTCTCCATTTTCATTTGTGCCATTGTGGTGCCATCTGTTTTCTAGGTGGGAAAGATCCATTTCTGCCCACTTGCATTGATAACAGTGCCAAATTTAGATTAATTGAAAATTCTTTCATGCAGGGGAAATTTGCATAAGAATACTTTAAACCAATTTTTTGTCTAATTAATAGAACTTATTTAACAGAACTGAAGAATGGACTCGCGACAGAATGCTGGGTTATGATAAATTTTTCTATTGTGACCTTTCCTGTTACGAATCACATTCAGAGGAAAAGCCTACAAAGTACTGTAATAACACTAGTAAGGGAGATAACAAAAAATATATATCTGTGTGATCTTCGTATCATACTGTTGCAGACATGCATGTTTAAATGCTCTTCTGAAGTTTTGCTTAGGTCATCAGCCACAGAAGATCTTATTCTTAAAACTGTCTGACAGACTTGGGGTGTAGAAAACAGCTTAAGAGACTTTCGTACCATGCCAGAGCACTCTATTAAACAATGAATCCTCTTTTCCCTTCCTTATGTATTCCTCTCCTTCACAAACCTTGATGTGGGACTTTGGATGTCACAAAAATACAGAGTACTTCATTTTGGCATATTTTTTTAAAATCTCATCAGTTTTCAGTGAACAAAATGTCCTTCTCTGCCTAGCATATCTGAGACTGAAGAAGGCTTGAATCAGACCTGGTTTTCACAGTAAAAAAAATCCCGCTGCCTTTCCTTCAGTATATCCGCTGACTAATCAGAACCCAAGAGGTTTGGCTCGAGAAATAAAAAATAATAATAGGAACTCATAAACTCATTAGTAATAAACTGTAGTACACCATACCTTGTGTCTGTCGGCCAAAGTAGAAGAGCTGAGGAGGATGAAGGTCAATATGTTTTTACCATAAAAATTGGTTGCCCGGAGAAGTGATGGAGGCCCCATCCCTGGAGACGTGCAAGGTCAGGCTTGATGAGGCTCTGAGCAACCTGATCTAGTTGAAGATGTCCCTGCTTACTGCAGGGGGTTGGACTAGATGGCCTTTAAAGGTCCCTTCTGACCCAACGCATTCTATGATTCTGTGATCTCTGCCATTCTTCTGGGTGCAGAAGGGTACTGGAGAGCAGGTACTGGGACAGCAATGCAAGCCTGTTTTATGGGATTAAACTTTTTTCTTTCTTAGTGTCATAGATTTGCTGTGGAAAATTTCAGCCCAGCATTCTTCTTTTGTCTGTAACCTGAACTGAAGATTTGGGTCTTTGATAGAAAACAATTATTGTTTAAGTTACATAAACAGTCAGATTCTATACCATGTCCAACAGATTCTGAAGGAGTATCTGCTACTATTAAAATGATAAAATATCAGTGAAATAGCCAGAGACACCAGTGTCTAAAAGCTCTTATTTTTCCTCAGAATGTCAGCTTCCAAATTGTTCGTGAAAAATCTAGTTATATAACTGAAAACTCTTTGTGAGTAAAGATTTCAGCATAATAAAGGGCCTCTTTATAACAATGGAGGTGATGGGCCAGATACTTCATGATTTCTTATTATGCTATTGGAGTGGCTTAGTTTTATCAGACTTGGAGAGTTATCTACACTTTGCCTTCCCCCCTTTTTTAGGTTGCTGTTGATTCAAAATGAGAAAGTTAAGAGAAGTAAGCCAAAAAAGGGCTGTAAGTTGGGGTGTGTGTGTGTGTGTGCAGTTTAAGAGATTTTATTTACACAAATAATTGTGTAACCGTATTTTTTTTTCTTACATATGTTTTTATTTAATTTTGGAGGGATGATCGAATGGGAACCTTGGCTCCACAGCTCAAATGCTGAGGCAGGAGGAGGTGGGAATTGTGCATCCTTCCTACAGCCAGCCAGGTGCCTGCTTTTAGAAGTAGAAACTTTCACAAGGAAGATGTATTGCAATTTCCATTACTACACAGTTGTGCTCTCTTAATGTGCCCAACAGCAGATATTATTTATAAACCTTCTAATAGAAATAACTGTAGCCACTTTATTATTTCAATGAGCTCTTAAAATGTTGTTGATGAGTATTGTGACGTTTCTACATGATAATGCCATTGAAAATTACTGCTTTTGTTTATATTTTTTTGAGGATGCATTTATTTGACATTCTTGTAATCATTTAACATTTTTAAGAAGTTTAGTGTAGGAACAGTAGCTAATGGGAAAGTTTTAAGCCTTATTGACATAAGAACTAAACCTTTAACAACTAATATGTATAACTAAACTCAAACCCACTTTGTTCAGCTGCCATTCAATTGAAATAAAATTAATAATTAGAATAATTAAAATTCCTATCATATGAAGAATTCCACTGAAAGATTTCTCACTGAAAGGAATATTGAATGAATCGAAAGTACCCTGAGGCATTTTGAAGAGTATCTCTGGTTGGGGTATTTGTTATGTCAATAATTAACATACTGTAACAAGAGGGGGAAATGGTTTAGTATTTAATGACGTGGGTTAGGGAAAGATATTGTTTAAGCTCTGTTCGTATGCAGATTTCAGACCACTTGATAAAGGCCAGCCAAATGATTTTTTTTCACATAGCCATTTCAGAGATCCAGCATCACTGACGTCAAGAGAGCAAGTTCATTCTTGACATCAGGAGTTAGGACTTAGTTGTATCAGTAGTATCTTCTACTGGAGCTATCTGCTCTTGTAAGGAAGAGCTCAGCAGAGGATGAATGGAAGAAGAAGAATTACAAATCTAAAAATCTAAATTTATAGCTAAAGGAGGTGTTAGAATATTCTTGGAGCTATTGAGTTGAGGATGAGTGTGTGCTTGTTTGTATATTTGTGTGTGCGTATCTCTGTTTATCTACATGCATATTAGCTGGAACAAGCTTTTATAGGGTCTCACTTCTTTTGAAATGTTTAAAAGACCTAAGACTCTGCTGAACTACTCAGTTTAAGGAATGAATGTCCCCTTAAACTTAGTGTGAGCACTTGTGGTCTAGGTTAGCTTGTGGTTGGCTTTAAAATGAAGAAATGATGCAGTTTACCATATGTTTTCAGGAGTGAATGATGTTCTTAGCAGATATTGCTTTCATCTATTGCATTTATTTATGATTCATTAGTAATAGAAAAAAATAAGAAAATAATAGTTTAAAGGATACATTATAACTTTAAGTTCCCATCCTGTGTTGGCATGGTCATATTTGTAGAGATGTTACTCTTTTCAATTCAGATGGTTCCAGATTGCTTCTTTCCTTGTTTTTTTTNTTTTTTTTTGTACTTAATTGTTTTGTTGATACAATATGTAGTTATATTTTAATAAGTACTGGCATATTATTTGTTTATTAAATGGCTGTCCTGCATTTGTGGAAGTGCAGTAATATGCCTTAATCCATCATAGGATATCCCATCCTCTGATACCATACTGTGTTGCATAGTCACGTTTCAGTGCCCTGAAACAAGGAGGAGGAGAAAGAAGGATGACACCACCACCCCCATGCTAGAATATTTTTTTCCCCCACAAAACGTAGTGGAAAAATCCTGGAACTTACTCTATCTCTTTAACAAATGTGCTAGAAGTCCAGTATATGCTGCAGCAGATGGTGCTTGAAAAAGCTCAAGGAAGATACAGTGGCATCAAATAAGGCATTTTTGGTCCTTTGGGCTGTAACAGAGGATTAGCAGAATTTAAGATCACAGTATAGGTTACTGTTCCTACTTTGTAGACCATTTAATGCAAGACTATTAGGACCATGGAAAAATTCAAGGTGAGAAGTGTTAAAAATAAGGTTGGCTTATATTTGATTCCCAGACTGTTGTGTTAAGAAGTTTCTCTAGAAAAGTGAATTTCAATCAAATCTCTTGAGATAATCCCCAAGGCTACAGTTTTGCACCAACTTGAGTTACTTGATATTGTAAATTTGGAATGGATCCCAAACAAAGGATTATCCACTAATATCCTTTTCTGTTAAGATGCGTACAGAGCGATCAAACTACATGTAGAGGACGGCATGTTTCCAGAATACCCCCCTTTGCCAAACCTTTATAACTGACTTTTCCTTGATATTTTAAGTTTGATGTTGCTGAGTGTTTGAACTTACCAAAACACTGTTTAATTCTTTCCAGGCATGGCCACAAACACCCATCTGCCCTTTCTTCTGCAAATTGCAGAAAAGAAACTAACGTCAAGAAAGCAAATAATTGCATCCATGATGCTGTTACACTTCAAGATTATGTGATAAAAATGGAATTTACCTCTCATCCTAGTAATGTTTAGAAAACTTTCAGGAGCTGCTAAGATAAAATTTTACTTTTATTTGGTCAAAAGATCCAGGTCTTAGATAAACAGAGTCTTCAATGGAAGTTACTCAAGTTAGAAATTAATAAAAACAGCAATAAAAAAAAGCAGAATGCTGGCCTGGTAATTTGTCACCGAGTAGAATATAATTATTTCAGATGTTACGCAGATTTACCTGGCTAGTATGGAAACAACAATTTGAATTAGAGAATAGTAGTAAGAGCAGTATTTAGCCATGTTCAAGTAAGCATAAAGCTATGGTCTGTTCTCGAACTTTCTGAACATTCTTCACTGTACTCAGATGCCCCATGTAAATCCTTATTAAAAATAAAGGCAGTTGAATGTCTGTGCGGCCACATCATTCAAAGTGAAAGAATAGAGCCAAAGAAATAAATGCCTCTTTGTTTTAACATTTTTCTTTCGAAAGTAAACTTTGATTTAGATGTATTTGTGCAGAATTGTACGGAATGAGAAGTATTGCGGAACCCAGCCAATGCACAGTTGTTGAAATACACTTTAGGTCTTCAGTATCTTCAGACAGGGCTTCTGTATAGTCTACAGGGCTCATGTCCTAGCTTCAATGTTGTCCACTCCCCCAGAGCAGTGAATAGGCTATTATTCTTTAAATCATCGTCTTGCTTTAATCACATGATTCTGTCAGATCTGTCTTAGGGTTTCCAGTATGAAAATGTGAGTTAAGAATATATAAACTGCTGCTGTCTTGTCATTATCGAAAAGAAAACAAATAGACTTTTCTGTCTAAATCCCTATTCGAATGCGGCTTTGACAAATGCACATCAAATCTCAGTTATACTAGGTATTAGTCTGGAAAAAAAAATCTCTAAGTATCTACTTATCAGATAAGTATTACTGCTATTTTCTGTGCTTGTTTTATATTATGTTTATGTAGATTATATATCAAAGTAATGCTGAGCTTCACACGGCTTGACAGAAAGCAGTGAGATGTTTATTTCTGGTTTATAGTTGAGGTTAAAAATTTGCAGACAAAAGCAGCCCATCCTTTCTCTTCTGACCTGATCTTTGCTGTATTCACGTGCAGCAATTGTTAAACATGCAAATGCACACACGCAATTCTTAAAAAATATGACTTTAACAAATGCAGAGGACAACACAGCTACATGCTAGGTACTATAGATTATGCAGAGAAAAAGTGAAACGAATGAAAGATTTATTATTTTTTTTTTAAGTCTGAGCTGAAATTGTTTGTGCTACAAGTTCCACACTGCCCTCAGTCTACTTATAAAGCAAAATGTCTTGCTAAAGTTTAGTTTGCCCCTTATCTAAGAAGCAGTATCTTTCCTACAGCGAAGCACACCGTGAGCAAATTTCCTCTCATTGTTGAGTCCCTGGCATCATTTCTTTGCCTGTGGATTTTTTCTATTTGCACCTCATGACAACTTTTTCCTTTCCCTTCTCAATTGCATTTCTTCTGTGATGCCTGGTACGCTGAATTGGCACCACCAGGCTTTATCAAATCGCCGTGTATAATAAAACAATTATTACTGTCCCCCACCTAATGGGCCTCCCCCATCACCAACAAACTTGCTCCAAACAAAAGCTTTGTTTGATTTCTCAAAGAAAAAGGAAAATTTGCAAAGAGTAAAAGTCTGAGATTGCTTGGTTGGTGGAACTTAATTAATTAAGCTAATTGAAATTACACGTGTAGCTAATGAGACAAAAATAGGCAAACAAGTAAATTATTTCCATTAAATGTAATTTGAAAATAATTAGTAAAAGATAAACATTTAGTTCAGTGACCATATTTGGCCTCTAGTTAGCCGTGATGCTCTTTAGTGTGGGGGACTTTTTGATGTGTTCGTGTTTCTAATTCCATTAGAAAATGCAGTTTTGTACCGATGTAACAAGGTCTTTTATAAATCCGTTGCAAGCTCTGACTGCAAAAGGGTGACAAAATCCTAAATTCTGTTTACTGACCTGTTGGATAAAAGGGAGGGTTCTGCAGTACAGCCCCAGGAGAGGAAAAATTTATTGAGCACTATATAAAAAAAAAAAAAAAGACAGGCATGTTTATAAAAAATGAGGGACAAATATGTGCATTATCCTGCAAAGATTCCTTTGATCTCTGTAGCAAAAATACTTATATACCTGCATGTGTGTGAATTTGCCTCTTCCAGAGAAACAAAGTTTAAATATGTTGAGATTAGTGGAATTCAAAAACATCAGTTGGAAACAGCTATGGCAGAACGGTGCTCTGTATTTGGAATTTGCAGTCACGTTTCTGTACTATTAAATCATAGGTGTTTGGAGAGGAAAGTTTCAAACTGCACACTGGTGTTTGAGTCATTGGGCAAGTTCTACAGAGAAGATTAGTCTGAGAAAGCAGTATAGGATTCAGCTTAAATTTCTTTGATAACTTTTGTAGCAGAAAGTAAATATAGGTACCGTATGGTAGGAGGCCTTGCCAGGAACAGAACTAACAAAAACAAATATGTATTTTTAAATTTTCAGTAAGTGGTCCTTCTATATAGAACGTGGGTTCTTCAGGTAAATGAACTTTACGTGTATGTACATTGCTTTAAAAGCATCAAGTTACTAAATTTTTTAACAGTGCAAGGTGTTTTTCATATTTGTCGTCAAAAGCTGAAATTCTCTGCTAGATGGGAAGGAGCATTCCCCTCTTAATTTTATCCTTAGTGAGTTCATTATTTATGTTAGTCTCCCTTTCTGTCTATAAAATTTAAGTCCCTTCTTACATTTATTTTCAAGCAATTAGTGAGAGAGGAAAAAAACCCCACCAACCAACACACCTTTTGCCACAACTTCTGTGGCCTAGGTAGTGAAATGGGTTCTAGACTTGATGGCATCACCACAATTTACCTGCTGGCAGGTACTGAATTTTTCATCTTATTCTGAAGATCTTTTGTCTTCCTGAAGCATTTAGATTACCCCAGGTCTGTGGGCAGCCTAACATAAGTCACAAGAATAACATATTTCCTTTATCTTCTTTGTTTCTTTATTTTTTTGTACTTTGGAGATGAAGACAGCTGACTCAGAATAACTTTGAATCTTCTTTGCCCCACACGTGTCCTCCATGCCCAGCTCCCAGCGCCCACCCTTCCGAAGCCCCTCCAGTGCCCAGGGGTGCCAACAGCTGGTAATCGCTGTTTCCTACCATTACTCACGGATGGTTGAAATGGTACCAGCTATGACTCTTGTATCACAGGGCGAATGCGGTTTGGCGCTGCAGCAGAATCAAAACCTGTTGAAACTAACTTTTAACACTTACAAAGGCAAACCCTGTGTCTTTAATGGTGTTCTCCAAGTGCAAAAAGGCAAATGAAGTGGAGGGTTGTAGAGGTGGCACATTATTCCCTATTCTTTTACTTGCATAAACCGGGCAGGTTAAATTTTGTTAATGTGTGGCTGGTTGTTTCTGTGCGGTTTTTGATGTTGTGTTTTTGTTTTTTTGGTTTTTTTTGTTTTTTGTTTTTTTTTTTTTTAATAGGCAATTACTATGGCTGTCTGATGGATTAGCATCCTTTGAAAGCTTTGGTCTCTGATGAGAGATGCCTGTATGTAGCTACCTGTAGCTAAAGTCATTGTATTGTTTAATTTCTTACCACTGTGCTGTAAAGCAGGCTTTAATGCACCAAGCTGATGCATGGCCTGTTGCGGTAGGACGAGAGGTAATGCTTTTAAACTAAAAGCGGAGAGATTTAGACTAGATATAAGGAAGAAATTTTTCATACTGAGAGTGGTGAGACACTGCCCCTGGTTGCCCAAGGAGGTGGTGACTGCCCCATCCCTGGAAACATTCCAGCCCAGGTTGGCCAGGGCTCTGAGCAACATGATCGAGTTGGAGATGTCCCTGCTCATTGCAGGGGGTTTGGACTAGATGGCCTTTAAAGGTCCCTTCCAACCCATTCTGTGATCATTTGCTCAATCTATATTTGCAATCTACGTATTTCTTCTGATAGGGCCATTTTTCTTTATTAGGAAATAGACTGTTATCCTTTAACACAGGCGCAGAGTTTATTGTTCACCCAGCAGATCTCCAAGAAATTAATGTGACTTTTCTTGAAAGAGCTATTGAGATTCACTTGTGTTGTAGGATCTGTCTGGAGGTACTTGTGGGCAAATTACTTTGTGTGTGTGGCAAAACTCCCTTCAAATTCAGCAGGAACAGGCTTTGTCCGTTGAAATTGCCTCTGATGTAAAGGATCTCAGGCAAATCTTCTGCCACCCAGAAAAAAACTCCAGAGCCTAAAAGAAAAGCCCAGGTCTGTCAGGAATGCGTGGGATCTTGTCCTCTGTGAGGAAAGACATCCAGGTAGTCAACTTCTCTTGCAAGCAAAATCACTGTCACGATAGAAAACTAAAGTTCTTCTTTCTGACTACAACCTGATGTTTCTGCCCTAGACAAAACCCAACATGTTTCTTGGGCCGCTTTGCCAACCGGTTCTTGACTTACCGGAGCACAAACCAATAATTTATTCAAAATAATTGATTTCTTGTTTTGCATAAAACTTTTCTCAGTTGTTTACCTTTTGTAAAGCTGGTAAAAATTTGATCCATTTCTGAGAGCGGTTTTCAAATATGTCCATCATGGAGATCATGTTTTTGTAGCTCTGATAATGTCACGTTTGTCCAAGTAGACTCTTTACTATAAGTTTGACCGATGTCATGTGTGCTGGACTGGTCAAGCAGTTAGGAAGTCAACGTGTGTGTCTCGATTTTCTAACTAGCCTGAGCCTTTGCCAGGGCAGAGGAGTTACTGTCATCATCGGCTGGCTTTTCCTCTCGGCCCAAACTGTACTTGTGAACTGCTTCACTGACACATTCCTCCGAACACCAGTTTATTGAGTTCTTTGCAGGGTCCAGATCTATTAGATAAATAGCTCGTTCAAAGCTAATAGGTCAATAAATAGTAAGCAAGCAAATTCCCTACTTATTACAAGGTTGAATATGTGTCTTAGTAGGCCTCTGATGAAAGCAGAGCCTTTTCAAACAACAAAAAAACCCACACGAGGGCAGATAATCATACTGTCATGCCACAGGGAAATCCAGGCTTATTTGTGTGTGGGATTGAACTGAGGTGCTGGATTGAAAGATAACGATGGGAAGGAGACTGCTGTCATGATGTTGTTAAAGCTGCGTATCTCCGTGTGGGCTCTGGTGCGGTGGCCCGAGGCTGCCTGTCGTGTGGCAACGAGGGAGGCTGGCCCGCCACGGGGAGAGCATGTACCCAGCACCAAAACAATGGTTAAACACCCTTCTCCCCCCTCAAAGAACACATAAGCAAAGAGAGCAGATTGAGTGACTGAATGTTAACAAAACAAAGTCCTTAAAAATAATTGCATTTTTCATATTGTGACTCATTTCAATTTCATGAGTCTCAAAACAGCACTTCTCAAGTGATTAATGTTTTCTCCATTGATTGCAACTGTGCTTGAGTGAAGGTCTGTCTTCCTAGTTTTAAACAAAGAAATGTTTTAAGGGTCATAAGATTAATGCTTTGACATTGAGGAGCCTTTCTGAAGCTATACAGGGAAGGGAGTGGATGGTAAAAGCAAGCTGTATCTTTAAGTGACGTAAAATCCAAAATTATAATCAAAATTATAATCCACCTTTGGACATAAAACCACATGATATCTCCCATGATACTGTTTTTAAGTATTTTTCACCACTGTTACTGCCTTGCAATCTTATTAATGTTTTCTTATCTCCTAGATTTTTCCTCCCTCTTTCATACTCTTTACTTGTGATTTTTTGCCTCATCGCTGTATTTGAGTAAACAGCGTATAAAGGGATAATACGGATGTCAGCTTCAAAAGAGGGTGAATGTCTTCCCTCATTAACACCAGGGAGTTAGCAATAGAATTTGACTCGCGTTGTCTGAATGTAAAGAAATGATGTAGTTTACAACCAAAAAAAGACAACCACCCTACCCAAAAAACCCCAATGTGGCTGAGGTCAAGGGAGCCTACATTAATTAACAGCCCAGTACACACTTCATTTATTGCTTTTTCTTCTATTGTAATTTCTTTATGTCCACTGGCATCTGAAGTGTGGTAGTGGAGATTAATCTGCATGGGGATTTGGCTGACTTGGATCACGGGGGGACAGTCGGCTCTTTCAGTCTGTGGACTGAGACAATGAATTGCACCTTGAGAGACCCATGTGGACATCTTTGCTCAGGCAGAGGTTTCCGCTTTGATCAGCCACAAATCACTTCAGGCATTATGTACCTCAGTTTCTCTGTTTTTATCTGCTCTCATAAGTAACAGTTGATCTCATGTGCTCTGGTGACCTGATAGAAATTTATATATCTTCAAGTTAAATATATTAAATCGTTATCTGTTTTGTACTTTACAGTCTGATACTGAAGGCTGTTATGTATTCATCTCTGATTTTACTTAAAAATGGACAAATAGTCCATTTAATGAACTGTACTCCGACGGTACTCTGCACATGCCACTGTACTCTGAAGATGAGGAACCTGGGCTGGGATCTCGGGGCTGAGGGACAGCTCGCTCACCTCTGTGGTAGGTCTTGCTATAACATTCTTAGGCCTAAACTTTGTCACTTTTTTTTTTTCCTGACTGTCTGATAAAAGACAAAATTCCAAGCTGCCTCACTTCTGACTAATCTATGACAGAATTTAGTTATGCTACCATATATATACTACCTTGGAAATGCTATTTATTGTTTTTGTGATACATTTGACTTAAGTTAGATGCTTTCCTTCCTTCTGTGCTACAAGCTTGAGCAGAAGGCTTCCATCAGAATTTGTGCTTTCTCAAACTTAATCTTTCTTCATAGAACCCACATCTATTAAAAAGCTGCTTTCACACAAGTGTTATTGCACGCAAGAATGTGTTTGTCATTTATGAAACAGAGGCTGTGTTTAAACTAGGATAGCAAACCAGAAAGACAGGCAACCTAGTGAAGTTCTGGTCAGGAGCTGCTTTTGCCCTGGACAAAATGTAGGATGAGAAGGAGAGAGAATGTGTTGGAGAGCATCTAGATATTTGTATAGGTACTTGGATTTTTTTTTTTTTAATAACAACCCAAGATATGCAATTTGGGATGCTTGATGGCTAACCACTTTATGAAAGGTGTGATGGGTGGCTGTTTTGTTGGCATTCTCCTGAGACACTGAGGAGCCAGACTGCAAAGCGAGAGGCCGCATATCGTTCAGTCTGATAACAGTTTTTGTTTAGTCATTAGGACCTGTGCTCTCCAAAGTGCCAAGAAATGGCTTTTAACAAAGAACAGTACATTCTGAAATATTCTTCATCAGTAGAATGCTAGTTAATTCTGGGTTTACAGTAGATTATATTTTTAAGCCTGTTATTTGTATTCAACATTCAGTCACGTACTCAACTTTAAAATATTTCTACATGCATATTCTGTTTATTCTTCATGCGTTTTATTGAACTGCACTTAAGATGTCAACTATTGAAGTCTCTTGCTGTCATGGAAAAAAAATAGATGAGTCTGGAAAACATGGAATAAACGTAATCAAGAAAACCAAGTCTTTTTTCTTTTACTAGAATTTTAAAAATCTGAAAACTCAGTTTGATGTTTGGATTTTGGGTTTATGCAATAATTGTGGTTTGGGCTTCAGTACTTATGAGCCTGCTAGATCTCTGACTGTGTCTTGAATTCAACACGTGAATTCAAACAGTGAAAGCTATTGTTTTACTGCAATTAGCAACTGTGCTCAGCAGCATTGACAACATGCTGAAAAATTAATTGAGAATTTAACCTTCAAATGAAAAATGCATAGGCCTTATACTTTATTATAATCAGCTTACACAGTCATACATGCCTTTAGAGATAATTTGAGGTTTTTACTGTTTTACTTCTGTCCAATAAAAAAAAAGCCATTTTTGCATAGGCCACTAATACATAGCATTCATTCACTGTCTATTATCTTGTTTGAATAGCAGGGGTTTTAAGGACCCTTGTTTCTGTTTGCTGAGTGGATGTGTAACAAGATTAACAGCAAAGTCTCTTCTTTGCAGTTTTTAGAACAAAAGCTAATCAGCACTCCCATAAAAGTTTAAAATTTTTATATTCTTTAATTTTGCATATTGTTAGCTGCAAGCTGATCTCCAATGTTTATTTTATTTTCATCTGTCAGAAGGAATGCCAAAATATATTTTGTCTGACTTAAGTTGGCGCAATTAATCCTTAGCTGGAACAATCTCTGACAGTTTTTTGTTTGATTAAAGGATCTGATCCAGTAGTGCATATACCACAGCTATTTCCCACCAAAAAGACATTAACTGTTATCTACATATTTTAATAAATCTGTTCAAGTAAAATGCATTGACATAGTTTTTTAAATGTGTACTGTATGTGGAAGGGAGAATGAATAATAGAATATCTAAACATGAAAATATAAGTCTAGTGCGTTGGCATTTGCCTTATCTACTTTTTTTTTCTGTCTGGGTATGTTTGTTGACTTTAAAAAAA
>VXBH01002732.1:175881-320564 GCA_013400035.1 Rynchops niger | reverse complement strand
AAAACCCCCCTCCAAACACCTACCAAAAACCAAATGATGTTTGTTTTAAGAGTTTTTTTTTTAATGATCATTGATTTATAATAAGTCAATAACATTTAAGTTTATGGAGTTAATGAAAAATAACCTACATTGGTCTTTCTCGACCACTGAGTCAGGCTATTGTAAAAACCCAAGCATAGCTCTAAAAAGCCTCATAGGAACTGTGATAATTTTTTCAATGTATATCCTCTCATTCATAGAAGTAGGGCTACTTCTAAGGAAGAAAACCACAGCTTTTAGAGAACTTCCCCCAAATTTGTAAGTCGTTCACACTTGGTATTTTTCTCACAGCTGTGAAATTTTCATTCTTCATTAGGGTCTACTTTTGATCTGAAATCTTTAGGTGCTTGTAAACTGTAAGAAAATTTACACTAAACAAATGTTAGTCTTCTCAGAGTTTCTTTTACAATAACAGGAGGCATTTTGCAAAGCCTGTATTTCATAGGTCTTCTATTAAGGCTGGCTCAAAGTCAGAAATTCCATCCATGTTGATTCCAGTCCTAATATTTGTGAAACGTACATTGAGGCTACAAGATAGGCTTTAGCTGGAGCGCTGGTGAGGGACTATGGACTGATAAATGCAACTTCTCTCCATGGTGAGATGGTGGGGTTCATCTAAAGAATAAAATCACTAAGGAGATGGATAAATTTGGTCTGTTAGGACAAGGTCCAGTTCTTCTGGGGGGAAATAATCTTTTACTGTCTGCTGAAGTTGCATGAAGGTGTCAATAAAGTATGAGAGTAAAAAGGATTCAGTGGGCGTATAATGTGTTTGCATTTTTAAAAAGTTCTTGAGAAGATTACGCTCCAAGGGCTAAAAAAAAAATTTAAAAATCAGTTGTCCTTGACTTAGAAAACAGGGATCTTAGTGGTACCTCCGTGGTTCAAGAACAGTCGGTCTTCTGCTGCTAGAGATTGGTGCTGATTTTATGCAAGATGATGATCTAGAGACTGAAGCGAGCATCGTGATCTCCAATTTTGCAGATGACAAGAAACTCCTTTGAGTCATCAAATACTGCGTTCATGGCAAGAAACTTCAGAGGAGCTTTGCAGAACTGAGCAGGCAAAAAGATAGCGGATTAAATTCGGTGTATATGGATTTGGGCAATGCATTGGGAGGAAAATAGTCTAAATTATGCTTACTTGGTACTGAACAATTACAGCTTAGAAAGAGATACACTGGAGTCGCTGGTAGTTTTCTGAAATCATTGGGTCAATATTCAGTGGCAGCCAAAAATGCCGACTAAATGTCAGGTGTCACCGGGATGGGCAGAAATAAGGTAGAAGGTACCGTTTTGCCACTGCATAAAACTTTCCGTGCGCTCTCATCCTGTGTACTGTGTGCATTTCCCATTTTCCAAACTCTGCATTGTCATTGAAATCACGACATTTAGGACTGCGGTCTTCCTTTCTATATGTGCCCTTTGCATAATATGACGCTATTCTGTCCTTGTGAGAGCAACATCCTCTCCACGGGGCACTGCCAGGCACGTGCTTCTCCTTTCAGATCCTAATGGATCTATTTCCCCTTGTGCCTGGGAGCTCTGGATGTTGTGCAAGCAGCAGTGGCAGCATTTGTACAACATGCCCGTATGTATTTGCAGGCTTTAGACATCTTTGGAATAGATGGGCAATTTGTGTTATTTTTTTGAGAAATAATTAAAATTATTAGGAATTCCATGCATAGCAAATTAGGCAATTGCAGATAATAAACCATGTTTCAAGGTATTTTGCACAATCTGTTTCAGAGTTATGAACAAGTAAGTAAAATGTTCTGATAGTGAATAAACCCATACATTTTTCTGAATCCCCAACACTAAAATGACTTTTTCAATGAATTTCAAATTCTACTGTTCTCCACCCAGGTAACTATGGGCCTAGGGCTAAATATTCAAAATGTCAGGGGGCTGGGAGAACCCCAGTCCTAATTTGAAATAATGCTGTTAGGTGCAGTTGAGTTGCATCTAAAAATGAGTTCAGAATTTATCCCGTCCTGTGGATATTATTTGTTTTTCTACTTTACATTTCGTATATACTGGAAAGCCTGGCCATGTTAGTTTGCACTGGTTTGATTAGCCTTTTTTCAAATGAGAGAGTGCTGTCTTTTTCATCTTTTGCAAGAGTGATTGTTAACTATAGGGAAGTTGTCTCAAACAGCAGGTCAATTAATTACTGCATTTTTAAGCTCCCCCTTGTAAAACAGCAATTAATTTAACTGCATTTTTGTGGATTTCTTCCTCTCGACTTATCCATTTGAAATCATTGTAACTCTAGGCAAATAACACTACTTTATTACATGTGACAGCTTTTCAGAAGATCGTACTTTCTTCATTAATGAATGCTGGGACCGAGTTTGTTTTTAATTATCTGTGGCACCTTTTTATTATTAACAGAACGAGAAAGCAGTAAACGTGGAGTAGGTGATGTGAATGGAGACTTTCAACCTCTTAAAAGTGGGTATTAAATAGAATAGATCTCAAAGTCCACATTTTATATGATGAGATAAAAATTATAAATATTTGCAGTTCAGAAACAGTGTGGCTCCAAGGACTTTCACAGTTTCCTTATTCCTTCTTCCTCTAAGCTTCCATTTTTTTCATTTTCATTCCAAATGAGTAAGAAGTGTGGACTATTCAGTGCAGTCCCTGTGTACAATGCACACTTGTCGAGCAAGGCAGAATTTACGGCACTCTGGGAATTTATTGGGCAGGAAGATAAAAATAAATCATTGTTGATCTTTCATAGTTCAGTGTGGGTTTTTTCCCTCCTTAGATGATGTTTCAAATGACATTTAATAGAGGTTGGTACACGTAGAACTAGACAATTTTAACTGGTTGTAATTTGCTGTAAAGTTACTGTGTGGAGGATAGGAAGACAAAGATCTTCAGGATGATACTGGTGAATTCTGACTGTTGAGCAGACAGGGTGATTCCAGCGACTCTGTCTCAGATGAATTGTTGAAATAACTTGCATGAGAGAATTTCCTCCTGAGAGCTTAAGCAGCACATCATTTCCAAAGTGTTCACTGAAATGGTTGGAAGATTTGGAGAAAGTATGAAGAATAGAGAGTTAATTTGAGTAGCGTGTTACATTTAGAGTATTTACTCATTTAAATGGCTCTCTGACTCATTAGCATCTTGAATGATGTATCAAAGTATGGTTCAGACTGAAAATGGAATAAATACGACATTTTCCTTTTGTATTGCCAAATGTAGGGCACCAAATGTTTGCTTATGTGGTCCAGTATGATCAGTGGTGTAGCTCTTTTGACTTCAGTGGAATTATACTTGGGATGAGCCTGGCCCCATGACCCTAATCAAACCGAATAAGATGAAAGGGTTGGGGAAAAAAGAGCTCAATCTCTCCATAATAAGATCTTTATGAAGTATTATGGGATTAGGCCTTTAAGGAAAGGGAAAAAAAAAAAATATAGGCACACCATGGTGAAGGAGACATACAACATTAATTTAATGGAAAGATTTTCATAGGCTCATGATATGGCCAAGGAATGAAATATGCCACAGAAATGTAAAATATAATGTGATTTCTAGGAGAAGAGAATTTGATACCTTGACTTTGCATAGCAGTTGTATTTTTCTGCATTCCCAGTGATTTACAGATTTTTAATTGCACTGAAATCTGTGCAACAGACCACTCTTACAACTTTGTATTTTAAAGGTCACACTAAACACATTAAGTACAGTTTGGCTTTACCTTTATGTGGAAGGCCATGTCTGCTAAATAAATGATTTCTGTACTCCCTCAGTTGCTTAATGCACTGGCTGCTTTGTTTGTCCCACAGATTAGTGATGTCATGTCACGTTTCCATCTCAGTGAGATTAGCAGTGACTACTCTGGTTTACACTTGAGGGATTCTACTGATTTAATCCACATTTCAGAGGGTAGAGGTATTTTTTGGTATATGGAGCAGTTAGGGGAATAACCTAAGGGCAACAGATTGTTTATTCTCTAAAGTTACGCGTCTCCATTTTTCCCTTTGGTATTAGGTACTTATTGTTAGAAGACCCCACAGCAGTGGCTGTTTTCTGTTTCTTGGACATACACAGCTGACACACCAGGCTTTGTTTTCCTTGGTTTTGTTCATGGCTGTCTTAAGAAATAGCAGTATTGGGATCAAGTAACAATTAATTTTGATAAGTCTCCCATAATTAAATCAGGGATTCAATTTTGATGCTGGTCAGTCCTTTCATGATGTCATTGTTCTTTTGTGATGTTGGCCTTTTATTCTTTTTCACTTGGAAATAACAAAATCACATTGTTTTTCTGATAAATTATCATCACGGAAGGATGCAGAACAAGCAATGCCTATGCTGCTTTTCCTTCTAACGTTGGTGGTGCTGCGGCAGGTTGAATTGTTACGTTAAATACTTCACATCATTTTTTTCTCATAGAAAATTTGTGGAGAGGGAAATTACCCATCCCCAGCTTCCCCCTCAATGCACTGTCGTTCCCCCCTGCTCAGAGTCATTGGTACTGGGGTCAGGTCCTCTTGGATCTCCTGGCCCGTTTCGCCAGACTGGACGCGGGTGAGAACCGCAAGTGCTCCAACAGAGGAGGCATTTGCAGGTCACTTGAACTTGGCACCCTCTGTGCCAACACCTCTGTGGTTTCTGGCACCCGCTGATAAAGCATGTGCCAGCACAGTTCAGCCTTAGAGCAATTACAATATTTCTGTTTGAGAAGTTGTTCTGTGTCCTTAGGCTACTCAGAAATGCTACAAGTCAAATATTGAAGGACTAAAAAGAAGAAAAAGCGGGGCTTGGACTTGGATAAGACAAAGCAGATGGCATGGTGGCCAAACAGATATTTGTGCTGCTGATTGTTATGGAAAAATGTTGCCTGCGTAGCTTTTAGTAATAGAGATGTCCCCAAGTACTGGTAACTATGTGTTTCTAGTCCCCCTGTTTCTTGGTGGTTTTTATCATACTGCGCAAGGGTAGGAGAAGGGAAAAAGTCTATTTACAATGCATATTTAACCATCGTTCAGTTCTGTGTGTACAGTGTGGCTTGATGGAGGGTTTTTCTGTCCTTTAGTTTCTGTGCAGTAACTCCCTTGGCTTGTTATCTGCTTGCCGAGAGTGCTTGGGAATTGAAATAAATTATGCTCAGACCAAACTTTTGGGAACTTAGGATATGAAAAAGAAGGTTGCAGTGCATATTGATGTGCTGGAGAGCAGGGAGGAAGGAAAGGAAAAGAAGGGAATAAGGACAGATAAAGGAAAGCTAATGCAGTAAGATAGTTTTTATTCCCAAGTAATGGGAATTGCTTTTCTTAGAACATTGGAAGAAGGACCAGTATTTCCAATAGCAGTGATACTGATGGGTCTCCTCTATACTATATGTATTGTTTCATGCCATTTATTGTTATAATCAGCACCTGCTACAGGGTTAATTATTAGCCTTGCTTGGGATCAGCAAAGTGTTGAAAAGGAATATCCTATTTTTCTGGCATATCAGAAGGGGCTCTAGGGGGAGTAAAGCAGCTGCTGAAGGTAGCAGGCAGACACATACATAAGTGCTCATGGAGGTCTTATATCCTGTGCCTTAATATCCCTTTTCCTAAAGGAAACGGAAGATTCTCATCTTTCTTGTATGCATTTAGCTGACAAAACTCAATGGACAGTGCAAACGATATACCCCATCCCCAAAGCTTCTGCCTTTCAAGTCATTGTGTCGTGTGGAGTTACAGACAGCTTTAGGTCATCTTTAAGAAGTCAAAATTCGATCTGAGTCTTCAAATGATAGCGACACTTTGATTAAGGCAAAAACATGAATGAAAGAGATAAGAGAGGGAAATAAATATAAATCAAGCATCAAGTCCATCCTAATTATAATAGGCCACAGCTGGAAATGACTAGCAGAAGATGTGGGGAGTAGTGCTGGATCGAGGCCAGAATGAGGAAAGGCAAGTTATTCATCAAGCTGAACACATGGATGTCATACAGTGCTGTTTTACTAAATAATTAAGTGGATGAATATGCTATTGTATCAGCTGACCATGTACTTGGGTCCAGACCGTGGCCAGTTATTTCTAAAGAAGGGTTATCAAAAACATAGGTAAGCTTAGGAGCTTACTCTAGCCCCAGATTTACCTATTTTATTGACTATGCTATCACTAGAAACAACTTTGTGTTCCTGTGCCTGGAAGAAAGTCCCTTCAAATGTCAGTGCATCCACTTGACTAAAGATTATGCTGTTGGGGAGTAAAACAGCAACTGAAGTCCCTTGAACTTTCCTTATCTAAATCCCCACCTCTGTAGGGTTCCTGACTAATGAGTGGTGTGATAAGATTGGAGTTGCAGGAGCTGTTTATTTGGGTGGTCCTGCATGAGTGTACTTCGGAGTTTGAGAGTTTCCGAGTATTTAAAATCCAAGGCTGTGGGCTGTGTGAGTCAGGAATGGTGTATCTGGCAGGAGACCAGCAAATGTTTTGGGGATGTGTAGGTGAAGGTGTTGGGAAGAGCTGAGTTGCAGCATATGCTAGCACAGCGGTCCCTGGATATTGTAGGCATGGCAAGTTTCGGGCTGTTTGGCTGTGGAGTGCTCTCTCACGCCAGGATGGATGGATGGATGGATGTCCCTGGATACTGGCAGGCATGGCAGGTTTCGGGCTGTCCGGCAGTGGGGGTGATGGAGAGCTCCATCACACTGGGATGGATGCATGGGGTGGGTGACTGGACTTACCTTTCGCTGCGTATGGCAGGGGTCCCATGGTGGATTCAGGTGAGCATCTGTCCTACTCTGATTATGGTGATACTGGGGTTTGGTCTGTGTTACCCGCAGATCCAGACATTACCTGCCAGGAGTCGGGGGGAGCTCTCCCTTGGGTGGCCTGAAGTCAGCATGGTCATGTAGGGATGTTTGCTTCGCTGCTGTTGCAGGTGAGTGGACAGAGACCAGGTGGACTTCAGGTTCCTTCAGAAGCCGTGTCATGAAGAGGCTGATGCACCAGCCTGGGGCTTCAGGAGCTCAAAAAGGCTGGAAAACAGGCAAAGAGCCTGCAGCGTGAGGAGCCCTCAGAGCCTAAGTGCAGGCAGGGCAGCATGTGCAGGGACTTGCTGGGGCCGTCAGGAGCTGAACTAGCTGTGATTTTAACAGCCCATTGTACTGAACCGCCGTCGGCACAGCCCTGACTCTTATCAATATTTACTGTCTTCAGATGTTCCTGCCAGAGCAGTGTCGGGTTTCTGCAAAACACTGGTTGTTATTTACAGTGGTGGTTACCATGTGCTGGATATTTTCTACCCATTTGAAGAAGGTGTTTTCCACTTGTAGGACCATCAAAGATCAGCAGACCAGTTAGGGCAAGATAGCAATCAGGTTTATGAATAGCAAATAAGATTGCTTTATAATTGTAATTTTAAGGGGACTTAAGTATCGATGGTGGGTATGGGACATGGGATGGAATGGGAAAGGTTGCGCCATACCTGGTGACTGGGTACGGGGCAGTGACTGGAAAAAATAAGGGCAAGGGCTTAATGATGAGGATAAGGCTTGGATTACTGAAAATACCTGTCCAAATGCTTTATCCTCAGGCAGATTACCATTCTTATTGTTGTTTTATGCTTTGGAGAAATCGAAAAAGGATTTTGTTTAACACTGAACAAAGGAGATTAAATGGAAATCTTTCTTGTAGTTTTTCTGCTGGTTATATTGAAATAATGTTATTTAAATATATAGCTGAACTTAATTTTGAATTAAATATTCGTTTCAAGGAGTTGCAAAAGTTTGACATTTTCTAAGAACACTGTGGAGGCATTTTCTTACTTTTTTTGCCCAAGTAGTTTTGGTTGAAAAAAGTTCTAACTACTCTGCTAACAATCTTAATAGTTTGAGACTATTCATGCATATTAGTAAGTTCTTATATATATAAAATGTTAAAATACTGCTCAGTGATTTTAAAGTAATATAGGTGTTGGTATTATTTAAGTCACTTAAGAAATAACAGGCAAGATATAGCGTGGCAAGATTGCATTTGAGGGGAGGGAGAAGAGAGATGTGATATGGGATCTTTGTAAAGAGAAAAGTTTCTAGAGGATGTTGGCTTTTGAATCCTACTCCTAGTTTAAGCATAAGTGTTGAAAGGCAGCCATGTGTTCAGATATCTGTTATATGAATTGTTCTTAAGGCTAGTAATTTTTTCCATGGGTAAGGCTTCCCAGATTTCTTTTAAGCCATCTGTCGAGGAAAGAGAGCATTAGATCGTCAGACATTGTTTTCAAAGCTTGGTAAAATATTAGCTATTTAACCCTTTCATTACTTAATTTGAGAGAGGACTTTAAGTGAAAGCTATTTATTTTACTAATTTTTTTTATTTATTTTTTTTTACAAATGGAGAACCAGAGGAGAAATGTCGGGTAACTCACTTTGCCTACAGTAAAGCTGAAACTGGAGTATGGCAGTTCTGGGCTTCTGGTCTCGTAACAGTGAAAATTCCTTTTATATGTATGGGTAACAAGCTGCGGTGATAATCTTGATTAAACTAAATTCTAGATGATCATTCAAGATGCTGATCTTTCCTTCATTGAGCCAAGGAAGACAATGAATAGAAAGAATTGTAGTTTCACGTGGTGAGGTTGAGAGTGAGCTCCAGCTCCTGGGGTAGCCGTGGCTTCCTCTGCTACTATGCCTGTCACCATCCCCAGGGGATGAGGGCTTGTCTGTATTTCCTAGCCAGGGGGGTTTCTCTTGCATTCTTTTGTTTGATGAAACTCAACTGTATTGAGACCATGTAGTGAACTGAGTTCTCAAGGCACAGGTTTGCCAATGGCTTTATAAATTACTGTCAATTATTTGTAAGGATTTTTTGGTATGTCTGAAGTTCAGTAAAACTTCTTAAAAGGATTTAAGGAATTTAAACATGGAAGTTTACAAGACTGGAAGTAGCTACTTAGAGGAAAGAGTGGGATCCTGAAGATGTTGGGGAGGGCCTAAGCAATAACATAATATACAGTAAGTAGGTAGTGTATCTAGTGAACAGCTAGGGAAAGATGATTTGCCTAAGGTAGGTTTGACTGTTCCTCCAGATGTTACCTTGCAAAGTAGCCCTGCTCCAGTGGAAACCCTCAGAAAGCAGGAGGAACTTCTTGCAGCTCTCTTCTTCCGCCATTATGGGCAGACAAATTCTTGAAACTATGAAAACCAGATGGCATTGCTTTGTTATTCTTTCCCAAGTACATTGCATGGGAAGAAGCGGACATTTAGAGCTTAGTCTCTGCCTTGTTCCTGGGAGCTGGGTGAAATACCTAGGAAGTAGTAGCTGTGGTTTGCATAGCTCTGCAGGTAGCAGCATGGAAAGGTGAACAGAGAGCTTATTCCCCTGAGATAATGTGACTGTGCCCTGTTATGATAGTTTAGATCTTATAAAACCTAAGGGATTGCTGTCCATTGGTCTACATGCCCTCATACAAATTATTTCTGCAGGAAAGCAGTAGACACTTCACTCTAATATTAAGAAAGAAATACAGCTTTGAGAAGGCGGAAGATGTAATAATTTTAAAATCCCTTGTGACATGTATGGGAGTATATTGGATTGTTCCTTCTCCTAAAAGGGTCCCTTTTCTTGAACCTAGCAGTGAATTTGAATTTACCAGTAACAGTGTGACAACAGTACTTAGTTTGTGAATCATTTCTTGCGTAATCTCAGGAAAACCCTTAAACTGCAGCTGTAGTTGTAGCTTCAGCCAAAGTATGTTAGTATTTCCAAGCATAGAGAGAACAGGAGGTAAATACTTGACTTGTGAAAAGTCTGCCAGTTCTCTTGAGCTGTGAGGTGCAGAAAAACTAATAGCTTCTGAGATTAAAACCCGTTCCCTGTCCCCTCTTCCCACAAGCACAGGGATGCTTGGGTGGCTTCATTCCCTTCCTGGGAGGACCTGCAAGGCAGGCTGGTAAACGATGACTTGCAGCATTTTTTATGTCCTATTGTACGAGAACAGTGTGCTGCGAATGTCCTTGGTTGTCATCAGGCATTGCAGGATGCTGTAAATCATCCTTATTTTACTTTATGAATTGTAAAAACTATCATACATTTCATAGGTATCTCAAGATAGTAAATTTCAAGGGGTTTTTTTTCCATGAATTTATAGCAAAGTCTAGAAAATAGCTTCTTATGCAGTTGGAAAAAACAACTGTAGATGTGAAGAGCAATCCATTGTCTTGGGTTTGTGCGCACAACTCCCTCTGACATCAAGGGCAATAGGTGGTCCACAGAGCAATTACTTAGTGGAAAATAAGGGAAAATATGAAGAGACGTGTACTAAGAAAGGCTGACTGTTAGAAGGGATAGAAGTTAATGAAATTATTTTCCAGTGGCATTTTGCTCTTGGCTCATTGTTTACAGGAATAGCACAGAAAATTACAGCTGCCTCTTCTCTCCTAGTTAATATCATGTCTTGTTTTGTTGATGGTTTCGCTTACATATTTCATAATAATGGTGCATCATTGTCCATTTGCAAGTGGAATTACTTTTTTGGTATATGCAAAGAAGAAATGTCCAAAGGAAATTATATCTGTTACAGGAGGCTTTTTTTTTAACCTGAGAAGAATAGGTGCATAAATCATCATCTTGCTCAAAATAGGTTCCAAACTCTTCTAGGGACAATCTTGGTATGTATCAAAAGATCAACTAATTTCCATGTGGAGAAGCTAAATGTTACTCTTACGGTTGCATGCATCTTCATTTTAATATTAATCTAGATATTTCTCACGTGTTTAAGGATGTAGTCTGGCCACAATGGTGGAAGAAAGCAAGAGGATGTAACACCATGAGCACGTTAGAGCATTGAAAATCTGTTTGTTGCCTTCCATTCACATTCTGAGCCTACATAATTGATAAAATTCCTGGCTAGAATTCTGTGGAACTGGTATTTCTGTATAGGACCAGATGCACTGTTAAATGCTCATTGACATTAACATGTTCTCATTCCTGAAATGAAAATGAACCCTGGTTTTAGCCCTCTTTACATGATCTCCTGCAATCTCTTGTTCTTCGGTTTATCACATTAAAATGCCTTTTGAGGGATCATCTGTTATTTCTGAGAGAGGTTAGACAAATAGAAATATCTGCAAAGGTTAAAAATAATTTTGTATTCTACCTTGATGTAGAGAGGGGAACAAAAAGATCAAAGAAAGCAAATGTTAGCCTTATTTTCTGTGGCAAACTCAAGTAATTTTGGAATTTTGGGGTTTTTTTTTCCTCACCTTTTGTGTCTAACAGGAACCATGAGCTTTACATTTCATGCACAGCCATGGAATATAATAACATGATTTTCATGCAAGGACATAGTGTTGCCAGCTGAAAGTAGTTAGCAGTTTGTATTACAAATATATCTTCTAATTTTCTTTCCTATAATTATAAAGCATTCTGTAATGACATTGAACTAAAATATCTGCATTCTACAAATAGTTACTTACAAAAAAAGAGAAGTTTTTGTTACATAGTTCTCAAGCACAATCTAGATAGTCTGTAGATATTAATGAAAAAGATCCCTAAACTGCAGTGCTGCTGAGACTTTTAAAAACTTTACTGCAAAAAATTGCTGAATTTTGAGGGGTCTTTTATTATGAAAGTACCAATTACTAACTATAGAGTGCACCCTCAGCAAGTTTGCTGATGACACAAAGCTGGGGGGGTGGCTGACACGCCAGAAGGCTGTGCTGCCATCCAGAGAGACCTGGACAGGCTGGAGAGTTGGGCAAAGAGGACCCTTATGCAATTCAATAAGGGCAAGACTTGGGTGCTGCACCTGGGGAGGAATAACCCCCTGCACCAGTACAGGTTGGGGGCTGACCTGCTGGAGAGCAGCTCAGCTGAAAGAGACCTGGTGGACAACAGGATGACCGTGAGCCGGCAATGTGCCCTTGTGGCCAAGAAGGCCAATGGCATCCTGGGGGGCATCAAGAGGAGTGTGGTCAGCAGGTCNAGAGGTGGTGGAGTCTCCAACTCTGGAGACATTCCAAACCCGCCTGGACGCGTTCCTGTGTAACCTGCTCTGGGTGACCCTGCTCTGGCAGGGGGTTGGACTAGATGATCTCCAGAGGTCCCTTCCAACCCTGTGATTCTATGATTTTGTGATTCTGTAATTAAGAAAAATATACATGTCCAAAAAGTTAATAGATTTTAAAAAGTCTAATATGTCTCCAGTACCTTCTTCTTATTAGATAATTGTATTTAGCAGGTGAAGGCTGGAAGTAAACCATTTAGTTAAAAATATGGCTGCAACAGAACAGGAAAATTTTCAGGCCTTTTCAGATGGCTTTTCTTCAAGTTATATTTTCTCTGCCTGGCCAGTTGTTTTATTCGACAGTGGAAACTGTAATGGTTTTTGTCTTACCATTTGTTTGCAGTTGGAAGCATCTTTTCTCTTGCACCTACAGACAGAAAAGACACTGCAGCAAAAGGTGTGCAGTTCTTTCTTTCTCAATGGAAGCTCTGTTAAAATGTACAACTCAATTAGGGAAGATTAATCTATGCAAACAATGAGATCAGCAGATGTTAGCAGAGGGGAACCCAGAACCACATCCTCTGCCGAGGCTTCTGAAAACATGCTGTTGCATTTTCAAATGGCTTTCAGTTAAAAAGTAGAGGGGAGGGGGGAAATTGGAGGAGAGGAAGCATTCAGTAAAAAATACTTTTGGTTTTTTTTTTCCTTTAAAGTGCCCAAGTGCTAACATAATTACAAAAAGGAACAATAAGATTCTTAATATTCGGTGGCAACATGGAAGGAAAAATGCAGAAGAGAACAGCAGCTGAGACAGTCTTTAATCAGGGTCCCTTACAAAGTCTCAGACAACGACACAAGAGGTCTGATGAGACACAGCTGCACTAATCCTTGTATTAAAAAAAAAATTCAGAAAGAAAGGGATATGTTAATGAAAGATTGATAATGCAAGGCACAGTTGGCTGGAGAAGATTAATGTATTAAAACAACCACCACAACAAAGGATGTGGCAAGTATACTCGGATTGTGCAACCACATCCTGCCTTGGCTTTTTCAATGCGGCGTTGCACAAGCCCACACAGCTCCCAGTAGGAATTTCTGTGACAGTACGAGGATGCCACGTGCCTAGAGCTGGCCGGCCTGTGTAACAGCCATCAGGTCGTGAGACTCCTCCTGCTCCTGGGATTGAACCTAAAGCCTCTAGCACTGCCATGTTTCTTCCCTGAAAAATCCCGTGTGGAGAAGGAAAATATTTTTGATAGAAAAGTAATCTAAAACAGTATATTCCTCTGAAACACTTTGACTGAAGCAACCAGGCTTTTTCTCACCAACAGAATTATTTTTCTGGAGAATGCTCAACCAGCTTTTCCCTGGCTATTCTTCTTTGGTCATATGTAATACCCACTAAGCCGCTGAAATATTAAAGAAGAAGATTCACGTTCCTTCTCATACATAGTCTGGGGGTGTTTTTTTGTTGTGTTGGTTTTTTTCATGATACTGAGTAATGCAGGGAGATATATAGCATATCACACACAAGCTGAACTGTCCCATTCTTCTGTCAAGTTTTTAAATAACTTGGATGAAGTCCCAGATGGAAGGGTGACGACACCGTGGCTCAGAGGATGCCCAGCGCTCATATCTCTCCCCTTTGCTCCTTCACACGTCGCTGCTGGCACCGTTCCCGCAGCCCTGGCAGAGGTTGTTACCGAGCAATAGTCGAGGTCCTGCCCTGTGGTGAGTACGGATTCCTCAAGCGTTGATTCAGCAGTCTGAGCGTGATGGATGGCGCTGCAGTATTTTCTTACAGGGATCACTAGGACCATCTACTTCTCTGCCATCTATTCATCTCACTCCTGTAGCGCATGAGGCCTGAGGGCAGCCTGTGACCTATCTGCAAAACCTGGGCAAGCCTGGAACCTGACCAAAACAATACAAACCTCCACTTTTTTACATTTTAAGTGATATGTCTTGCACATACTGAACACCTGCTTGCTTCGGCATTGCTGACTTTGCCCTATTTTGACTCTAATTTGCAGCTTAATTTGCCTTTGACACCTTCCTTTCCCAACAATGTATTTTCATTCACTGAATAGCCACTACCTTTGGGCATCATTTCATTGGGTCCGTTCCTCTAACGCTTTCTTCATCTGCAGGACCCAAATCACAGGCAATTGCAAATAGTTGGATCCTTTTTTAAGCAAGACTTGGTAACTGAGTTCCTATTAATATGTTTTCTAAATAAAACAGACTTTTAAAATTCCCAGATGTTTTATGCGACATTTTCTACGTTCACTAGCTTACTGGAAAACAGAGACTGTTTTAGGTGCTGGATTGATACACCATAACTGACCTAAGCTTTTCTGGCAAATATCAAGTGGTGATGTTTGTTTAAAGCATGCATTGAGGAAGCATGTGATATTGGCACTTGACGCGTTTCTAACACTCTTCACATTTCCAGAGCAGTCAGAAGCTGTCTAGAGAATTTCTGGCAAACTTGACTTGAAAACTACCCATCTGGAGCAGCACTTTCCTAATTGGCCATAGTAAGAAACCCCTGATCAGCTTCTCGGGGATACACAAAAGGCGTATAACTATAGAATGCCCTGAAGCCAGACTGTGAGGATATTGCCTGGAGTGCCTTAACCCTTCCTCCCAATTCTTTAATATATAGCGTCTAATCAGGAAATATTTAGAATTCTTCGTACCACTTCCAATTAAATTACTGCAAATATCAAGTTATTTGTGTGCGCAATGAATTTATTTTATGAAACGTGCTTGTTAGATTCCCTTTGACCTGTACACCAGGCTGCTTAATTATGTTGTTTGAGTGTTTTAATTTCTCTTAAAAAAATAAAGAAGAGTTTTAAATATTGTCAGGTGCTCTGCTTTGAAATGATGAGTATTTAGAACTCTGTGGTAGTAAATTCTGTTCATGCTGCAGTCAATTACCAATTTCCAACATTAAGTGTTAATTATAACTCTATCTTGCTTCTAACCTAGTAGAAGTAATTTCCAAACTTCTGTTATGGATAGCATTGTTTTTGCCAAGAATGTCTGATGCTGTCTCTACTGTATTTATGTCTGTAGACATGTATTGAAATTACAGTCATCCCTGCAAAGTTGACCTCCTCAAGAAATGGTTTTACAAGATTTTTTTTGGAATGTGCTCAGAGCATCCGTTTGGGTGGGTTTTCTTAATCCTGCGCTTATGTCTTTTCCTATTATATGTTGCAGTGGTTCTGCAGTTTGCCTTTCTCTACTGTTTCACATGTGTCTATTGGAAAAAAAAAAAATCTAAAGGAATCAAGATACTCGTAGAGCATCCTCTGAAGCTGGCTTACATTACTGCATGTGTGAAAATCTTTTTCCATTGAAGAGGGTGGCACTGGGTGACAGTTACATCTTTAGTGTAGAGTTATAGTAGGGACCTCTGGAGTCCTCTGGTCCAGCCTAATGCTTGAAAGGGAACTATCCCAACTACTGGGTCAGGTCAAGCACAGCTTCATCTAGCCTTTGGCTCTTAAACTTCTATAGATGAATATTCAGCTTCTGACCGACCTGTTCCAGAGCTGATGTTCATCAGCATCCTTCAGGATGGAGGATCTGGTGTTCATTATGCAACAGACTTCCAGAACAAGAAGGCCGCTCGCACTAACACACAGGACTTTTACACTAAGAAAAACTTAGGGACCAAGTGCAGACAGAAGCGTATACTTTGCTAGGTCTAAATGTCATTTCTTTGAAGCTGAAGGTATCCTTCCTGAAGTCCTGACTATGAGCATGGTACTGGAATTTTAGAAGTCTGAGCATAAATATTTGATCATAAAATGTTATGCACGAGCATGCATTTTTGGGGACACACACGTACTGCATATATTATTGTGGTAAGGCTGTTTTTCAACATGCAGTGTTTATTTCTGGTTAATCAGAAACCTATTACTAGGCTTGTATTTATGGTGAACTTTAATAAACAGAAATTAATGGAAACTTTATGGGAATTCTTTTGGGGAGATATAAAAATTTGAATCCAGAATGAGTTTCTCTGTGTGCCCTGATGAACCCAGTTCTGTGAATCTTCCAGAATTACGAAAGTTTCAAGGTCAGTCTGCTGATGTAAGTTCTATATGAATCTCTATGTAAACACAAATCTGTGTATCCCCAATGGTAACCTTAGAATAAGGAGGCCATGAGGAAAAGAAGAGCTGGATTTATGGTGTGATAGCCATTCTACCGACAAACTCATCCAGACCTAAATGAAAACCCCTCCATTCACTTTATTAATGAATGCAGCTACGTTTAATGGAGCTATGGTGGACAACAGTGGTGTTTAAAAAGCAATAAAATCAACTAATGCTTTCATTATAATAATGATAACTACATCAAAGGGACATACGTACTCAGCAAAATGTCTCCTGTAGTGCATAAACATCACCACCACAGGAGATGTTTATTGCTTTAGACATGCTCACTTTGATGTATTTATCAGTTTAAATGTATTAGTTCTGCTTCACAGTGTGTGCAGAAATAGCACTAAGGAAGACCATATTTTACATATGCTATACATAGCATCGTAACCTTTGAATACCAGGATCAATAAATAAAATTAAGTCAAAACAGTTGACTACATTTAGTCAACAGTGTGGATGTTGACTGTTCATGGCAGCACTGAGACTCCAGCTGCCTTCATGGGTCATTTTTGTGTCAGCTAGAAGGAATACAAATTCTAACAACCTCCGATTATGCAAAAATGTTTTTTTCCTATAGGAAGTATTTTCTATCATTAAGATGGAATTAATTAGGTCATGTCCTTAGATGAAAGAATGATGAGCCCAGCCCCACTTCGTGTGTGTTACGTGTGTGTATTTATTTTGTCTAAAAGTTACTGTTCCTTCTTCTTTGATTTTTGATACTGTGATGTAGATAATTGCATGGCATACTGATTATTGGGCATTAGATTTAGTTAAAATCACTTCAGTTATGTTGTAGCTTATGAGTACGTAGAGTCCATTAATGTGCATGTATAATTGCAGATGTTGGTGTCCTGCATTTACTTCAACTGCTGAAAGAAACAAATCTTTTGTCTTCCTGAAAATAACCCAGGTTGTTTATACAGAAATAATGTAAGTAGTATTCAAATCACGTGCACGTAGACCATCTAACTTGAAACTCTCCTCTTTTGTGGCTGATGCTCCTGCCAGTTTTTGGTGCCATGCAATTTGACATAGAATATGGCAGGCCACCTACTGAACTACCGGAATGCTCGACACTGTGTGCTGGGTCTTTGCATCTCTTTCGTGTTGGGTTTTAGTTTTTTCTTTGGTTGCGGAAGTATGGAAGGATAGAGTGTGTGTGTTTGTGGAACTTTTGATTAATTAATATATCATAAACAGATCCAAACAGCCTTGTTTAGTTTAAGGTTCTTTAATGTAGGATATCTAATAACGGAAGTTAAAGGTACATTTTTGTTGTATCTTGTCAGTAGATTGAACAAGTGTGTCATGAAAGTACTTAATTCATTGTTTCATTAGTTTTCTTGCAGAGCAAAGCGCACATTTTGGGTTGGGTTTTTTCCCAGCCAACAGCTCACAAATGTCTATAGTGTTTGAGTTAACAGATGCTGGAAGTCTCTTTTTCCAGAAGAACTGAATCCACGCTGCTGTGTGCTACAGGGCATTGACTATTGTGTGTGCACGCGGTGGCGGCGAGTTCTCTCTGTGCTCTGCCTCATCGAAATAAACACTGACACTGAACCTTGCTAGTGTGGATGCCTAGAAATACATAATAAACACTGACTTACAGCTCTTCTGTAAGAACTGCCTTTGTGACTAAGAGTGAGGGAGTATTTAAAATATCTCTAGCTGTCTGTCGAGCAGTGTTTACCCAGGAAAACATGTCAGTGCTGTTGGTATTATTGCGACAGGATCAATTAATGAGAAATGAACCACTTGCGTTATTGAAAAATATTTTTACGCACTGAAGTGTTGACTGCTCTAAAGTGCATTCTTTGAGCAAGGGTTTTAGAGATGTGAATAACCTGACACTTACATCCTGTCATTCTAAACGTGCAGCATGGAATCATTTTAGCCAAGTAAACAAATGCTTATATAGGAATGAAATATATGGGATAAAAGACACAGATTGCTCAAGATGTAAGAAATTCCTTAATTATACCCTTTCCAAATAGATTTTTTTTCTGTTTGCACTTTTAATTTTTTTAAGGTGCTAAGCTTTCAGTAATTACTAGTTAATACTCATAATTGATTGAGTGTGGCTTTTAAAATGTTATATTGTTGATCTTTTATTTATAACTAATCAGAGACTTAATTATTTATTGGTTAAATTTCATGTCACATTTAATAGGGTGATGTCTGGGCATGGGAGACTTTGGTTAATTATACAGGAAAATCTTGTTTAAAGGCAAATAGCTCAATCAGCCTATTTCTTGCAAGCTATTATTCTAGTCATACATTAAATAAAAGGAATTCAAGAGAGAAATTGTCTTCTGAGATGTCTGTGATTTTTATAAGGGCAGGAAAAGGGAGCTTTTAGTTATTTACCTGTCATTTTTATAAACCAACAAGTGTAATTGTTTATATACAAATGCTTGTTTTCTACATTGATTCGGGCTTCCTTAATGCCAAAATACATAATGTTGCATGCATATCAACTGCTAATTTCCATCATGTCTGTCAAAAAAAATATCTGGTTTTATGTAAAGATAACCTTCCTACTTGCCTGTTGCTACTCAGTAGTATTGATTTTCATGTTTGAAAAAAACTCACCTCCGGAGTAAATGAGAAGTTGTACTTCTGGAAATCCACACTTTGGAAAGATTGCAAAACTCCCGAGATAATATCATATCTACTGATGAGCGCAGTGCCAAATCTCCTGCACAGCCGGGATTTCAGAGGCTGGAATTGAGCAGAGGTGCTCATCCTCTGCACGGTGGAGTCCAATACCTGTATGGAGGATATCGAAGTAGGCTGGGTATCTAAATATGCTACGTATTTCATACCTATTTCTATCTTGTTGCTTTAAGTTATAAAACTTCATGTGGTCCAAGGGAACTGGGAAGTCAGTGAAATAAATGCTCTTCTGGTGCTCATTCTAATATTCTTTCAACTGCTTCCTCACTCTTGTCCACCATGTCAGCAGAGAGCAGGACAGCACTGGACTGGTCATATACGTGCTGCTAGAAAATTTCTACTTTGCAATCCTTTTCTTCAAATATAGGTGCCATTTGTACTGGGGTACTGGCTGCAGCAGAGTTCACAGATCAAATACAACTGGATGCTGTGAAAATGTGAGAAAATACTCAAGATGCGTCTCTTTGTGAAAAATCCAAATTTCCACTTTTTACTTTGACAGCAGAACAAAACTTTCAAAATTTGAGATACCTCAAGAAATCTAGTTTTTGTTTGAACTGACCTGAACTGAGGAACCTCATTATTTGGGTTTTTTCCCATGCTGCCTTTGTTCCACCTGACACCAAACTGTATTTTCACATTCTTCCAAAACTACTATAAGGTGTTGTTTTTTAGATGATTGCTTGCATTATATCAGTTCTAGTGTTAGTGTGGGTGGGTTTCACCTTCCAGAAGACAAGCATAGTTTGCTTTTTATGTTCAGGTTATCTATTTTTTCAAGACTCGTGTCTTTTAATACACAGCTGTTAAGTGAAACTAGTGCCCTGATCAAATAACAGACACCCTCTCCAGAGACGGTTGGCTTTAACATTTCAGGAGTTTCCAGAGGCAAAAGCAAGGTGTAAAAAGGTGAGGTTTTCTCATGTGAAAGTGTTCTGTTTCTCTGGAGCAGAGATGGTAAAGTAGTGTGCTCCTGCTTAGAGGAGCCTTGTGTGAGCAGCCAGGGGGACAGCTGGGTGGCCACCGGGTCTTTATGGGAGTCACTGCACTCCTGAGAGAGAAGATTTCTGGGGAGACACTGGAAGAGGCACGGTGACATCTTCTACAATGGCGAGGGTGGTAAAACAGGAGATGTTAAGAGTCAGCATCCCAAATCTGAGAAAGCTGCCTGGCAAAGGCCTTGTGGTGGCGGTGCTGATGGCGGTTTGCAGTAAGGGCTCAGGAAAGACCCAATGGCTCTACGAGACTGGTATGGAAGGGGGAGGTCCGCTGGGAGAGCGGCATTTCTGAGAGCACCTCGGGGATTATAGGGATGAGGAACGGGGAACTTGGAGGAAGTGCTTTGAGAAAACAGATCTAAATGGAGGTTCCTAGTTAAAAAGCTTGATGTGGAGGGTCAGGACCTGTGCATATCTCCAGTTACCTGGAAAAAGCAGGTTTTAATTGGAAAATGGCCCAAGCTTTGAATTCATATCACTCCTGCAAGTGAGATCTGATCCAGATTAGTATCAGAGTGTGCTAAAGCTGCCTAAGAGCCCAAATCTCATTTAGAGATTGCCTTCGTGTTCTCCCAAAAATGTCATATCACTCAATTGTTATGTTTTTTTCCCAGGTGCTGGAGACTATAAAGCATACAAGATGTCTTTTCAGTAATGTGAAAAGTGATTTTATTTTTTTTTTCTCCCCAAGATTATACTGCAAAGGGAAAACATTGGAGTTGAAAAGAATTTTTAGTAGGAGTACATGAGTCTGCCACAAATAGATGAAGGAAAATAAAAGAAAATGGATTTATAAACCATAAAAGCACTGTCAGGTCTTTAAAATGCTAGTACTCTCTGCTGCCTTTAAAGCTGTACATGGCTTTTTCTTAGTTCTTCCTGTTTCTGATACGCTGTGTTCCTGACAACATCTAAGCAGCAGTGAGTGCGGGTAGTCAGCCCCACACCCCTGCGAGGGCGTCCCCTGGGTAGGTATTGGAGTGACTCCAACGGGTTTGTCTGGAGGAGCTCAGCTGGTCTTGGTCATAAAAGAGACGAGTAATATCTAACACCAGTGAAGGATATAGAAGATTTTGTTATTGCATGGACAGTATGGAACAAGTTGGCTAAATCCATTTCTTGGGGACAGGTTTCCTTGGCTTCTAAACTCTGGAAGACATAAGGGATGAACAAACCCAGGACCTGAACAGCAAACTTTTTGCCATAGTAATAATAATAGTAATAATAAAGCAGGTGGTGGAAAGCTGGTAGGATAACTCCCAAAGAACATAAAACCTGTCTGTATAGCAGACGTGCCCTTTTGTGACAGTTGTTCATGATGTGGAACCCTGGGGATGGGAATTAGAGTAGGTCACATCAGTTAGTGCCATTGCAGTACAGGCTGAGTGGTTTTAATGCTATTTTTTGGGGGATCCAGCCAGTTATAGAGCATCAGCATCTCTCACAAGGGTGGTAGACCCACTGCTGACAGTGGAGGTGTTACAGTCACTGTTGTATGTCACGACACTCAAACGCAACCCTGAGACTGGCCCTTTGCCAAGCTGCTGTAGCTCTGCTGCGTTACCCAGCTCATCCCACCACGGGAACAGCATGTGAAGCTGTTCTGAAGGCTTCTAAAATATACGGGTTTATGGTTTGAAGAACCCACAACAATTTATTGTCATTTAGACAATTATTCTATCACCCAATGACCCCCCCACACCCAGGAAGGGGAATTAGGGAAAAAAAAACAAGGAAACCCAAGGGTTGAAATGTAAACAGAGTTAATAGAATAAGACTAAATAATTAACATTAATAATACTAAAGAACCAGTATTGATCCTGGTACCAATATAAAACGTACAAGGGCTACATTCAGTCCATTCTGTCATAGGAAGCTGTGCACTCTCAGCAGGGACAGCCAATATGGGACACTGCGAGTGGTGTGGCTTCGGGAGGAAGGGAAGGGCTCAGGGATCCAGCACCGGGGCGAGGAGTGCTCAGCATGGCAGCCATCAACTCCTGAACAAGCTTTCTAATTTATATTGAATATAAATTGCCCTGTTGGCAGCTTGGGTCAAGTGCCCACGTCTCGCTCCTCCTCATCCCCACACCTGGCTAACTTGAGATATCTGAGACCTTGAAACCCACGCCCCACAGCTGGCTGTAAAGTAAATATTTTCACCGATTCAGGCACTAGAGTCTTCTAGAAATGTGGTTTTCCCAACCATTAGAAGAGACCTTACTGCAAAGTAAACTTACTGAAGGAGAAATGAATCCTGCACGGCTCAGAGCAGGACAGATGGCTTTGTGGCTTTTCTGCCCCATCTCTGGGTGCCAGGCTGGCCCGGTGGCCAGCCCTGCTGCCTCTCAGCCAAGGGATGGGGGCTCGGGCCCTGCCGAGTGCCCTTGCCTCCAGGGCCCAGCACCAGTACCAGCCCCCCGGGGCTTGTACAGCCCTTGCCCGTGTCTGTGGCGGTTAAAGTTGCCTGGGGCTCATCTGCTGTCAGACTTGGTACGGTCACATCTCTGGAGGAGCTAGTTCAGAGGTGGATCTTCTCTTCTGTTTCCCTTCACTTTAGTGAGAAACCGTCTTCTCTTTATTTTGTAGTGTGACCTCTGCTTTCCCTGCACATTTTTATTTGGGAGCTCTCAATTCACCATGCTGGTGACAATTGAAGTGCTTAGCAACATATGGAAATTAAGAATAATCCTGAATTGCAACATTTTCTACCTTTCAGTCCCCTGAGGCTGCTGGAAGCCACATAGCTCATTGCTTTGCCTGAATACAGGTAGCGTCTTGCAAGCGCTAGAATTCAAATTGCTAATCAAAAGCAATCGTTATGGACAATGATGGATTAAAAGGGGTTTAATAAATAACGTTACATTGTCCTCTTTAGCAGAGCAACCAAGTCATTGCATTCATCTTTGGAGACTGTCGGGGGGCAGCACCATCCATCAGAAGTGCAGTAGTGATGGGGGGCTTTAGGGGAGGAATTATTTTGTTTTTTTAAAACCTAAACAGAAAATGAAATGCTTGTAAAACAAGTGGATACTAAGACAGATTCCACACAGCAGCTGCGCTGGTTTGCAGTAAGTGATAGATTTCAGAGCTTGTAAGATGCACCATCTCCTGAAAAATCCTCTTGCTGCTTTCCAGATCATTAGCAAGGTCTGTGTCATGTCTGCTTCCATTCAGCGTGTGCCTGGAGAAAGTGCTTTGCCGTTTTATTGCACATTTAAATTTCTGAAGCTATATGGAATTTACTCTTTCTTGATTTGTGTTTTATTAGTGCATCACAGGGTACCATCCGAAGCACGTCTTTGGGTTTTGGGTTGCGTTTGTTGTGCTTTGTGCTGGGTAGGTTCTCCTGAGCGTGCCACTTCATAACGAAGCGGGAGGCTAATCACACCCTCATTAGCTTCAAAGAGAACTACAGATATTCTTTTTCTTTCTGCTCTGGCTGAAGATTTAGTTTAGCTTAAAGGAAATGGAGCCGATGATAATGAGAATACATTGTCCTAATTTGCATATTAGATGAGATAAATATTGAGCTAATTTACACCTAAGATGTTTTTTATTGCAGTCTACATGTTCCACGGTTATATTCAATATATTTTACACACCAACTGTGTATAGTTTGGAGGAATAATGTGAAAATATATTATTTTGATGAGGAAAACAAAAGGGGGACTTTCTGTTGTCTAGATTGGTTTGCATTTGGTTTTGAAAAATCTTAATAATAATTTCAAATAATCTATGTTCATCACCTCCTAGTCTGGCTGCTGGTAGGTACATATGAGAACCTCACTAGCCGTGTCTGTGCCTACACCCGCTCTGCAAGAGGGGAGCGCAGATCGTTCATCTCGATAACATCCGTTAAAGCTATGGAGATACCTGCTTCCCTTAGCTACTGAAAAGTATACGAAAGTTCAGAGAGTACGTGGTGGACTGTGCTTTCCTTTTGTATGAGCAAAACCTGGGCATGAAAATATAAATCACAAAAATTTAACATGTATCCTCAAAAGATAATTCGGAGGAATGTTCAACATCTGAACCGCCAAAACTGTGCTTTGTTGATTGCATGTCATGGTAGGACATGTTGCACTAAAAATTTCACTTTTAGAAGACAAAATAATTATATAGATATACTTCAATTATTTCAAGTAACGTAGATGGTTTGAAATAACCCAAAGGGTTTACAAAAAGGAACAAAAGGTGCTCTGGATGCTTTAGAATTTCTGCTTCCTCTGTCTTCTTTCTCCAGCTGTATTTCCTCATTGTAGATGTGAGAAGCGTCTTTGCAAATCTTACTGACACAACAGTTTCATTCTCTGATCATTTTCTGATTGTAATCCTTCTTTTTTGGAGAAGGGGAATGTGTTTTTGTGTAGCACAGAGGATTTCAATTAGACTTTGTATCACAATGCACTCACTACCTGTGTGTCAACATATATTAATCATATTGTGAAACAACGTTTTATGAAATGACTAAAATTTTCAGGTGTTTTGCAAAATGCTGGGCATATTGTTATGCTGTTTGACTTTGCTACTTGTCCACTACGTTAAATGTTTGAAATGCCAAGCATGTTGTCAAAAGCCTATCCTTTTAAAAAAAACGTTGTATTCTGAAGTGTAGCAGTACTGGGCATTCTTTTCTGCATTTCGTAGCAGCAGTTCAGTCTGCTGTGGGAAACAGTCTTTAACAACAATTTCGGATTAGAATAGTAAAAAAAAATATATATCTCTTCTTTCGAATTTTATAGATCATCCTCATCCTATTTCCTCTGTTTGGTTAGTGATGCCCAAATCTGCTCGTGGTATGCCAGCTGAGATCTTGCAGCTGCGATGGGCAGGAGCAGCGCTGGGATTATGTCTGCTCCGGCTATTTGTGCTTCAAGAGCAGCGTCACATTTTTGTTCATGTGCGTCTGCTGATCCGCTGTAGCCCTGTATTCTCTCCTGAAGCACTGCTATGCAACTACTTGTTCCTCATTCTGTATTTGTGCAGTTAATTGTTGGTGCCAGAGCATAGTGTTTTGAACTTCTTGCTACCGAATTGCATTATACTCTTTCAGAATGTATCTTCCATTTTTTAGGATATTAAACTTGTGTGGCTGAGTCAGCCTGCCTACGCAGGGAACTTCAATCCTCTTCTCACGATCGGGTGTGCAAATGTAAACTTAACTGTTCCTGATCCCAGCTATCCTGAGGGTTACTTCTTCACTTGGGAGCAGCAGCTCTACAAGAACTCAAGCTTGAAGAGACCTATGTACTCTGAGGGTCGTGTTCTGTTAAAGGAAACAGATTTACGGGACAGTTAGATGTTGTATTTCATCACCAAGTTCATGGTGGTGGCACTAGTGTATCGCTGAGGGGTATTTCTTGACTATTTTGGGTCTGATAGCAGATGCATCAGAAAAATAATGAAATATTTTACATATTCTTCTCCAGCTAGTATAGCAAGCTATGCTTTAACTATGTAGTATAATGTTCTTACTGTAAAATGGAGACATTGTTTCTTGAGAAAACAATTGTTTCTTGAACAAGTAACTCTAAAGAAGACAACTGTCTCCTTTGAAATGTGAAACTAATGCAGAAGTGCTTCCTAATCTTAAAGCTGATGAGGTAATGCTGGGGAAAGAATGTTTTGAATATATGCTGCTATTTAATGTTTTTATACTCACTATACATAAACAACCTCAGAGAAATACCAAACTGGGAGGGGTGGCTGACACTCCAGAGGGCCGTGCCGCCATCCAGCGTGACCTGGACAGTCTGGAGAGCTGGGCAGAGAAGAACCTAATGAGGTTCAACAAGGACAAGTGTAGAGTCCTGCACCTGGGGAGGAAGAATGCTAAGCACCAGTATAGGTTAGGGGTGGACCTGCTGGGAAGTAGCTCTGAGGAGAAGGATCTGGGGGTCTTGGTAGACAGTAAACTATCCATGAGCAAGCAATGTGCCCTTGTTGCCAAAAAGGCCAATGGAATCCTGGGCTGCATAGGGAAGAGTGTGGCCAGCAGGTCGAAGGAGGTCATTCTCCCTCTCTGCTCTGCACTGGTGAGGCTACAACTGGAATACTGTGTGCAGCTCTGGGGNTCTCTGGAGATTTTCAAGACTCGCCTGGCTGCAGTCCTGAGTGATGTGCTCTGGGCAATCCTGCTTTAGCAGGGGAGTTGGACTAGATGGTCTCTAGAGGGCCCTTCCAACTCTGAAGATTCTGTGAAATATAACAAAATCCTCATCGAAGTTTAGTTTAACTTCAAAAGTAATGAAATGTTATGCTTGGTGCCTTTTTTTCCCCCCCTCTCCCATTGAAAAATAGCTCTCATCCTTTTAGAATTGCCCCTGGGAGGTAAAAAAAAAAAGTTATCCATAAACACCTGCTTAACTACTTAACTAAGCTTTAGGAGAGATGATTGGGAAAATATAGTACTAAGAGATCTTGCAAAAATATATAACCTTCTTCCAATTCAGATGTAAGAGTATGTCAGCTATCACATCATCCGTAGAGACCCCTCTCTCCTTGCTGTTCTCTCCAGGTATCATTTTCGTGCCTTGCTCCACTGGCCTGCTCTGGTAGTTTCTATGTCCACCCAGTCTTCCTCTGTAAGAGAAAGAGGAGAAAATGCTTTGTACTTTCTCCCTTTTCTACCATGTGGGCAGATAAAAATTAACCTGTCTGAACCCCGTAATAGCAGAAGCTGTCATTGTATACTTGTGCAAAGAATAATTTAAGATGATACTTATGTAGCCTTTGCAGAAAGGGAAAAATATTTCCAACTCTCAGCAAAATCTTCTACAAATACATCTGCATTTGGGATGATTCAGAGGATGGTATGTGAAATAAATCAGGTGTAAAGGCTATAACAAGCATCATAAAAGATTCAGTAAGGTATTGAATTGGTCTGGATGAAAAGTAAACAAACATAAATCACTAGGCTTCAATTAATGTTGTGTCAGGTTTGTTTCTGGATACTTTTTTTCCTACTTAATAATGTTCACTGAAAAAAGTATCAAGTTAAAAAGGGACATGGGGAATTTTTCCAGGCTACATCACAGATGTCGCAGATGTCACAGACTATCAGGGACAGCTGAGAGTGATGATAGAAAGTGTGATAATAGCTTTATGTTGCTTTTATGTAGCTCCCTGTTCCCTAATGCACTTACTTTCTGTTCTAGAGCAAAACTGGCCAACACTTTAAAGTCGTACTTGCGTCCTTGCAGTTATCATGTATCTATCTTCAGCAAGTAGAAATCTAAAGTCTGAAAAATGTATATATTACTATAATATATGTACGTATTATTACTAGACTTTCAGGAGCAGTTCAGATGCACATTTAATTTCTAAAGGAAATGAAGTCTAAGTCTTACTGGCCAGATTGTGTACTGCTGTTGATTCCTTTGGCTCCATCACAGCAAATGAAAGAACAGTAATTTTAGTTTTATGGTTTTGAACTTTGCAATTATCAGTGCAATCACTTCGCTGTAATTGGTTGGAATAGTCTTCTGAAATCTACTTGAATTGAAACAATTGATAAAATAGATTTTTTTAAAAGAAGAAAAAAGCTATTTTTAGACGGGATTTTCACAGAGAAAGTTACGTCTTTATAGCTGTGACTGATGTATTGCTTGAAGAGAATGATGTATGCCTTTGCAGTCTTTAAAAATAAAAAAGGAAGAGCCTTTGAATTTGATAAAATCTGATTGTAAAAATAAAACCTATTGAATATGAAAAGGATACCGAGAGAATCAGAGTGGTGGCAGGTTATAAAGTAAAATGGTCATTGAGTGAGGCTCATTTTAAACACTTGTATTAAAATTTAAAGGAATTAAATGACCTTATATTAATTATCCACATAAATTGAAAATTTGAGCTAAAAATGTGGCAAATGGCAGTAGCCTAGAGATTGCTTTGCTCTCTGTCTCAAACAAAGTAAAGCTTTAAAAAAAACTTCTGTAGCTTTTCCTTTCAAAATTCATTCCTAAAAGATTAAAGAAAGTCTCAGTGATGCAGCCCAAAATGTTTCCCCATAATTTTCTGTAAGCAGCTCAACTTGGCCTTGTGAAGAAAAATGAATCTAGCCATTTAGCATGCAGATACGTAATGGATTACTTTGTTTATTGCGTATTTCTTGTGAAGGTTAATAATTGCAATGTTTACACTGAACTTTTAATTACGGTGTCTTTGATTCTCTAGATTTCTGTTTAACTAAGAGTCGATGTCTTTACGCCTGGTGAACCAAGCCTGTTATAGAAATAGTTCTTACACTTTGTCACTGCTCTCTTGAAACTTAATATTTTCAGTTATGTTTCTTACTTTATAAATATCTCAGTGCCTGAAGCAGCAGATGGGGAAAAATGGCACAGTAATTTGTCTCAAAGTTCTTGCATTGCCATGTCTCTCTCGCATTTAAAAAATTCAGAGATAAAATGACCCCCCTCAGCTACGAGAAACAGAAGAAAAACTAGTCCTCCTTTATTAACCTCTCAACTTTAAAAAAAAGATAACATTCTAGGAAACACAAGGAAACAAACATATGCATCACTCTTTCAGACCCATGTTTTAAAATATAATAGCAGGCAGAGCCCCGTGATTCTAGGCAGGTGTACACAAGAGATCTCTTTATCAGGGTAAGAAACCAAGTCCTGAAATATATTTTCTTCTAGCCCTAATCAGGTCTGCTTTGCTTTGGTGGGAGACTGGCAAAGAAAAAAGGCAAAAGAAAACAAACAGTGTTTTTGTGGGTTTTAAGGAAGGAGGATAATAGATAATACAGAACCTGGACAGGAAAGTGAAAGGTTTAGTAGTAATGTGTATAAAGATACAGATATTGCCATATATGATGTAAAAGTAGAAGGTAAAGTATTTAATATTTTCTATCTGAGGGACTGGCTGGCTTGTGTTGTTAAAGAACAAACACTGAAGAGGCTGGAGGTAAAGAAGAATGGTATAAAAAGCAATGAAAAACGGTTTAAGCCAGATAGATCTGATCTCTTAGAAAAGATAGTGGCTTTCTAGATGTAAACTTCTGGTCTGCTGATGTCTGAGGGGCTGATTTTTCCACGCACTATGGAAAAATGTTATTTCAGGTGAGGAATTCTGAAACGGTGAGCTGGTAAGGAGATTGCTGAGAGCGTGAGCCAGGGTGGGCTCTCTGGGTAGGAGGAGAGGAGTCACAGAGTTCTTGAAATAAAGCTTTTGGGATCATAACAAATATCTTCTTCAGTGGTGTCGGTACCAAGGTGGGAACACGACAAAGAAATTTGCTGATGATAAAGTTGAAGTCATCAACAGAAAGGAGAACTGAAGCGTTGTGTAGGACGAATGGGTTGTCTGGCGAGTGAAAGAATTACTGGGATTAAATTAATGATATAAAGTGCAGGGTTGAGCTTTTGTGGTATAACAGAAGAATTTCTGCGTTGCGTGGGAGCGCTTCGGGGGAAGTGATGGAGATGAAACAGTTGGGTGTGTTTTTCGGCCACAGGATGGCTGCAACCACAGAGCTGTGGCCAGGAAGAAAGGAATGTGAATCCACTGTTGTGGTGCCAGGAGAGGGATTTGATACCGTTGTAACAGGCATTAATGAAGTGTTGTTTGGAATGATATATAAAATATTAAGTTTCATATTCAGGAAGTATTTTAATCTAGGAAAAGGAATGCCTCTTTTAAAGGGGAAACTTGACCTAAGCAACTTTTTTAACTTAGACAAAGAATTGCTTTTTGGCCTTTGTCTCACACATCAGAGCCAGCTGCGATTTCAGTTGAAGGGATCTTGGAGGAGAGGTAGGACCTAGGAGGTTCCCAGGTGAGAATGGGTTCTTACTGGTGTCCTGCACAGAGGGGTTTGGGCTGGTTGAACTGGCTCCTCTGCGTGAGCGAAGCTGGCTGGGCTGCCCTTTGTGGGATTTTCCTGTCACACCAGAGCCTGAGGGGCATGGTTTTTACATGCTGAAATCAAAATAAAAAGGTGGAGTAAATAAAACAATGCAGAACTAAACATTAGAATTATGCCGTGCATTCCAAAGCCCAGGGAGGGATATTTCTACCTTCCAGGTAAATACAGGGTCTGGTTACCACCATCTCTGCAAATCTCCTGGGGAGGTAAGTTCACAACTCCACTCTGTGCATACGTGACTCAGACAGGGACCAGGGCTGAAAAGTTTCCCATGGTGTTGCCATTCTCCACAACTTTTATCCCTCAAAAAGGCTCAAAGTTAATCGAGCTACCTGACAACTAACTGTGGATTTAAATGGGTTCTCTGGTGGTGGTTTTTTCCCCTTTTCTTATAATGGAGGAACTGGTAATTTTTTTAAAGGTGCTGACTTCCTTAATTGGACATGAATTTGTCACGCTGGCAGTTACAACCTCAGAAAAAATGTTTGGATGAAGGAAATACAGTGAAAGGAGTCAGTGAGCATATTGAAAGCAATTAAAGGAAAGTTTTATCCAAATAGAAAATATTCCTTTTGTCTGCCGGGCTTACCAAGCTTGATGAGCTTTTACCTAGATTTTCGATTTTTAATATTATTATTATACAGAATTCCAGGGTCCTGTACTGAAAGTCAAAGTCTCTTGCCATGGGCCAGTTCTGGTTATAAAACAGACTTGTTTTTATGTGCTCCCAAAGGCCTTGCGCCATGGCTTTTCTAGTGCAGTACAGTGGGAGAGTAGCCTAGGGATTTACTCGTCATGTTTAATGTCAAGAGAAGTATTTCCTTTAGGTCTCCTGTCACTCTCGGCAACAAAGCAGCGAGTACGAAGCTCTGTAGCTCCTCTCCTCTCTGCGACATCTGCAGCAGACAAAATTCGAAACCCCTCAATTCCCAGTCAGGAATGAACTATAAAAACAATGTGTCAGAAATGAAAATTGTTCCATCATAATTTTTCACAGTTCTTTTTGACAAAAGGCAAACAAGTCTCATGAATACACATTTCCTATAACCTTATACATAATGTATCAGGCTATAGTAGGAGTGTTGGGAATTACTTGTCCCTAGTAAGGGCCTTTGAAAACGCATAGTTGGTAAACAAACCGAGCCCTAGGAGTAGGATGGACTTTTTTACATATTATATTATCAGCTGCTTTGTGAGTAAGGGCAGACACATCACTTCAGCACTATACCTTCAGACAAACCTCCCAATATTAACGATATTGTTAATAGAGCACCTTGTATCTTCTTCCTATGAGCTATAATTTCATGCTACCCATAGCCATGCTGAGAAGTCTGAACAAATTCCCACCAGAGACTGTGCCGCCAAATGTAGCTAGAAATGCAACAAGAACTAGTGTTAAGCTGTGTTAAATATGGTTACTTGTTTATCGTATCACATGGTGTTTTTCAAATGGCAGGCATCTGAACCTGGATTAATCGTGTTTTACTGTCTTACTGTAACATGTTGGAACGTAGCTTTTCAGTCTCTGAGCATAAGCTTTTTAAACCTGTGTATTGATCAGCACTATAAAGGTGTTAGGCGTTTCTTGGAAATAATTACTATTAATCTTTTGTGCATGGACTGGGTTCTATCTGTAGGTAGCCACTAACAGAGACAGCCCCAGGATGATTGATTTCCCAGGGGCAGGAGACAGGACTGTGGCTCCTCGGCACTGCAGCGCTGGGCATCCTCTCAAGCGGTATGAAAGTCCAGGGTAAGGATCAATTAGAGGAAGTTGCACGAAATTCCTCATCATTGTTAGTCAATGAAGATTTATGGTGTTTGCCTCTGTAATAATTTTCTGATTGGTACCGCTTGACTAATGCAGACATAAACCAGCTGAGTTCTCCCTTTAATTGAGATGATAAGGCAGTTTGCAACTGCTTTTAGGTGTCACTGATAATTTACTCATGTGATTATGATTTAACTTTTCCCCGGCTGCTCCTACCCCAGTGGGAACTAAAACCATTACAGAAGTGAAAGTATAAATTAGGTGCAGACAAACAACATATGTTTATATCTGCTCTATAGCGAGACGAGTATTTTCAGTGAAACCCCATCCAACTTGTTGATCTCTGTTTGGCTAAGGAAAATACTTAAGCTGTTTAAATCAGGAGCTACTTTTGCCTCTGCAGCTGTTTGATATGAACTGTAATGGGGCTGGAAAGCGTCTTGGAGTCCCAAGACACTTCCATAGCTACTAATAATGGTTCATGAAATGCAAGTACGATACTTGGAATTAAAAAAAAAAAAAGCATTACTGAGATTAGCATGGGTAGAGCTTCTCGCTCTAAGGGGTACTGCCCAAAGTAGGGGATTGATAAACAGTTTGACCCCAAGTACCTGCAACAGTTATCCCTAATAGTGAACTCGGCTCTCACAGCGAATGCTTCCAGTTTTAAATAGGATGAAAGAGCTGTATTTTTTCCTCCAAATTCTTATGGCTTTAAAGCAGAAATGTAACCTGTGCACCAAAGAAAATAGAGCTCAGGTGAATGTCTGCCTTTGTTACTTCTGAGACAGTACTGCAGCTTCCCAAAGGCTTGCTCTGCTGACTCTTCAACGCCAACTCAAAAGAATGACTCTGACTTGTTGTAGCAGCAGATATTTCAGAGGTGAGGAAGGGTGGTAGGGGAGGCTACAGAGATTTGACTCAAGGGTGTGAAAAAGGTTGAAGTGATGTCTTTTCCAGGAACTCTTACCTGTGGCAGGAGCATAACCAACTCTTTTATTTATCCTTGGCAAAGGTATTTGGCCTGGCACTACAGATTTTTTATTCTGGCAGAGCATGCATGTGTCAGATATAGAAAGTTCATTCTTATATACACTAAGGACAAGGAAAGAAGAAGTGCAGCAAGTTCATGTTCTCTAGGCAAACTCCAATAAGCAATAAATAGGGCATCTGAGTACAGTCATCTTCATTCACTCGCCCACAGGTACAGGTAGTACTAATAAAAATGATTGTAGAAGACGAGATGATCTGAGGTTCTGTCAAGCAAAGCCTTTGGTTGATTTATGTGGAGTGAGTAGCAATGTCACAGCAGGGCATAATTTTGTACTGAAACAGTGCAAAAATTGGACAGTTTTCAAGGCCTCGCAGTGACCCAAGTCATGAAAGCAGGTAGAGGAGCTTGCAAATATATGGGAGATCACGGATCTGTGCACATGCCAACCTCAGATTAAGTGGGGGATTTTTTTTTTTTGTTTTTTGATAGATTCTGTTAGTGCCCAGTGCTATCACTTACGTTTTCCAAAAGTAAAGATCAGCCTTTGTTTTGTTTTTAAACAGCAGGCTTTTAACTTATATGTGATTTGAATCAAAGCACCTTCAAGGGGGTTTGATTAGGATGACTAGTTCATGAGAACATGCCTCTTGGAGAATGATACGTCCCTGAGTGCTGAAATACGCCTCACAAAAAAGCTGACTGGCACGTGGTATGGTGTAATTTCTTTCCTTCATTCTTTAAAATTGTGGTTTTAGGCTCCAGAAAACCAGTAACTAGTTATCCAGAACAGTAGCAATAACTTCAGCCAATCCTGTTAACTCACTGAGCATGTATATTGGGATATAGTAGCTTATATCAGTACCAGAAATTAATATTTATGTGAAATTACCATTTTACACTCTTTCAGGTAGAATGATTATTTTCTATGGGAAGCAGAAAGAAAGGCTGCAGCACCTCAACTTAATTTCTACAATTCTGTGTAGTTTTCCTTTTATTACAAATAATGAGTTAAAAATACAGTTTTAAAAATTTCCTAAAATTATTTAAACAAGCATTTTGCTCCTTAACACTCTTCATCATGCTATTTACAAGGACACCGAATGGAATTTCAGTCCTTAAATTCAACTGTTTCTGAGAAAGAAGCACCGTGTTTTATGCAGAGTTGGCTTCTATATTTAGCAAGCGGTTTTGTATTAGAGAACTCAACAAATTGCTCCTTGCTGCTTTATTTCAATAAGCGTTCAAAATGCAGAGAAAGTTGTCACATTTATGGCTTCATTCTGTAGGAAATTGCCAGTTTCATTAACAGGCTATGGAAGTCAACCGTTTTATTTAGAGCTGTAAGACCGACTTTATGATGGCAACAAAAACTTGCTCACTTTTCAGTTAAGCTTGAATGGTGAAAAAGATGTTGAAGTGTGTACGCACTGCCCAGTGCATAAGCTTCACTAAGGTTTTTTTTCCTGATGTTTTAAAATACTTTCAGCCCAACTGCAGTAAAGCAAAGCAAAATTAGGTAATTTTCATTATGAACTAGTCTTTCCTGTAATGTGTATTTGCATTTGTGTGGAAGACATTCCTAATGGCATGATGGGAACAGACACGCAAACATACAAGTGGCTTTTGCGGCAGTCAGTTTTTTCTGAGGTCTGAAATCTTACTGTCTGAATTGATAGCAATTGCTGTAGCCAGTGTTATTACTGTTTTCCTAATTACTTTTGGCCTGTGCCTCCTTTGCTGGTTCTGTGAAGGTTGTTTATTCTCAAAAAGTCAGAGTCTGGAGATGAACCTGTGCGGGAGAACAAGCATTCGGAGGCAGGGCTGTCAGTGAGGTCCTCAAGGTGAGGAGCAGGATTGAGGGCGGGGGTCTGACAAGACCACAGACTTGGGCACGCTTGGGAGGCAAAGTCACATCTCAAGAGAAGTGCTGGGTGTGCGCTCCGAAATCCATGTGCTGTTAGAGCTGGGAGTGAGGTGGTAGAGAGGAGTGGAGACTTTGTGAGAGAAATGGGAGTCTGGTAAAGCATATGTTCTATTTGTCACCAAAATACCATCTGCTAGGAACAGCTCTGCCTGTGCGTGGTGGTCCCAGGAAGGACACATAAATGAGATATAGGTACAGCCGGTTCAGCTGTTAGAAGATTAGGGACAGTTCACCTCCAAAAAAGGGCAAAAAGTTGGTTGGGGAGTTGCTTCTTGAGATAATCTGAACAGCTGCTCCATCACTATTTATGTCTGAAACTGGGTTTTTTTAGCCTAAGTGTAAAGTACTCCCTATAGAAATAACCAGACAATTGCACAGTGTGACTAATTATTTTTATTCTCTTGGTTTTGCAGTAAACTAGGTTGCCATCTCTTGTCAATTTGCTAACGTACAGTGTAGGGGTGCTCTTTTGGTTTCCTTCCTGCTATATGTTTTTTTGGAAACTAAGTCAAGTTGGTAGCAGAGTGGCATGGAATGAATGGATATGGATTGTCAAAAATCCTTCTTCTCATAAAGGGACCAAAGCATTCCGGGCTGCCCAGGGAAGCTGCATTCCCTGTGTCCCTGCACACTACTAAGTAGAGGCATTATCTTCCACACTCTTTTTCATCTGCTCTCAATTCAGGTTAAAATGTTGGTGTGTTTGAAGGGCTTGACATGCTGATGTGACAGCTGTCACACGCACAAGACGTGCTACACGTCCTGAAATACGGATTTCACATTGCTCATTATGCACTAGCTCAGGCTCCCATATTTCTGCCTAGAATTACCAGAAAACCTGAGTGTATCTCATAAGACTGACATGTTTTGGAGTTACACCTCATCTTTATAACCCGGTACTTTCTGGATATGTCATTCCTGCTTCTCTGGGGGTGATTTTTCATTGGGAAATGCCAGGCAAATGGCTAAAGCCCTGACGTTCTGGTAGGACAAAAATTATAGCAAGGTAAGAAGATCTGCCTTAAATGTGTGCTAGCCTACTATGGAAGCTACCAGCAGGCAGTGCTTTATTATGCACTAGCTGCGTCACTGGGTATAACTAATGAAAAAAAAAAAAGATATGGAATGGTCTGATGATTTAGACAGATTTATCAGTAGTGCATATGATGAAACAATAAAGTAAGAGAAAAGATTGCTCACCACATGCTGCACACGCAGAACTCATACAGTTATAATTTATTTGTGTTACTATTAGCGGATGTAGATGATAGATCGTAGAGTAGGTCCCAGTGAAGTGCCGCAGTAGAAATCTGCCACATTAATTGCAGCACTTACCAAGACACCTTAGCATTCGGAACACACATGTAGTAACTGCTGAAGCAACTGTGTCTGAGAAGCAAATCTGTGTCTACAGATCATGTAGAATAGCTAATGATCAGCCTAATTAACCCCCCAAAACTTTGTGCATGACTAATATTTAGACGAGCTTTTGAAACTGGGTAGGAAGCTATTAAAAACAGTTTGGATATAGGGAAACTTTAATCGGTTTACTCACCAGAAGATACTCAGGAAGATGTCACGGTGAGTTGCTTTGAATGCTTGCAGGGATACAATTGCCAATGGCAAGACTAATTTTTCTGAAGTTAGGTTGTGGGGAACTTGAATATAGTAAACCAATAAAAATCGCCACAATAAGCTCAGTGCGACTTAACTTGAATTTGATAACAAAACAAGGTAACACAATGGACTTCATCTTTCTTTACTACTCTGCAAGTAAGTACATTTTTCAGGAGGGTACAGTTTTTTTCTTGGCAAATGTAAAATTTGATATATGGCAGCAGCACACCTGCTCTTCACTAGTACTTAGATGACAGCAAAAGCGGAGAAGACTCTACTGCTTTAGACACGAATCCAGAGCAGGAGGAAAGTATACATTATACTTTGCTAACTTAAAAATTATTTGCTTTAAAGGATAGTGTTAAGGACATACAGTCTGCCCCTGGACTCAAGGCTGGTTTATATGTTTTTGCCATAATTTTTTTTTTGCCTCTCGCTCCTTTATCAGGCAACAATCTTTTTTGTNTTTTTTTTTTTTTTTTACCTGCTTAATTTAGTGACAGGTTGTCAGTTAAAGTGCTATTTGGTTATAAGCAATAAAATCATGCAGAAGATGTCCTTGTTGCGTTCATCTAATTTAACTAATGAAAGCATCTATCATTAGGAACCTCTTAAACAGTTGCAATGTTGTCAAGATTGTTCACGAGTGGTCTACGTTTTCCATCTTCATCCATTTAGTAACATATTTAAGGCTGCAAAATATACTAATCTCTTTACTACCAGTACACTCCAATGCCTGGTTGCTGGTCACATTTTCACCTGTCTGAAAACGTCAGTGAAAAGGTATGCTGGTAGAGACAATTAGCTCAATTTTAGCTAGAGATGTTTAATTTCCCTCTGTTTAATGCAAGCAGAATTGTGCCCACTGGCAGAAGAAAACTCTGTGTTTTATTTCAATCTGACATTTGCTTCTAGATAAATTTTGCTATAAAAAGATTTCCCCATTTTCTGTTCCTCTAACTGCATTGACATATTTTACCTGCTTGACCATATAGGAGATATTTCATTAAATTAAGTATATCTGGGAAAATGTCAAGTACAATCATCTGGAATATATTAGAACACACCTCGGCAGAGTTATCTCCAAGCCTTCCTAGGCTCAAGCCACGTGATCTCAGTATTCCCCAGGAATGCTGTTGGCAGACAGGACTTATTAAATTAGCCATGTTACAACATTAATATTCTTTGATTGCATTGTGTTGGCTCAAGGAATATAACCTGTGAAACATCAGTAACTGGGTACAAAGGTAGATTTTAATTTTAATGCAACATGGTAGTTGATAACATACCTCTTGTGAAAGTCAAAATTAAATGTTCGTTATACAGGATATGACTGTACTTGCAGTGGTATTGAAATCTCCCCTGTGTGATCCCAAAGGAGCCCTTTTGGGGCTGGTGGAACACTCCGGTTAAAAACCCAGTTCTGTGGGGAAGGCAAATGGAAAAATCTTTAAAGTGTTCTTAGACTTGTGTTTCTGAAAGACTGCTACTGTCACAATTATTATAGTCAATACATATCCATTGTTTAGCAATTTTAAATTTACCGATCTTGCAGAAGAAAAGTCATAGTAATCTTCCCTAAGAAAGATTTTTGCTTCCTTTATAAATAACACTGGATTTTCTGCTAACTCTTAGTAGGCTGTTCTTCAAGCTGATGCCGAGTCAATAATGGGAAGTGCTGGCTGCTTCTTTGTAAAGTGTGTTACTTTATAAACTTTTGAAGCTACTCTAATCTAAAGGTGGTGATGGGAGAGTGGTTTGGGTTTTTTGTCATAAGTTACTTAAAAGAGCTATAGAACCTGTAACGGTAGCCTTGACAAGGACAGGAACTGAAAATGTGTGGTCACTGGGAAAATAAGCGGTGGAAACTCCAGCCCAAGCCAAACCAAAAAAAGTAGTCCGCTCTGAAATACGATGTTTTTTCCTAACAAATCTAAGAACAGTATGAAGAAATATTTCTTGTATTTCCATGTACTTTAAACTTTTACATGTGCTTTACACTGGCTTTTAAAACTGGCTCTTTGTTCTTGTTGACCATCCTTAAACTATCTTTATTACTGACTCTGTCATTCCAGTTTTTAAGTTAGCTGTAACAACTACCATTGTGACTCCTTTTGTTAAAACTTTTTTACTAAAATCCTAGTAGGTCTTTCCCGCCTAATAAGGGCTGGTTTCAGAGTTGCAGAAAGACCTTATGAGTTCTTCAGTGACTCCGCTTTGAAACAGCACGCTAAGTTAAATGCAGGTAAATAGAATGTGATTAAGAAGAGTAAAACCTTCATATATGAAGGGATAAGTGAATAACGTTGACCGATACCACTCAATTACAAGGTAGTTCTAGGAAAACTCAGGCTGGGAAACAGTTCTAGACAATTGTTAGCTCAATTTACAGTAATCAATAAAAAAGAGATCGGATATTAGATATTAAGAAAGGAATAGAGAGCAAAACAGAGGAGCCTCATGATATGACTGGGTAAATCTGTGATGCATCTGCATCTTTAATACTGTGTGTGGTTCGACCACATCAGAAGCGATATCACAGAGTTGGAAAAGGGTCAGGAAAAGGCGACAAGGATGATCAAAAGCAGGAGATGGCTTATGGACTGTGAACAATTAAGTTGGCTACGGCTCTCCAGCCTCAAGAAGAGATTGCTGGGAACTAGGGGGGGCAAATACGGATGTGTCCCATGGGCTGCACAGTACAGAGATTGATTGTTCAGTGCTTTTTATGAGCAGGAAATAGGGACAAAGCGAGTAAGAAAAAATTCAGAGCAAACAAGCAGCTTGTTCGCACCATGTGTAATTAAGCTGTGCAGAGCTTCTAACCACAGGGTGTTCTGGATGCTGAAAACTCACCTTGGTTCAAGACAAGCTCATGGTAGATAAATCCATTGTGACTTCCTAAATACAGAGAAAACACCTTTTTTTTAGGGAGTCCCTGAAACACAAATTGTTGGATACTGGAAGGTATCACAGGGTGCTTTTCTTGCACCTCTACACGTGTCTAGGAATTTGTTCCTGCTGGTGCTACAGAGAGGTTAATGCACCAGAGGAACCTTTGGGTTGGGCCTGCATGTGTGTTCTTAGGTCCTGTAGACTTGAAAATTCAGACAAAAAGTATTTACACACTTGCTTTTCTCCCTGTATGTATCTCTCACTGTTGTTTCTGTAGATGTAGGCAGGATATTGATGCTGCTTTTCTTTGTGGTATACAAGTGAAAAGACTCTATTTTCCCTCCTTTTAATACTGCTGAAGGAACGCGATGTCATCAGAACAGTGCTTCTGACCACCCAGAATCTGTTTTAAAAACTGGAGTCAGGACATCTCTTTATAGCATCATAAAAAATAGTCAATACAGGTATGACTTGAATTTACTTTTTTACCATAATACACATTGTTTGTTTTGACTCCAGTACTCAGACAGAGCTAGCATTAAACAGCTGATACACCTCTGTATCTCAAAAGTAGTCACATCTTCGTTATACACCTGAGACCCAGAAGGAAATTGTATAAAAACAATTTAATGAAATGTACTTTCAAAGTGTAATGGAATGTTTTGGGGTTTAGGCAACACAATGGGGGAAGTATTTCTAAAAGAAACATGTGTCTCCATAGCTGCTTTCAGAGGAATAACAAGCTAGTATTTCTAATAACGGTGAAGAATTGAGTGCTGGCGAGTGTTGCTCCCTGGCACCTCTGAGGCTGTTAGCGCAGCCGGTGCTGGAGCCAGATGCCGGCTGGTGACGAACTTCCTCGGGGACAGATCTCAGCTCCGAGCCCAGCCTTGAGCCGTCTCCCAGTGCTCCCCTCCAGTTACTCACCGACATCATTTTCAACGACTGAGAGTTGGAGTAACTGTCTTATTTTGGTATTAAGTTACAAACTGAAATTCTTCTCTTAAAAAGTTTTTATTGCAACCGGTATGTTTCTGTGGAAAGTGTTTGTTTTGACAAATTAATGTTTTCCTACTATTCCTGTGAGCAGCCCTATGTAGGAATTATTTAATAGTTCAGAACTGATTTTCCTGCTTTCATTGGAGAACGTGGGTACAAGTCTGCACAACACTTACCAAGTCATTTTGGCTTCTCATTACTCTGTCTGTTTAATAGCCTCTTGGCTTTCTCTGCTGAATCATAGCTATGAAAATTAGAAATGACAGTGGCAAGAGGTTGCCTAATGCTTCCATAACCGACTGATGGTTACTAAACATAACCGTTTACAGGTTTGTTCTCTTAGTGTCCAATGTGGTCCCTAATCCACTTCAGAAATCCTTAGGAGGCAAAGGTTTGTACAGATAAGTGTGTTATATGTCTTGAGGTGGTCGATTGGCCTATTTCTGTTTAAATAATGCTTCTGAATATGAAACACTTAATGTTTCTTCTTTTATATATCAGGCAAAAGGCAGATTTATCATCCAGGGAGTGCAATTTTTTTGCTGGTTCTGGCTGGTTGTGGAGCAGGCTGGGTATTCTTGGGTTGTCTTACTCCGATGCTGAAAGGGTCTGGTAGCAAACACAAAAAAAGGGGACCAAAAAAGTATTATAGTCTTTCTATCCAAATATTGTTCTAGGACAGAAAAATAGTAAGTATTTAGAAGAAAAGTAAACCAAACATTAATATCACTGACAAAGTTTGCTGTTTCATTTGGAAACCTTTAAGGCCTGGACTTTGTAAGCTATTTAGAAACCAACACAAACATCTCTGAAATATTTTGTTCTGGAAAATGAAAACTGCAAAACAAACAGATTTTTTTATGTGTGTGTCTGCAGAAGAGACCGTCTACACTGTGCAGCTCCGCTGCCAGGGCTCAGGTTTATGTTATCGTGCCCATCAGCAGCTATCACTTTATATAGTAAAAAATAATGGAATATGTTTTACCTTCCTGCTCTAGGAAAAATGCATCAATATTCTTCATAGCATTCTTGGCCAAAGCAAGCTCATGAGGCATACCCATGTGCCATATGGGTCATCACCTCACGCAGATTTAGCATCATTCCAGGGAAAATATTTATTTCTTTGTCATTTGAAATTGCCAGTCTGTTGAATACCAAACCTTTCTAAACATAGAACTATGGGCTTTTTTTGTTCTTGGTTTTTCTTGTTTCCTTTTTTTTTTTTTTATTTTGCCTACATGTTTAGCCTCCTGTCCACTCTACCCCCTCCCTTCTTCATATACTATAGATTTGAGCACTCTTTTTTTAGACCTGAGTTTGCCTTAGTGATTACTGAGTGCAAAGGCCTTATGCCATCAGCTCTCTGGCTTCAAACATAGACAACAATTGCAAAGCTATCTGTGAAGATTTATTTTCATAAAAAAACTTCATATGCACACTGTGGTCCTTGCCGAAAATTTGACAGCTGATGAGCAGATATTGTGGAAATGCTTGAGAAAAATTATGGTTCGTAGAGGCTTTGCCAGTATTTTTTTATCCCTTTCTTTTTCCCACTTTGAAATTTTCAAACGTCCAATTGGGAAGTCCAAAAAGCCTATTCGACCTTTGCAACAAAAAGCATGTTTACATAGTAACCATTCCATTAAAAAAATACTGCTGAAATAAACTTTTATAAATTATTTAGAGAACAACAGGAATAATAAAAACTATGTTGATATTTGTGAATAGTTAGTTTGAGGGTAAAGGGCGAAATTCACCAAATAAATCGCTTGCCCACTCCTAGTTCCATAATGAATTTTGGGTTTCATTTGTTTTTATTTGCAAAATGTACCTCATACTCTTTCAAGTTTTACAAGTGGCAAAATAATAACAAAAACCAACAGCTTCCGTATGGTGTTTTCATATTTTGCAGATTCTCAAAAGTTACCTGATAGTTTGGGTGCTCTTGATTTTTCAGAAAAACCTTTAAAATTCTTTCAGCAGCCTGATTTTCAGTGCATGGATGATGAATATTTTGTGAAGATCAGGCGTTTTAATGAGTCACAAATCCAGTTCCCCAAATCACAATCAATTTTTAGAGATTTTTGGCTTTTCCATGGATCATAAATTTTGCTTTTCTTGACCCAGCATGTATTTTGCAGAATATTGTCAGAAATGTTTGTTTTGAGACCTTTAAAGGAAAAATTAATTAATATCTTTTCAATTTTCTCTTTGCGCTTCTGCTTTTTATGGTGCATTTTGCAGCAGTTTTGAAATGCCAGACTCAGGGATCCTTTGTTAGCGCGTGTTTTAAAGGGGGCTAAGCGTAGTTTTACACAATACAGTTGTTCTTGTGCAGAAATTAGGACATCTATAGGAAATTGCTTGGTCATGTAAAATGTCTTTAGCAGTTAACTTTATCTCTCTTTTCAAAGTCTCTCTTCACCAGTCCAAGCCCATCTTAAGGATGCAGTTATTCTCACTACTTGCTTAAAAATTTTGAAAGAAGCATCCTAACTAACACAATAACAGTACGATTCTTATCATCTCTATCATTTCTTGCCTGCTAATATAAATTTGCATCCCCGCACTGTAGCTATTGGAGATTTGCATAAACGAACATTTTCATGAAACTTAAAATAGCCGAGGCTTTGGCTATTGTCCAAATTGTCATCTTAATACAAATGTATTGCTCTCTGAAGAACAGTATTTTGAAAATTGCCTTCTAAAACTTGATCCCTAAACCAGCCAGTTTGATTTTTCAGTCACTCACTGAAGTCAATGGGCCTACTAATCAAGTTTGAAGTTAAATACACTTTCAAGTTCTTAAATACCTAAATGAGAATTTCAAATTCTATCTCCTTTGATTATTGCCAGTGTGAAAATAATGGCCATATGTTTTCGGTGGTGACTGACTACTGAAGGGAAAATTAACACGAGATCATATTATATTGATGCTGTAGTGCTCATAAAATGAGATTAAGATTCTGAGAACATGGCAGTACATTGTAATAATGGCAGTTCAGCACGTTGCAAGGGATGGGTAAAACCACGGTCAAGCAGAGAAAGAATTAAAGTAATGGGCCAAACTGTGTCAAATCCTGTACGCTCTTGTGTTTGAGTCATTTATATTACTTTGCCTTCTTCAAGGAAAACCACAATCTAGCATTAGCGATTCAATTTAGCCCTGGTTATTTTGGAAGTACTAGAAAAAGAAAAGAAAGGACCTTTAAATCCTGTGGGTTTGTTGCTGTTGTTACCTGGCCAAACAGGCAGCGCAGCTCTGGGGTAAAGACAGCAAAGGGGTGTAAAAACCTGGGGTTGTGCTCATAGTGCAACAGAAAAATGGTATGCGACCTACCTCAAATATACAGCTAAAAATATTATTTCTCTAACTTCTGAATTTTGTACAATAGTATGTTCAAATTACTTGTTGAGGTTCACCAGCTTGCTGTATGTGTGCAAAGTATGATTTATTGCCACAGAATATTTTGTTACAATAATTCTTCAAAGTCTGTAATACTGAATTAGATGTCTTCAATTTTTCAAAATGTTCTATCTGTCCATGACAGATTTCTCTGTTTATTGTTGTCAGACAAAACCTACACGCATCCATAACGTTATTGCGTGCCCTCTGGCATTCTTCATATTTAAAATGCAAAAGGAATTGGGTTATGTCGCACGCTGTCTGCCAGTGGTGCAGAGTGGGCAGCATCACCGGCTAGGTAACTTTCCTCCCAGTAATTTTAGTATACCAACAAATTAAAAGGAGCTCAGTATGAACTACAGAATGGCCTAAAACATAGACAAGATGTGCGGTGTAAAATTGGACAAGAAACATCTGACCTAACAGCTCTTTGTGGGCTGGGAATGGGGCTCTCCTTGCCTTGGCTTGGGTAAATCCTTCGGACTGATTCTGTGACATTACTGTGAATAAGTAAAAAATTTAAAATGAACGCTATTCACAGTCCCAATATTCATTTGAAATACTTTTAAACCTTCTCCTTAAAATCTTAGATAAATTTAGAATTGCATCCCACTAAAGTCATCAGGGTTCCAGATTCCACAGGTGTCATTCCCAGGTGGGGGCTGGCGGTGCAGGGGCAGTTGGGGCTCCCTTCCCAGTGGCCTCCTTAGCCCTCGCTGACCTTGGGAATTCAGCTGAAATGTTTTTTTTTTCTATATGTACGAGTTAGCCATGTTAAATTGTGACATGTCACCACAGAGTGAGAAAAAAAAAATTACCAAAAGGCCAAAACCTCTTCCGTGTTGAAGCAGAATCATGCTCCTGACTCTCTTAAACTCCCAAGTTTTTGGGACCAGAGGAGGCTTTTTGTTTCTGTTTATACGCATATGTCTGCCACCCTTTTAAGTGTTGCTTTTACAATGTGTGGAGTGAATGCCCTAGTGTCCTTGTCTGTCTTTAAAATAACAAAACCCAGGTGTCTTGAGTTAAGAGAGGAAACTTGAAGGATCCTATTGCAAATGATATCCAGCAGTAAATTAGAAACAACTTGGTCCAGACAAAAGACAAATTAAAAAATAGAATACTGAGTGGATTTGATACCAAATTATAGCAGAGGCAACTGATAAAGTATTTTCTTAGGGTGAATTTCACAACAAAGCAATTAATGAAAGGAATTAAAATATGCAGTCTGCGTATGACTCCAGATTGAATGCTCTAGACTTTGTATCGTTTCCCATGCATATGTGGGAAAAGACACTGCTGATTAATTGTTTCAGCAAGCAGGGAGATTTGTGTAAACAGACTTAGAAAGTCATTTCCTCAGTTTTTATGAGTTTATCTTCTACAGAAATGTAACCATGTATCACTATCTTAAGCCTGTAAAAGAGATTCCTCTGATCGTGGATGTCAAATTTCATAAAAATGAATTGTTTCCAAAGTAAAGAAATCCTCCCTAAATGCTAATGGGGGACCATTTAAAATGCACGAAGTTAGTAAAAACCTGTGCCTCCCTGGCCTCCTTGCAATTTGGACAGGAGAGCTGCCCCCCCCCGAGAGGAGCTGTCGGGGACAAAGCACTGCCTTTGGCAAGGGGACGTTTTCCCCACCTGCGGGATTCCCCTTGTGCTGCTCCGAGGAACGCCTGAATTGCTCTTAGGGCTCTGATAATGCCTGTTGCTCTATTTATCTTTTTTTTTTTCATGTTTTGTGGTTTTATTTTATATAAAAAACTGTGTTCTGAATCAATACCTCTTTGCATTGGTTTTGGACTTGTTCTTTAAAACAAAAAAGTGCCCCCCTCCGCGCACTGGAGCATTAGAAGAAAGGCGAGTACTTTGCTTAAAGGTACGGTTGTCAGAGTAGCTGTTCAGGGGGCTTTGAAAATAATCAGGGGCAATTTTTTATTGTTTATTGTATGCTGGTTAATTTTACCACCAGGATATCCACCTTTGGAAACAGTTTGCAAGAACATAGCTGGTGTATGTATTTTCCAAGTTGAAAGCATCTTCATTCTCATCCAGCCCTGATTTTTTCTATGAAAGGCTGCAAGTTCACAAAATTGAGAGGTTCAGAATGCTATTTCATGTAGAATATTGGTAAAGCTTTGACCTGGAAACTCAGACCCCTCGAAATTTACTGGTGGATGTGTTTTTGTGAAGGGGTTGGATACTAACTACAGCTTGCATGTAAAGTTCTCGGGTTGGCAGCGACATGGAGACCCTCAACCAAATCTGCTGCTCTCAGTGAAAAAGCAGGCATTAATTTACAGACTTTAATATCTGCTGTGAGCTATTTTGGGAACAGTTACAGCCCCGTCCTTTCAGCTCCAGGTTGTATCCTCTCTCCCCATGGCAGGGCTGCTCTTGGCCTCCACCGACTGGTTATATTTGTTCGGGAGATGTGGCTTTTTCTGGCTGACACACAGACAGCAGAATACGTTGGAAATCCTGCTCTTTTTGTGCCACACTTAATAATGGAAAAGAATATAAATTGGAACAAGCTTATTTAAATCCCTCAGACGTGTATCATGTTTCTCAGTTACTGGCCAGAAATAGCTAAATAAATGACACCGGCGTCTTCAAAGGAGAAGTGTTTTCCTACCATTTGAATTCAGCCAGTATCTTGTGTAGCTGAACAAATAACGGGGGGAGTTTGAACGAGAAACAGGCAGTTCAAAAGTTTGAGTGTGGCTCGCGCAGGGACGCGGGCGGCGGCGGGAGCCTGGAACTGATTAGGGCCATGTCAGGAGTTTGCTGCCGGGGGAGCGCCGGGGAGAGGCGGCTCTGCGGGCCAGGAATGCGCGGGGATTAGCAGGCGTGCTTTAATGTAAACCACATTTCTCATCGTCTGGGGGATGGGGCTTGACCAGTCACCAACCCCGCCAGCATCCAGCAGCGCTGCAGTAAGTTGAGAAATGTGGAGCCGAAGCGGCTCCGGCAGCGTCGCTGCCCAGGGGGGAGCCAGGGGGTCGCTGGGCACAGCCCCCGCGGTTCAGAGGCAAGCGAGGAGTGTGTAAATCAATAAAAACCTCAATTCTTCATCAGCCGGCCTTTCCCATCTCCTGCTTGTGTCCCGAAAGCCACCAAACATTCCCAGCACCTGGTTTCCCCATGCCCGAGGGCAGCACACCGACAAGGCCCCTGTCCTGGGGGGGGTCTCTACCTGCACCCAGCCCTCGGGGCTGCTGTGCCCGGCAAGGCCCCGGCACAGGGGAAACCCGCAAAAATACATGGCTTTAGGGCTGCTTCACAATCACTTTCTGGCAAACGTATTTTGCCTTATGTTAACATCACTATGTTTTCAGGAGACAGAATTTCCCACCTATCTGAAGGCTTTTTATTACCGTCTGTCACCACTTTCTGAGTACGTTCCCTGCGTGATGGATTGGCAGGAGATTTTTGTGGAGCTTCTGACTGTATTATCCAGCCGTGAACTCTCATAGAAAGTAACTTTGGAATTCATGGTGATGACTATCATATGAGGATTTGACTCTGTGAGTTATGTTTCTTCAATCATGTTTCTTATGTTATAAATAAAAAAACTTACCAGGGGAAATAAAAGGTTTATAGGAATAAATATGCTTAGAATAAATTAGTAACTGAAAATGAACAATACAGCTAAACTGAAAGCTGCTCACAAGATGCCACAAAATTAAATAGATTATTTATTGTTGTTTTGCTGAAAATCTATCTAATTAGAGTCTTAATATAATATGAGTACCTAAATCATGTAGCTCATTCAAATGAGATCCAATAAAATCTTAATTACACACTGCATTACCATGTATTTCATATGCTATATATCTTTACCAGAAAACTATCTAAATATTTGAGTTAAAAACAAAGCAAAAAAACCTTTTATTTGAAAACAGGCAGCTGTAAACCCTCATCTTTCAAGCATTTTCTCATGTTCCATCTCATAAGAAATGCCATTGATTTTAAATCATCATGGTAAGTGCTGAAAACTGAGCAGATTTGTGCAATCCATTAGCAAACTTGAGCCCTAAAGAGCCAAGTACAGAAGCAGAGAATTTAGTCTTAACTAATAAATTTAAGATTTCTCTAAAACAACTTCAGATCACTTTTGTTCATTTAAATGCAAAATTTCAATAGTTGTGTTTTATTTTATTGTAATAGGAGCATTATGAAATACATAGGTAGCTTTTAGAGTCAAGAAACTACGAAATAGTAGAGAAAAATACATCAAAAACATCTGAAGCGTGATAAATTGTAGAACACCTTTGAAATATCTAAAACGTAATGGATGCTCCAGCTTCTTGCCAGGCTCTCGTTCTCTCACTGCTGAAAAGAGCTCAATGAATAATCTGATCGAGTCTTCTACTAAATTTCGGCTCCTTGCTTTGTTGGCTCCAGAGGACAGGCAAGAGGGGAGCCGCGGTGCCAAGCCAGGCTGGGGGCAGAGGAGGGTCAGTGAGTGCAAGTGTGGGATCTTAGCCTGATCAAAATCGTTAAAACAAATTTGTAAGGTATCGACTGATAAAGTGTCAGTGTAAAACCGTGGGACAGCATATGAGGTGCTCTTGAGTGTGGAAAGTAGCTGACAGACAGAAAATGTGAAGAAGTGCCTAGGTTAACAGCTAAAAGGTCTGAAATGATCCGCTCCGCAATAGCGAGTAAGACTAGAGCTTTTGCATTTAGGAGATTTTCTGGCAGCGCTGCAGTGAATAGGGCATGGTATGTACAATATGTTCTTTTTGTATATTTCTGTCATAGTTAATGAGGTTTAATATATGCACACCAAGGGTGTATTATATCTGTAGGTACGGAAAGAAAAGCACAGTACTGCAAACATTCCCTAATGTTACCCAGCTTCCTTTTGAATCTGCGGCACGGATAGCAGAGGAGAGAGAGAAACGCGCCTTTGTTCTTGCTCTCAGTTTGTGTGTTCATTGTAATGTATCACCCTAACACTTGCAAAGTAAAACATGAAGTACTTTTTGTATTTTAAAAAGTTTTCTTTATGAACACGGAACAGCAGAGCTATTTTAATACATGGATATACAGCAAGAAGATGGGATTTAAAGGCCCAGTTTATTACCCTGGATTTACCTCGGTTATTGCACAAGTTCTAGCCCAGCGTTATAACTCTGCAGTTCCTCAGTTACAGTAGGCTGGAGAATCTGCCCTTTTAAATATGCTGAAATTTCAGCACTTATTTTTAACCGTTCATTCTGACTCTGTTCTGAAGTTACAGACTAACTGGAGTTCAGGCTTCTGAAAATTAGCAGATTCCATCCCATTGATTTTCTTTGGTTTTGGCAATTGGGCCTCTAACATCAGTTTATTTCGAAGAAGTATTAAACCAAATAGTGGATATTGACATCTACAGTTTTGGCCTTGCTAATAGAAATCTGTCAAAGGTAGGGGACTTTTTGCTTCCCAAACAAAAGGATATGGGTAGGTAGGTACTCCAAATATTTAATCAAAATAGACTTTTTAGAACTAGCCAGGAGTCGTCACTGAATTCCTGCCACACTCAGAATGGGGAGATCTGAACCGGGCAACCTCTAAGATGAATCTAAAGGAGATTCAAGCACCAGAGGGTATGATAAAAATAGAAATCTATAGTTGTTCTTTTGAAGAGCTGTGTCTTTAAAAAAAAACAAAACCCAACAAACAACCCAGCAAAGCAACGAGTTATGTCATCACAGAAAATGGTGCTGCTACCTCACTTTACGTGAATTTCTACTGGTTATAATCTTCATTCTGGGGAACAGGACATTTACATTAAATTCTTGTTCCTACTGCAGCAATGAAGGGTATCTCCATATGGAGGCCTGCTGAAGCTTTGTTGTTGTGCAGAGATTAATGCAAACAGTGTAAGGAGGAGGAGGAGGATGGTGCTGACTGCAGCTGAAGGGCCTTTTGCTGGGAGGCAGTTTTCTGGGCTCAACCACACCCTATTGCTGTAATGCCCTAGATATTCTTTATGGTAGTTGTCACTGGGTGCCAAGAAAGGTATTTATGAGGTAGTTGGAAACTCAGACTTGACATTTCATGGAATACAGTAACCTCAAGGCCACTAAACCATACTTCTTTTAGTCTCACAAATGTGTGTGGGTTTTTTAATTAAAAGTAGGTTAGTTTGGGTAGGAGGTGGAGTGGCTGCCCCTTTCTCCCAATACATACAGAGATGGAGCATTGATTGTGGTGACAGTGGGAGATACAGTTAGCTTTCCACGTAGAGAGAGAATAAGCCGTTCTCTGCTTGTTTATGAAATCTTTTGAGTATTACACAAGAATGGAGAAATTATTTGCACTATCTGGGCTGGTCACAGCATTGTAGAGCACTCTAAGTTTGAACTTCCTGAATATTGGAAGGCTTGGAGGTAGAAATGTTTGGGCTTGATGACTTTAACTTAGCTTTTGAGTTTAACCCAGGTGAAACCAGTAGAGCTTGATTGTCCCCTTGCCTTGCCCCAGCCCCTCGCAGCTGGAGGCAGCATGAGATCAGGGGCTGGTGGGACGAGGCTCACCTGGCTGGGAACACGCTTAGGTGTTTCCTTTAAAAAGCTGAGAAGGGAGGGATGTGTGCTCTTGGGGAGGTTTGGTCATGAAGGAAGGAGCGAGCTTTTCTGGGTAAGTTGGAGTTGTCTTTTAAGAAATAAAAATGTCTGTCCTTGCTCTCTAATGTAGTGATGTGTATGTATATACTTCTATATGCATATATATACTTCTATATGTGTATTTTAGAAGGTATCACAGGGATGGATAATGGGTGCTGTGTAATGGAGAGCAATTGAAGGAGAATTTTCTTGTCTGTAGAGCTTGAGATACTTGCACTTACTGCTTAAGTTACTTAAGAGGGTTAGATGGAATGGTATGTTCTTGAAGTGAGATTGTTATTTGTGCTGCTGATAGCAATTATGGTAGAAACATGCCTGCCCTGTTATAGAAAAATGTTCAGGTTATTTGTATAATAAGAGTCATGAAGTGACTAGCACAATACATGCTTTCTTCCTCAAAATCTTAGCCTTAAAAGCTAGGTTGAAATTGAACCATTGGGGATGATGTAAATGAGGCTTTTTATTTTTAAAGCAGAAGGGAAAAATTACCTAACGCAGTTACAGTAAACAAGCTTGCAGTGCTCTGTAATGAACAAGTTTAATTGTACTTGAGTCCTACTACTCAAATATGCCATTGTTTGTGAATGCTATTGATTGAAATCACTAAATGGAAGCTAATTGTTGAGTTTTTTGTCTTAAAAAAATCCAATAAGTTGGTGTGGAAAAGACATAGTAGTTAAAAATGTGAATGGTAGCTAATTCATTGAAGGTATATCTCTGCTGGTTCACATTGGAGGTTTTAGGTTGTAATTCACTGGATTGGGTAACTTGGAGTATCTGGGCTGAGCTCTCTTTTTGTTGCCTTTGTGTCCCATCAAGGTGTTGGCTGATGTGAGGCGTCTAAAAGCAAGGAGCATCCTTAGGAAGCGCAGGCTGCCTCTTGGGCTGCGATGCCCTGATGGCGCTAGCGGGAGGGCACTGGGGAGGGGAGCTGGAAAGGAGAATATCTGTTTGTGCTTTGGTGGAGCAGGCCTATGTGACACAGAGCAAATGGACTTCTTATACTCTGTATAAATACGGAAATTTAACGTTCCGTGAAACCAGCTAAATCTCCAGCTCCTTACTGTGGTTTGATACAGGGTGCTGTCAGTTAAGACCTGTTCTTCTGTGGCAGAAGAGCAGTACCCAGTACGGCAAGGAAACGGCTGTTTCTGGCTAATCTTTTGATGAATTCTCCATTTCTCTTATTTTTCCCAGTGCTCGGTTCTTGGGAACATACCAAAATCTAGCCAGACACTGGGAAGTGTCTGGGAGCGTCCGTTCAGGAGTGGGGTCCTGACAGTGGCCAGCTCGTTGTGCTCACTGGCAGATGGACCCAGTTAGCTATGGAACTGGAGCCAGCTGGGGTGTTTCACTGCCGTCAGCAAAGGGAGGAAATGACTCTCAGCCTCCCCCACTCACCCTCTGGAAAACAGGGTTTTAAAAGGGTGGCTGAAGGATGAATATTGGAATTATTTTGTAGGTTAAACCTGGGAAGATGATGATTTATTACCAGGATGGCAATCATCCCCTTTCTGGTGTTAGCATGACAGCTTTTTATGGAGTTACCTTTTACAGCTGGGGCTTGCTATGGGAGGTTCGTGGCTTTTAAGCCGCTTAAGTGTTCCTGCGATATTGAGCTATATTGCACCTCTAGCACTGCCAGATGTGTCGGGATCATTATGACTTTTTTGCTGACTTCTGTGTAATATAAATAGAAATACAAGAGAGCAGACACTGAAATAGAAGCAGTAAGGGAGGCTGTAACACGGTGTTACTGCTGCGGTTTGGGGTTAGCTTGTCCCTGGTAGGTGAAGGAGTTCCTGGAAATATAAAATATGAATTATGTAGCACACATATTTGTGCAGGGGAAAAAATGGTATTTTCAGAAAGTTTATCTGACCTTTTGGAGTTTAAGTGAAGTTTATATGTCCGGCTTGTAGTCCATAAATTTTAAAGCAGAAAAAAACACATTTTCTCCTTTTTTCAGTGTAATGAAGACATTCTCCTCTCTTCCAGTATAATTGTATTGTCAAATGGAGGACTGTTCAAGTAATCATCAGCGTAATTAGGAAAGCTTTTTTGCTTGCTCTGTCTTCAGTGGAAATACAATCCTTATTTCTAATGCCCTTTGCAGCAGGGCAGTTTTCTTAAAGGAAAGGGAGGAAAAAAACCCCAGCCTCTAATGAACAAGAGAGCCAAGGGAACCTGATACGTTATATTTTTATAACTGTCTCAAAGGCAGCTTCATCTTTCCATTTTTAGCAAATAAAAACCAGGTTATGAGACTTACAAAATGTGTTGTATGTAACTGATCTTGTCTTTCCCCTCCCATCCCCCTTCTTATTCCTCCCTTGGGAATTGCAGATTCCCATGCTCTAGGACATCTTGTTTCTTAAGAGAAGTTAAACTGAATAGCTGGAGCAAACTCTGCTTTGGAATTATACTGGCATGGAGCTGGAATTATACTGCCAGGGGTTGGAAACGAGCAGGCATGCTCCAAAGACTGATTCCCTCCACTAGGGAATTCCGGTGCATTTTAGGGAAAATTTCTCAGCTTTGGCATTCTATGATTTATTAATTTCTAGGCACTGTTAGCTATGTTTTTCTGCATATATTTGAGGCTTATACTTGGAGCCATTGATGAACAAGTGGGAGTAGGAGCTTAAAAGAAAACAGGCAGTTTTGGAGAGGAGGATATTGCTAATGAAAGAATGAGTTTCCATTTTTGCATCCCTTGGAAAAAAAAAAGTGGTAATAGAAACCAGTAGTGTGCTTGGAAACATGTGGCTGGAGCTGTAAAACTCTTCCAGGGTTGTGCTCGAGGAGGTGAGTGGTTGATAAGCTGGAAAACAGCGGAGACCCCGAGACAACCTTGGAGGCTGCGAGTGGTTGTTAGTAGCTGAGAGCCAGGACTCCGGTGGGGCCTGCGCAGGCTGTGGGATGCAGGACAGCCGCCCTCCCAAGGCTTAGGTACATCAGAGAAGTGATTTTACCCAACAACAACCTATGTAAAATCATACATATTATAGGCCTTTAAGACTGTTGAATTCCAGGGGCGCTAGTCATAAGCATTTCTCTATTTTTTTCTAAGACATGCAGCTTGTTTCTGCTTATTTCACAACAACTTTGATGTACGTCATCATTTTTCAACAGAGATTGATAAACCATTGACTTACTGTTTTAAGCAGATTAGATGAGGTGATGGGAGGAAGTGTCTTAAATATATTCACGTACAGAAAATAGATGGTTGTTTTTACAAGCACCAAAAGCAGCTACCCTTATTACACTTTTTATAGTATCCTGTGTAAGGTTTTATTTAACAGCTTACTGTAAGTTTTCATTGTCTTCTTTCTTTATCAGGTAAAACCAGATTCTCCTTCATCCTGGTTGGTTTTTTTATTCCAGCTCTCCGTAACCTTTGTTGCAGGAATGCAGGGTGGGTGGGAATTAGTGTCTGGTTGTGCCAATGTTGCAACCTGATCTTATTTAGAAATTACATTGAATTTTATTTGGAAGAAGAAACGTTTGATCAAAACACACGCATTTTTAATTAATTTCATTGTGAAACTTTTTGCTGATAAAAGCTGATAAAAATGCTGAAAATCCTTCTTCTGAAGGATGCAAACTAAATTTTTACTTCGCCTAGAACAAATGGCAAAAAAAGACATCTTTCAGAATCTATATGAATTCTTAAATGAAACTTTATTTTTATTTTAAAATTATATTTTTGTGGCTATATTAAAATAACTTCTGGTTTAGTTTTATTTTGATACAATTTAAACTAATTTCAGGTTGAAATATGTACTTGCTAAAGATCTAGACATCTTGCCTTTTGTTTAGCCAGAAGAAATTACAAATAACTTCCGGTCCAAACCATTTTGTTGAATTAAGTCTGGATTAAAAACTGTTCTGTGTTTTAGCTCTTCTGCCATTATACCTGCTGTGTTCAGTCTTTCGCACAGGAGCGTATAAGCAATAGATGTTTACTTTTTTTGTTGTTAGACTTGGCTCACTCTTGAGCCACTATTGTTGATATTCCATTTGCTTCTAAACCAGAGCAAAGACACATCTCGGTTGAAAGCCAGATAACTTTACTTTGACAATTTCTGGAAAAATGAGCACAAATGTATTTTTTAAATCTATTATATTATTTGGCTTGTGTGTTCGCCAAACATTTTGATGAAATTGCACGTCAATATGTAAAATGAAGATCTACAAATGATGTATATTTTCTATTATAAGCAATCTTTCTACTGTGTTGATAGTAAAGTGTTTTTCTGGTTTTTAAACTGGATTTTTCCACTGTTCGGATAAGCCAGGGAGTTGAAGTCCCTTGACGAGAAGGGAAGCAGTCTCTTATGTACTCTTTGTGGAGATCAGATACAGTCTGAAGAAGGTCAGATTTTACAAACACACAGCCAAACTTTCAGCGCAATTTAGCACCTCAGATATTGGAGCTTCCCCCAAAATAAGTTGAAATACCTGATGAGATCTGAGCTTTTCTGAAAATCTGAAATATGATGATTCTACAGGCATTGGTTTCTCTGTTTGCACATCAGTAAAGGTAGTTTACAGTGTTTTATGGGAAAAAGATTTCATCTTCTCTAGCAAGGTCCGAGACATCCAACGCCTTCCTTGTATCTTGTCATTAGGGGTGGTCGTCGCCCGAGCCCATCACTGACACTTCACGTAGCTGTCTCTGGGGAGCGCACACAATCCCAGGGGAGGGATGGAGAAGGTTGAGCCCATGCGTTGCTGCCTCTCTGACCAGGCCTTTGGCGTTTGCTGCTGCTGAGCTCTAGTGCCAGACCTTTCCAGAGGCACTCACTGAAATGAGTTTCCTTCTTGCCGTGTTTCAAATCGACTAGGGATCTCTGAGTATAATTCCCTGAGGAGCAGGCATTAGTAACACACCTGGGTGAGAACTTGAACTACAGGTTATGCGTTATATGGGGTGCTCAGTCATCTTCATCCTACTGTAATGGATCTTTCTTTCTGGTTTTGATCTCAGTAATTATGTAGCCACAGGAAAATATGGTTACACTAACCCTTCCCATCTTAAATTCCTGTATCTGCTCTGAAACAATGCCTCTTTAACAACTAAAGGAACTGTGAAACATATGGTTAACTGCTTGTCGAGTGGACTGTTTGGGGAGCTGCAGATGCAGTTCCAGGCAGGAGAGTGCAACAGCAGCATCTGTGCTGTAGCTCCATCAGTTGGGATCAAACGTATGAGGTGGTCAGACTAAGCTACGTGGTTGGGTTATAAGGGTCTGAGAAACAGCCCTTTGTATGACAAGAGAAAGAGTCCTAAAACGTGTAAATCCTCTTCTGAGGTGTCCAAGAGTGCAGTGTGAATGCTGACTACGATGATTCGGGATCTTTAGTAACTCTTCCCTTGAATGCTATGATTTTAAAAAAATAATTATAAACCAGCTTTGATATATGAATTCTTAATGACTACAGAATAGAACAGCTATCAAACAATCTTACTTTCTTCACAAAACGGGGAATATTTTTTTCTAGGTAAAACCAGATAGAATGGTGAGTTATCTTCTCTGTATTAGTAATTGTAGTAATTAATTTAAGCAGCTTATTGTGCTTCTAATATTATGCCTGCAAGTGTACGGGGAAGAATGTGTTGTACATTGCAATGTAGTACACGAGACGTGTCGCAGAAGGATCTGCAGGAAGGAATGATGGGGGGCTGGAAGCCCTACCTGTGGCACGCTCGGGGCGCACATTGCGAGGGGGTGTTGGGCCAGAGCTGGTTTCCAGTCACACACTGGGCTATAAACGCCGCAGCACGCTCTCTGCTCTTCAGCATACGTGTGCAGCTCTTGCTAAAGTTGGAGGCATTATTTGGCTCAAGATGTTTTGGCAGGATTATTCTAACCTCAGAGAAGTTGTGGATTTAGCTTGCAAGGATGAAAGAAACCAAAATATGGAAAGCTTTCAGAAAATGGTTAGGGCTTTTTACACTCTTAGTCAGCTGAATGCTGCATATGGTGACTAATGCTCTTCATTTTTGGCTTTACCCTTTTCTCCCTATTCCTTTTAACATGACAGGCAAGCAGAGCGAAGAGGGTATTTCTAAAAATCACTATTGTTCTGTATCTCTTTAGATGATGCTTGTAAATTATTCTTGCTGAAAACATTTATTTCCTAAACTGTGCTTTTAACAATTAAGAAACTTCAAAGCAAAGAACACCTTGGAATGCAGTCACTTTGGATTAGGTAAAAAACAAAAACATATAGAGTATTTTCAGACTAAATTCTCTACTGATGGCTGCAAATATTTTCTTAATTTAAGAAGTATGGTTAAAATGGAGTATTTTAAATATTATTCGGGTGTGATTAATTGTTGCTTTTGCATATGGAACCTAATTATTGATAACTTTTTTTTCCATTCCCCCCCATTTTCTTTGGAGATAAAGGTAATTTCAATACCATTTAGATACTAAGTCATGTCTAAAGGCAATCTGATGAACATGTCTCAAGACTACGTGTAGTTCATTCGTAGAATGGTTGGAAATCTGTTTGTTTCAATCTACCAAATGTAACCTATCCTGTTCCCCTCCTTAACATTTGACATACCACGTCCTACCACAGGTTAGAAATTTTCTATTAACAAAGGTGTGTCCTTTCAGCTCTGAAAAATATTTCTACTCCTCATATTTCCTAATTGGTTTGATTTACAATAATTCACAATTTATGAACTTCAGTTTTCGGTGTTTCCTTTCATTGCTATGTCCCTCTAGGCTTTGGTAGGACTTGATGTCGAACTGGGTGTGCTACTGAGCATGTAGCATATGTGGACCACAGAAAAGGAAAATGTAGATATAGCTGTAGGTCATTGAGGCTTAGGCATCTCCTAAAGAAGAGGTGCAGCAAGGTTAAGGGAGAGATCATCAGTATCTCAAAACCTTTTGTACAAATCTTGTCCTGTTTCTCAGAGTATGTTGTGTTGCTCCAAATAGTATCTCAATCTAGCTGAAACTTGCTTCCTTGTGAAAGAAACCCATGACAATCACAGGAGTGAACTTCTTTGGCAATGTTGTCTGCCCGAGGGTAGTGGCACCAAACAAGATCTACGAAATATATCAGCGTTTTAGCTACATGGGAGGTCCAGGAGATCATTCTGGGGAGAAGCCAGTGAATGTCTGTGAAGTGTCAAGGATGCACGAAGGAGTGAAAGAATATAAAGACGTGTGACAGAATTGCAATATGTGAACCTGAATTCCTCCTCTTTGGCTCGCAGATGACTCCAGGCAGACAGAAGTTTCATGACAAAAGCTTCTCAGGAGAAACCATTGCTAAAAGAAACAGCTCAGATGCTAAAGAACTAAAAGGGCAAATAGATGCAAAGGAAAAAGAGTGGTCCCAACATAAGGATCTCGTAAATTTTCAAAATATTTTCATAATATCTCCATGCTTGCTAACTGTCAAGTATTGTAAACAAGAGCTGTTGACTGCTGAGCATTTTCAAAATGCGTCCAATTCAGTTTAGGTGCTCCAATAAAGTCCTTTGAAAATCCACTCCTATTGGTGAGGTCTAAAAAGCTACCCATAGCTTACGCAAAAGATGTCACACTCAAAGGAGTACGTGCTGTCATGGTTCTTGTTCTTCGTGTGTCAGTGGGTTTGCGTGGGAGAAAGTCTAGGCAGAATTTAATTCTGCCTTTGTTTAAAAAAAAAAAAAGAAATTAAAAAATATGGAAAATATATAGTCAAGTGCACCTGTGAGCTTTCTGAAAAACAAATGCTGTCTTCTTTCTCACGTCTCAGAGGAGCAAGGTAAATGTGCTCAAATGTTTACACTTTAAATTACCACCTTTCACAATGAACAGTGCAGGACAAAAATGGCTCTGTTTCAAGTAATTAAAAGGAAAAAATCTTTGCCCTCTTTAGAGTAAAGAAACTATACGAATTCCTGGTTTTCAAACTGAGCTTAGAAGTACTTGCTCTGCACAGTACTTCACCTGCGCTCCAGGTGCGACAGACCTGCTGTATGGAGATGTGGGTTAGAGTTGCATTTGCAGAATCAAAGGCGTCAGCTGCAGCTGATTTCTCAAACATGCTGCGAGTCAACTGCATTGCTCTTCCAGCTCTACCGAATGGTCCACTGCTATTTCAAGAAAGACACAAGTTATTCTATGTTACAATGGTATATATTTTTTCTGAATGGCAGTTTCTTAAATCTGACTTGGAGGACTTCCAGTGGGGTCTTGATTTTTCTTGTTTTCTATTTCCCTTTGTAATTTGAAATAGAAATATTTTAAATACTTTGTTCATTTGATTGTTCAAACTCTGAGATACCGGGTTGTGTAAATGGAATTTTAAAAGCTCAAAAATGGTTGGTTTTCTTTTCCCTTTTCAAACTACATGTGCACGAACCCCAGAGCGGGTCTGAAATCTGGGAGTTAAGTTTCTCTGAGTGAGCGCAGTCTGCACGACAGCTTCTTCAGTAGCTCCGGTACCTTTGTGGTGTAAACCAAAGCTTCAGACCAGCTGCCTCTTGAATGAACAAGGACTGACGCCCTACCATGCTGGTGTAACGCTAAGCAGAGCCTAGGAAAAGCATAACGTTGCCGATTTAATGGTTAAAGAATGTACAAAGAGCAAGTATCTCCGCATATGTGAGTATGTGTTCTCCCTCTAAGTGGAGAGTTACTGCTGTGAGGGAAGGTCTGAATCGTTAGCAGAGTTGATGAGCACTCTCAAGGAGATGGCAGCCTTGTCCATGGCTCAGTGCATAGTGACAAAATGCTGTACTGCTTGTAAGTCTGTGCGCTTCCTGGAGGCTACCAGTTGTCTATCGCTTCTTCTAGAACTTTGAAATAACACTGTCACTTGTTCTGTAAACAAGTGGCAGAATCATTTTATTTGACTAGTGTGTGTCAAAACACGCTTGAGGTTTCCCTGGAACGTGTGATTTTTCCAGTGTCTAAAGATCTTATTGGTGAAATAGAACAGTCTTATTTTACAGTATTTTAAGGATACTTAAATGTTAAGCAGCTAATAAGATATTAGATAAGAATGTTAAGGACTGAAACTAGAACTTTCTTTTACTGTACTCCACACATTACTGTTGTTTGTGTGGTTTTGGTGGTTTTTTTTTTTTAAAATACTCGTTCTAAGACTGCATCTCTTAGACACTGAAACATTTATCACATAAATTATTCCTTGAACATGTTTGTTAGAGAGGTGTTAGAATTGATTATTCTCTCTGTGGAAGTAATAGATGCTGTTGTTCAGCCCAGTTGGGATTGTTGGCTATTTAATGTCTTAAGATAATCCAGATCGTTATTTTCTCTTCCATTTCCAAGAAGAGAATCAAAGAATTAAAGGATGACAGAGAAGAATTTGGGCTTTTTGTTTGGTGATTTGATTTTTTTGGATTTTATTTTTTTGTTTTACCTGTCAATGTGAAACTAATATGTTAGAAGATGGTCCATTTAGGCTCTATTTTGGGAATAAAGAAGAGATCGTTGCTTGACCATGGTTTCCAGGGTGAGAAATCTCCCCGAGCCCCCGTCCCTGTGTGTGGTGTGCACGGCTACCATGCAGTCCTTGGGCAGGGTCTTGAGTGTTATTTTCCGTTGTGTTGGTGGTGGTCTGTGCTGTCACTCAGCCCACAAATGAAGCTCTGGCCTCCCTTCCCTTGACGACGTCGGCACTTTGCTGTGGTCTCCCAGAAGTGAAATGTTTTTGTAGACTTAGGTCACTTATAAGAAATGGTTGTATGTATTCCTTGTGCAGCAGCTTTCCCTGTGCCAGCCTGCAAAGGGCAAAATTACAAATGATTGCAAATGAGGCAATTAAGTTTGTACCGCATAAGAAAAGTAAGGTATAGAGCTGGAAGAATACAGCTTACTTACATGGTACGAAGTGTTTTTTTCCATGGGTGTTGCTCAGAAATGAGAAATTTCCAACTTGGTCTTATGGATAGTCTGTAGAATGACTTCTGCGTGGCAGTAAAGGGGTATGTGCCTTCCAGACTCATTTCTGGTTACACTTCAATTAATTTTTGGCTAACCGTCTATAGTTTGTTGTTTACTTTGTGATTATGAGAAAAGTTTTTTTCCCAGCAAACATTTAATTTGTGCCATCCACCACGCTTTGCAGATGGGAAAGCCATTATAAATAATGATAGTGGCTTTTCAGTATACCACTTAAAATTTTCAGTAGCATGCTAGAATCTTAACCTTTAGATGTAACACTGTAATGATATGTCATCCCTAAATAATGAAACGCCAACTGCCTACCGAAAGTAGTATACACCTATTTTCAGCCTGAAAATCGTAATTAGTTCTCACAGTAGCTTAACTTTCTCAGCAGAAGGGCTGTTCAGGCTAGTGTTAGGGTGGCAAGCAGGACAGCAGTGATAGGAGGAACAGGGTCCTTGTAATCAAATTTTAAAGAAACCCAAAACAAGCCTGCCTCATTAAGAACTTTTAATTTAAAACAAAACTCGGTTACAGGCACTTTAAAACTTCCTTGTTGTTAGCTTCCAAACATGCAGTAACTCCCAGGTGGTTTTTATTTTCAGGTAGAAAAGGCAATAGTAAAGATATTTTAATCGACCAATGGGTCAATAAAAAAATAATTTAAAAATTTACTTTGGTAGTAGTAGCAACTTCTGAATGTTTGATGTCCCTGAGTGTAATCAATCTAGCTCCTAAAAAGTGTATTTTTATTTTTTTTTTTTCTGTAAGCACAGTTTTAAGCTGTTCTCAAGCTCCTGTAGAGGATTATCTTTAGGTGTAAAAAAAAAAAAAAAAAAAAGCTTTAAAACACCAAGTTCCTTCCCATTATGGTCTTAATCTTGAAGTGCGCATTAAACAAAAGTTAGTGGAATAATGAATAATTAGATCCCCACTTAATTTCACTGTCAAATCTTTCCTTTGTTTTTCCTAGGAACCTTTCTACTGTGCCTTCACGTTGTGCAATCTCCCATGGGCAACGTGTTAGCGTGTCCTCAGCAAATCAAAGCGTATGCTTCAAAGTTTTCCCATTCTTAAGGCAAGAGACTTTCTCTTTTTACTGTCCAGAAATGGCATCCTTTGGGCAGAATAAATAATAGAGTTTCTTTGTTTACATGTGGCAAGTGGTTTTGCCATTACTTAATGTGGGGGGAAAAAAAGCCATGTGAACATCTTCCTACTATGAAGCACCTTTCTGGCACCCTTAGACCAATCTGTGCACTGCAGTCTCAAATACATGGTGAAGTAATAAAGCTATCAACTGTTAAATGCAATCTTTCGAGTTCAGAAAAGCTTTACTAAAAGCTTTTAATTCACTCTGGATTTACAGGAAAGAATAAAGAACTTTTCTTGCTTACTCTATATTTAGGCTATTTTTTTAAACTTGAACAAACTGCTGCTTTCTTGCTATTCTGTGAGATTTCTCATGTTCAAATCCCTTTTTACTACTTTTTTTTTTCCCCCGTGGTGGATCAAATAGTCAGATGCAGGACTAACACAACACGTGTTTAGATTCCATTGGGGCTGCACAGTGGATATGTACTTTAATGACAGGACTATTAACGTATCCAGAGTCACCGCGGTTTCAGTCATTGCTTCATATGTAAATAATGTCCGAGTGCAGTGTGCCCTGACACTGGGTCCTGTAAGAAATGAAAAGGTATTGATCTTGTTTACTGCAGTGTGTCCTTAAGAAGAGGCCTGCCTTTCCCTGCAAAATTACGCTAGCTGCCAAGCCTGTTGGATAAAGTAGGATTAAGTATATAAATATCTAGAAGTCACTGCTATAGCCAGAAGTTATTAGGGAGATAGTAGCTGAATGGTGTTAACTTAAAAAGGGTAAAGTCTTTATCCCCTAACTGGCTGGGCTCTATTTGCTTCAAGGAAAATCATTATATTGACTTTTTAGGAAAAAAAAAAAAGTAGAGATAAAATTTGGATTTATGTAGCAGACTTCCAGCATTCCTTTTTTTTCAGAGCAGTTTGTTACATCTCTTCACCCACTTGTGGGGGAGAGAACTAGCAAATGGAGATACTTTCTGCAACCTCTTGATGTGTGCAGGAGCTGATCACCTGAAGACCAACGCTACAGAAGAATTTTAGAAACTGAAGAACAGAAAAAAACAAGTGGAGTGAAGCCAAGCGGCGTATAGTGACCTAAACTGAACTTGATTAGAAACCAGTACAAATATCTTTTGGAAAAATTCTTTTTTTAGCATCTTTAAATAGCAATTTTATTGTTAATCTGAGAAAAAGGCAAACGCCGCAGTGTGGCTCCCCCTGTTAGACAGTGGATCGTTGATTTAATATTCCTTTACAATGGATAGTGCTATCTCTTGAAGCAAACAGCTTACGTGAGGGATGCTGGTGGGGGCTGGCTGATTTAATTTTTTTTTCATTAAGTTTATCCCAAGTCCTTCAATAACAATTTTAAAGTATTTTGATCCTGAAATACAGGCATTTATACCATGCCTTGTGTTCCCCTTCATACTGACCTCCTGGTGTTACCTGATGCACCAAAGTTTTCCTACAGGCATGATTCGCCCTCACCAAGAGGAAGAATGTGGTATGTTACTAAAAGAGCCTCAGAAAGGTTGCCTGGCAGTGTTTCAGAATGAAGATAGGTTGGCTTTCAAATGTATTTGCTTGATTTTAATATTTTTGACTACAGTGTTAATGCTTTTAGATATGGATGGCAGGTACAAATATCTATATTTAGTCTCATTAATATCTCTAAATTATCAATTATGCTGTCCTGTTGTGTCAGAAGTAGTTATTCAATTAAAAGTTTCTCAGAAAGTGCTTGGGATCTATTCCAAGACTTGTCCTTCTTGGTGTACAGTGGGAAGATCCACCTTCTGGTGAGTAGGAAGTCAGCCTGCTGTTGACTTTAGCTCTCTCTTCAGTCTTTGGTAAAATAACTTTCTTCCACTTTATTTACATTGAATTTTATTTACATGGAATATTACTTTTATATGTGTCCCCAAAGATTATTTGGGCTATCTCTGTGCTGTACAGGTGGTTCCACCATGATGCATCCACACTTCACTGGAAGTCAATGGGGTCCCTTCTGCTTTTGCAATTTCAGTGGAGGTTTGTAGAACAGTTTCTGGTTTGAGCACTGTCTAGAAGCTCAAGAATCCTATGACAATAGCTTTAAAATGTTTTATAAAGGCCATAAATATGCTTTATAAATTTAATTTACGCAGTTCATACAGTTAAGAGTAGTGTATTATCCAGTGAAGTTGTGTGGGTTATAATTTATGGCTACAAATGTAAGCCATGATACACAAAGCAGACTGCTCAAATATTTATAACACAGTTGAGATTCTGTATTACTGCAGGTAAAGTGATCAGCAGCATTTATAATAAAGTCAATGGCATCACAGTCGCAGAAATAAGGATAGCCCATACGACGTGAACAGGAAACACTGCTAAATGAAGGGATGCCTGGCATTGCATTCTTGTGTTTCTCAGATTGCTGTTAAGTAAGTGGAATGAGAGTTCTCAGAGTTATTAGCTTTGTTATTAGCTTTCCTTTGGAAAATGGATAACTAACTTGGGCTTGAGTATAGAAATATTCATAAGTACTTGCCTCCAATTAGAAACTATAGTGGTTGAATAAGTAACAGATCAGCATCTGGATGAGCGTTCTCGTGGCATTAGCAGTAATTTGTCAGGCAAAACTGGTATTGTAGCAGGTTGTCATCTGTGACTTTTGGAAATGAAATTGTCAATATTGGATCCTGAAAGAGTTTATGAAGATTAAAGGGCCTATTGTCACGTTCTTAAAAAAATTCAGCCTTTGGAGCAAATTGCTTACTAATTATTTCAATAATACACAATAGTCTGTTGTTAGCTGAACTCAATAATAACTTCATAAGTTAAAAATGACAGGTGTTTTAATGTTTTCGTAGCAAAAAAAAAAAAGCCCAAATTAACTTAAGCTGTAAAAGCCATATGCTTCAAAATTTAAACTGCTCTGTTGACTCTTGAGACTACGAAATCTGTGTGGATCAGTCACGACCACATGAAACTTTCATTTTTATTTGGTGGGCTGATTAAATCCTCCATTTCACCCACTGAAACAAGACTGGAGAATGACACTTGCTTGTTACCTTTCTTTTAGTATTGCCTTCTATTAAGACTATCTTTGTATAAAGTGTTTTATATGACGCCTTCAGATAGCATAAGTCACAGAGCTAGACCATCGTGAGAAAGTAATGTTGGTTGTTATTTGAAGCTCCCCTGATAGCTTATGGGCACGTGTGTGCAAAAAGAATTATGGAAGGGTGGAAGGTTAGAATGCCGTCACACGGCGTATCTGTGGTGACATAAGGACTGCCATTTCTGTGGTGGTTGGTGAGAAGACATGGTGGCCGTTAACAAGGCAGTGCTTTGGAGCCCTGCTATGTCTAACTTGTAGTCTGTCGTATCAGTTCTGTCTGATGGATAATATGGCTCTCCTTCTCTGATTTTTGGTGTTTTCAGGGTTGTTTCTTGGGTTTATTCCTCACAGAGGCCCCTGCAGCCCCACGGCCGACGTCTGGGCTTGGACAGCCAGTACAGTCCAGTGGTACGCGGGGCTGTGGCATCGAACTGCCTCAGTGGCAGCGTGCATAGTCTGGCAGTGACTTTGTGAAGTGGCGTAATGTATTTTTGGCTTCTAAAGATGATGTTTGTACTTGTACGCAAGCACACCTGTGACTTTTCTTGCATTATGTGGAATGCACCATGTATTCTACAGAAAGGTTTAGATGTCAGAACTGATTGGGTAAATTCAGTGAGTTATATGCAAATTAACTTTTCTGGTTTATTAAGGAATTGTTCAGTGACACAAATTTGAAGGTTCTGGGTTATGTTTGTAAATATTTCCTGCAAACTCCTCTGAACTTGTGCCCTCCCTCCCTCCCTTTTGTGCCGGAGTGGGCTCTGGAAGCAGAGCGGCCACCTTGTGGCAGGGTGACAGAGTCAATTGGAGTGACAAGGCCTCTGTCTGTTCTGGGGCCGCTCCTTCTGCAGCTCGGGTTTTCTGCTTGATTACCCTTTTCTATCTTATCTCTATGTTTTGCATGCAATATGTTACACTTTTGCCAGACAGCTGAGGGTACTTCACTGTATAACTATGCTTGACATTTAATTTAAAATCAAAGATACCATTCTGTAATAGTTTGTTAAGCTGTGCCTCAGTCCCAAGTAATGTAAATAACCTTCTTTTCAGTGAAAGAGGCGATTCATTGCTTTGGCTATATTTTCAGGATGATTTTGTCTCGGAATAGGAGAGCCAAAAGGTTTGGTGCCATTCTTCATCACCTAAACAAACTCAAATTGAAGTCCCATAATTTGTACGAGTTGTCAGCACAAAACTAATTTCACTTCAAATCTTTTCATTTCTTACTGGTATGTAAGCTCCGTAAAAGGAAAATATGCAAGTAAACCTGGACTTCTCTATTAGCCTGTTTATGTAATTGTGTGCTGAGGTGGTGGGTATGTAAATACTTAATTACTTGCATGGCCTTACATTTTCTAAAGGGTAAGGATAAGGATGGAAGGTGAAAACAAATATATATTTATACCCAAAGGTTTTCCTTTTTTTTATAAGTAAACTAAGGGCCAGGTCTTGCGACACTGATTTCGGCTCACTGGCTTGAACCGAAGCCTCTCGTGCAGTTTGGGTGGGCTCCTTTAGTCAAATAAAAGAGGCAAAAATATGTCGATTTCATGAAAACTGTGTTTTTGTGGTACATACCTACAAACTTGTCAACATTTTGTAGCCAAATGTCTACATTTATAGTGTAGGATGTTGCATACTCCCAGTTCAGTTGTTCGTTCCAGGCTGGACAAAAACCTGAGAAACCTCAGACGTTATTACAAACTCAGTTGTTTTGTTTTGGGGTTTTTTTTTGTCAGAAATTATGTAAGGATTCTAGCTTTGGTGGGAAACTAGTTGAAACTGTTATATGGTTAGATGTTATATGGTGTTTCAGTTTGAAATATTCAAAATATGTTTATGAGAAATGGTGGGAGCTGGTGTTCAAGGTGCTGGGGAAAAAAAGAGATGAAAACTTCATATAGGTGCATCTCTGCTCAAAGAGAGAATTTCAAGGTTGTGATAGGGATGGGGTCTTCAAATAATGGTAGTTAAATAAATTGACATGCACTTGGGAAGAAAGCACTAAAAAGTTCAGATCAAATATACTGCATAAAGCCAAGCAAAATCGTTTGTATGATAATAGATGAAGTATCTAATTAGAACTTTCTAGAACAAACCACTAAATATTTTTTAATTGTGGCTGGTCAATAGTTACTTAATATGATTAATTGCCACAAACCTTTTACAGCTTCCTGCTAATGAACGGAGATCGTTAATGCTCATTTCTCTAACTTCTCTCGCCCTCTCTTGCTCTGTAAGAATGATTTCCTTTGTATTGCAGTAGGAAGCCTTCAGAGCCCTTCAGGAAATTATTCTTGACTGCAATGCTCGTGCTTACAGTAACGGAGTGAGCTCATAGCCATGCATACGAAAATAATGTTATTTTTCGTAGCAATTAATTTACTCACACCTGATGGTGATTTATGGAAAATCACTATGAAAAAACCTGCCCAGGATATTTGCTGTAGTTGACACTGTAATCCTCATGCTCTGCTGAATCAACAGACGAAACTTTTCCAATCTCTCCTTTTCTTAATGAAGTTGTTCCCCCTCCAACACTGCCTCCCCTCCACACTCATGCACTTATGGACTCTTGTCCTTTTTCCCCACTCAAAAAAAAAAAAACCCAGTGGCAGAATTTTGAGTACCATTTGGATAAATATCAGAGATACTTGCTTATTTTCATAACTTTGTATCTCAATACTTTTTTGACCTGTCAGAGACTTTTGAAATACAACGACTTTTAGCAAGAATTTCTGGCATTAGCCCGATCGGAGATCTCAGGGGAGCAGTTTTTCCTCTATTATATTGAAGTGCTCTTTGCTGCTTCAGGACATGTGGAAGCACAGATAAACTCCTTGTAGGCTCTCGTTATTGAGTATATCCAGCTACTGCAAGCACCTAATTTCTGTTAATGAAAACATCCAGATTTGTTGAGAAGGCTTTGAAAATATGACTCTCTGCCATCATCTGTGCTTTTTCTGACATTAGGATACCTGAGGGCTCTTCAGAGGATTCTCCTGATGCTCTCTTGGACTTATTTCAGGCATTACTAACTGCAGACTGGTGTAATGCATTGATATGTACGTAGTACAGAGAACGAATCTTTTTGTGATTTCTTGGAAATTCTGTTATGTTTTCTTAAATGAAGACTTTAGAATTCCACAAGGGTATATTAAAAAAAAGAAGTTTCTTGCATGGGTAACTGTTTGAATGTAAGACAAGCCAGGAGACTTAACTACTGTGTGGAGAATATTAGCTATGTTGTGAAGTACTGAAAAATGGAATTCTTATGGCTGCTTTTCCATTTGGAAGTGCTGGTGGACACTCAGGCTTGATTGGAGATGGAAAGCATCTTCTGACTAGTGTTTTGTGTGTAATTTTGTTAAGTCAAGTTTGCCAAATAATTTTGTTGGATTTGTGCTAAAATCTGATGATTTAGAATGGGTTGATGTGACTAAGTAAAATGTAAGTGTCTAAATAAAAGCATTTCGTGGTTGTAAGACAAAGTTGAGCGAGCAAGTGGCAGGTCAGTGCCGATGTCCTGAAGGATCAGAGCACAGACGCTCCAACCAGTAGCCCCTGTAACACCAACAGGTAGCTGGCCTTGTGTCTCGCTCACATGAGACGTCTCCTCATGAGACAGGTGACTTGTTTTGCATATAAAAATTTGTAACTTCTTTTTCACCTTTCTGTTTCCTATTTCATAATTCTTGTCAGAACTTCTGGAGACAAAGTACTAACCGTTTTGTAATGTATTTTCTAAGAGCTTTACAAAGTGAGACATTTACGTGCATGAAGAAAGGACAGGCTATCTCACTACATTAAGACGGCAATGAAGCTATTTTTGAGAAGAGTAATACCCTGTTGATACACACTATTCTGAAGGTAAGATCTTCCATGATGTGAGCATTTTTCAAAGGGCTGCTCCCATCCCAACAATGTAAAAATCTTCAAAGGGGCTGCTTCATCAATATGCAAATCTTCAAAAGGGGAATTACACAATAACAAGAAAACTCTCAAAGGGAAAGCAGTTACCCAAAGATGTAAAAATCTTTGTCAGGGACAGCTCCTCTGTGATTTGAAAGTTCTTCAAAGTGGAAATCACCTCAAGCAATGCAAATTCGCAGAGTGCATGGGAAATCACCGAGTGAGAAAGCTTCCATGTGTCGTCTTTCAAGTGGCAGTAAGTGTTCACTTGAAAATATTTTAAAGATTGCATTTTTAAGAATTGGTGCTGTATGTACAATCCCATTACTGTAGGATACCTTGAGGGTGGCATAGCTTTTAAGTTTACCAGAGGACTTTTGGTTATATCTATATCGGAAGGAGACTGTGGTACCAAACAGTACTTTGAGATGAGTGGTTTTTATTAAGCTCTTAATATGGGATTATGAACTGTTGCATACAGTTCAGTTAGCAACTATTTGCCAGTTCTTTTATATTTGCAACAGATACATTATTTAGGTTTATTTTAGAAGCAACAACTCCAACTTTGCAGGGAGCAAAAGACTTGCTTGTATGACTAGAAAAGGGACATCAGGGAGAGAATTGGTGTTGCCTCCCTCTTGTCCCAACTGCTTGGTGACAGGGTGCCTGTCCACGGGCCACGCTCAGCCCTGAGGGCCAGGGAGCCGTCACTGCCTGGCAGACATATTATTATGTGTATTTTTGCATATGGCAGCTTTAGATAAAGATTTGTTCCTAATTGCAGTAGTCAAATATTTTGTTCTGTGATTTTTGTGCTTACTGAACTGCAGTAATAAGTTTTTCTGGAAAAGCAGCACAACACACTGACCCTTACTGTTGTCACTGGCTCAGTACTTGCCCCTTTGGAAGATTTTAGTTCTGTTTAGGACTGGGACTTCCTAAATGGACAGTCCTCTGTTGTGGGACAGATGGGCTCCGTCACAAGAGCCTTTGCAGAGGTGGCTCCTGGGTGCAATCCCGCCTCCACTCGGTGTACAAGCCTGGTTCCTGCTGCTTGGATTCATGCCGGTGTATGCCGTGTAAAGTTCTTGTTGTGGTGTTCCATATAAAGAAGGGGGCATCTTTCGTAGCTGTCAAGTCCTGAATTATTCTGGAACCCTATTTGATGTCCACGCACTGCAAGTTGCCTTTGCTAACCTGTGGTCACATCAATCCTTGTGGGCATAAAAATAGCAATTTTAAGATGTGGGGTAAATGGTCTAGTTGAGCAAGTATTACTTGGAGGGAAAGTTATATTTATTTAACTGGCTCTTTGCTCACTTGTTGAACTCAGTTAATCATATTTTCAAAGAAGAGTACGAGCCTCTCAACTATAGGATGACTGCAATGTATACCCCTTTCTTTCAGTTTGATTTTTAAATATCACCCGGATGATTTGTGTTTGCTGTTAAGGCTAGGCTGAAAGAATATAAAGGAAGTCATTATTCTAGTTCTATTTAAGCTTGAGATTTATTCCATTTCCATAAACCTAAGATGACAGCCTCTTTTCAAGATAATTCACATACTGTGCCTTTTTGCAAGCTTCCTGCATATGAGATCTGAAGGGGAAACGGTTATAGAAAGAAAAGAAAAAGGCAATCTTTTTCATTCAGTAAGTAGATTTTAACCAAAATAACTGGAAGGTGGTGCCCCTCTCAAATGATCTCTTAGATTTGGGGGTTTGTTGCCCTAAAGTGAAATACTAGATATTTACAATTACGTAGTTAATAGTGGTATGAAATAAAGAGTATTCGTTAACTAGCAGTTATTTTATATGGTAGCGTTGATATGTTGAGTACACATCCTGTTCAAGCACGATTTTATTATTTCAGAAAGCAGTTTATGGATTCTATGTACGTAAGATGACCTAGAGGTTAACAACTATTACAATTTCCTGTTAAAAACTCGAGCTGGGTTGTATTAAAGGAAGCTATCGTTCTGCACAGGAAACGTGGTGTTTGTTATTGCTGTGCCCCGTGTAAAAGCCAGCAATAGACACTCCTCTGTATCAAACTTCTGACATGATTATTTTACCTCTACCCGGCAAACTTCTCGTTTTAACATAAGCATCGTTATTGTGGTTATTATCTAAAAGCATCATCCATGCAAAAATATAGTGTTTTCTGAAGTGGGTTGAAAAGTATGACTGTGATGGATATCTGGGGGAGAAAAATTGACAGCTTGAATCTGAGGGATATTCTGTATCGGGTTATAATGTTTGGAACGTAGACAGGTTAATGCTGTTTTACTTTGTAAACCTGAAAAGCAAAACAAAAACCCTGTGGCACCGCGTTTGTTGTTCAAAGTGCAATATGTAGGTGGACATCCTAGTCCTGAGTGCCTGGCAGAGAATAAAAGAATCTCTTGATGCCCTTAGTCCTAAAAGTGGGTTTGTAAAATGGTAACAGAAAATGGGGGAGCAGGCATAGAGCAACTTTGTTATGCTGTTGTGAAATACACAAAATCTTCAGCAAAACATCTTTTAATATGATGTTTCTTTGTTCTTTAGAAATGCTTCTACAACCTCTGCCCGTACCTCAAGGTCGCTGCTGGCAGGGGGGCTGGGGTCTGGTATCCCCAGCCACAACAGAGAAGGCAGTAGCCGCACGCTCCCCGGGAGAGCCTCAGACCCATGGATAATAATGTCCTTACTCCCAAAATACTGTGGATTCAATAACTTTCAGTCTTGCTGCAGAGAAGGCATTTAGCTTGCAGGCTTAGAAGAGGACTGGGGAAGGTGAGGGGTGGAGAAGGGTTGAAATAGGTTGAAGTACCCTTTACCCCTAGTGAGGTAATAGGGTACTTCCATTGCTTTGATTTATGGGATTGACTGCATTAAATGATTTCTGGGATTTTCCTTTGCTTTCTCAATACAGATGTGTTACAGTGGCTTTAAAACAAAACAAAATATCCAGACTTCAAAGTTTAGAGAAGTGCCTAAGCATCTTCACTTAAATTACTTCTTTCATTAAAAAAAAAAAAAAATCTCTCCAGTGCTAATCTCATGTGAAGCATTGATTTAGCTTCCCACTGGATCTTTCACCAAGGGCTACCTGAATGAAACGGACAGCTTGGAGCCTGGTAGAACTGACAGAATGGGCATACAGGTTGAGATGCACAATGTTTTATGGGTTTTTTTATATATACCTAATGGTTTTTTTCATGTGCCCTTCTACGCATAGGCAGTGAAAAGATGCTTAGAGGTGCTAATTTTTATACAAAAAAATAAATGTGAATGCTTGGTTTCTTATTTTTAAAATTGTTTCAAACTTCTTTGCGTGAACTTTGAATTGAAAGCCAACATGTGCTCTGCGCTGTGCAGGTAATGTTAGTGGAAGTGCTCCCCCTCCAGTGTGAAAACAGACCTGGGTCATGTACATGCCAGACCTGCTACGGGAATTAGAATTGTCTAGCTAATTGAGATATAACAGAACTTGTTTAAAAAATCTTCCTTGTATTTAGGAAAACATGCCAATTTTCTTCTAACAAACCCGCTGTCAATACCTGACAGATCATATTATTTTATTTTATTTGCCCAAGTATAAGTGAAAGCGAGCTAATAGCTACAGATACGCACACGTGCACATCCATGCCAGATACATAAGGGATTCTAAATTACTTCTTAAAAAAAAAATAAATATTTTTCCCCTAGCTTAGGCCAGGACTTGAAGGGATACATGTATTAAATGGATTTTCATGTGACAAGGAACATATTATTGATTCTTCCTTGTCCAGAGGTGATCAGAAAACATGACAGAAAGATGTCTGGGGACAGATTTCTGTGCACAATTCACTGTGAAGCTGCTGGAGAGCATTTCTTGGAGCGGCAGCAGCCTTGTGTCTGCTTGGGGTCTGTAGAGCCAGGTTTGTAGAGGGGGCAGGAGCCAGGGAGGCCCGGGGTGCTCCGCTGGGCTGGGCGGGGGGAGAGGGGAGGGGAGCCTGCAGGCTGCCTCGGCAGGGGCACTGGGTGAGTAACCCACGCAGCGCTTTCATGATGAGATTTATTATTTTTAGTATCTCCTTTCTGTGTGGTCAGAAATCACTTCACTCTCTACTATTAAGAGCGTGTGCCTCAAACATCGGATTAAGCTGTTATATCTGTTTGGAAAGGGGAGTTATTTGAAACCCTCCACCTGCGGCAGGGCCCGGTCGAGCCAGTTCTCTGTTTCCTTCTGTTTGCTGCTCCGCTGCTTGGGGCCCAGCTCAGCGTGAGGGAGGGTTTGGCTGCACTCCTTGCCAAAATGAATAAGGCTGAACAGATCTTGACCTGTAAGTACACCTTGCTGGCCAGGGGCTCAACTGAGTCAGTTCTGAATTTAAGCCGGGCAGTGAGTCAATGCCCTTCTGTCCTTTTGTCTCTTCTCCCAAGTAACAAGCGATAGGACACGAGGAAATAGCCTCAAGTTGTACCAGGGGAGGTTTAAGATGGATATTAGGAAAAATTTCTTCACAGAAATGGCTGTCAAGCACTGGAACAGACTGCCCAGGGAAGCGGTGGAGTCGCCGTCCCGGGGGTATTTAAAAGGCGGGCAGACGTGGTGCTGGGGGACGCAGGGTAGTGGTGGGCGCTCAGTTAATGGTTGGACTCAATGACCTTAAACATCGCTTCCAGCCTCGACAATTTTCTGATTCCAGTGTGTTATATCATATTTAGTGCCCTAAGACAGGCTTTTGTTAGGACTACTCTAAGGCCCCTACAAGGAAAAGGTTTTGACAATTGCATTTGAATAAACAATAAGATGCAGGTTTTATTGGCAGTGGGTTATAAAACGTTACTGATACAAAGGTTCAGAAGATGATTTTGAAAGCAAATGAATAAAACGCTCCGTATTTAGTAAACTTTTTTAAAAAAGTATTTCTTCTATGTGAGAAAGTATTTGTTACGTATTAGCGTAGGATTTTCTTTGAGGAGATCAATTTAACATAAAGCATAGTCTCTGGAGTATTTCGTTAATGCGTGTCTGAAGAGATGTCAGATATTTTGAATGGTCTAATAACATTTTTAGCATGTAAATGTAATGTATTTTTAAAGTCTGTCAAAGAAATCCTCAAATATAAGATTTTCATGCTTTAGGAGAGGATCTTCTGTAATGGTTGTGTGTGTGTATGCACACTGGCTCTAAATAGCTAACATTTGGGCTTTTAGATAGGAATTTCAAACCACTGTTTCAGAGTTGGGTGTTTTGATTTTTTGGGAGTTTTGGTTTTTTGTTATTACACCAGTTAACATTAGTGTTCCATACAAGTTTGAATGAAAACTTCGTAGAAAGTCTCTGAAGAAAGAACAGTCAAGCCAGGTAAAAACATATATATGTGTAGGTGAGAATACTTTCCTTCAAAGATCTACATTTAACCACCACCTGCATAGTAAAAGTCATCTTTAGATTTTAAAACTGAACTTAACTTTTTTGTTCGTTTAAGTAAGCGTTGAGTGACTTGAGGTAGAAAATTGATGCCACTTTGGCTTTCGAAAGCACTCAATGTTGGCTGACTCTTTTCCTTGACGGTTTTGTTGCAGCTATTTAGAATTTTAGGTGCAAGGAGCAAGAAAGCTGGTAATAAGATTCTCGCTGTTTTTTTTGCTTCTGGAAGCACTTGTTTGCAAGGTTGGAAAAGTGAATTGATTTGCATTGTGAGGGTTATTTCTACAGGGAAGAGAGCTAGTTTTGGTTTTGAACGAAGGTTTGTTTTGAGAGAAAACATATATGAAGAAAATCCGAATTTGAAAAAATCTTGGCAAGCATTTGATTCTTATTATCCTTTTCTGTTATACTATGAAATGAAATAACTTTCAATGTATGGCCATCCAAGTTCTCTGCAACGGATGCAAAGGAAAGAAAATTTCATACGTACTGTGATCAACCAAACTTAATATTTGCTGAAAGATAAAGGGCATATAAGTATTACTGCCTGTGCAAAAGCTTCATTAATCATATCTCTTGCTGAAGTCGCAGAACACTGTGAGCATAGGGTTGAAAATGTAGTGACAGCAATTATTGACTTATTGTGTTAATGATATGACAGCTTGTTATAAATTACCAGAGGTTAATGGGATAAATAGTTGGTATAAAAACACTCAAAAACCGATGATGTATTGTTTTCTTAACTTTCCTTCATAAATATGTATTTGAGTCTGCAGGTATAACTTCAGAATACGTTATTTCCAGTTGCGGCGTAGGGAAAAACACACGTGCTGTTTTGTTAACGGTTGGTGTTACTAGTTTCCTGTGGGTCATGTTTGGTGCCAATTGCCAGTTTTGGGATGGTGAGGGTGTAGATGAAGCTGATTTCTTTGTCTTGCTGTACTTTCTGAAAACTTGTGTATTAGCAGTGCCACTGTGCACTGTCTGAGGCATGAAAGGGTCAAACATGTTGCAGAAGCAATGTATTTAGTTGTTTCCGCTAAAGGCGTGTTGTTTCTGTGGCGTACGAGCAGCTCTGCTGCTTTCTGATGGTGCCATCAGTGTGGCTCTGGGATTACTGCCAGGTAGACTCTAGGATTTGAAGTTTCTCTTGTTCCTTGCTTTCCACTAATGCAGCCTTACCTACAAAATCCATCAGTTCTAGTTCTTGGAGATTTGAAAACTGTTCGCTGCAGCTGGATGTTTACCGCTCTGTATGCGGGGGGGTTGATCATTGCTATGATATAAACCCCTGATTTTATGTGCTGGTAACAAATATTTGCTTCTGTTAGGGACTAAGGCTTCTTGTTTCAGGAAATGGAGGTAACTTGATAAGTGTGATGTGTTTAAAAAGGCATTTCAAAAACCATATAAACATAGGTTTTGTCACTGATATCGTCTGTACATGTAAAACAACTATTATTGAATGTAAGGTGGTATTGAGGTAGTACGGGATAACTAAGCCTGAATTTATTATTTTTTAAAATTATTTTCACTAGATCATCTATCTAGCATTATAAGAAACATGGTACAGGTTTATGCTTTAGAAATCTTCTCACTGCAACAACCGTGTTGGTTTGTTGGCAGAGATGATCACGTGGTGATGACAGAAACAGATTTGCGTAAAGATGTAATTCAGGAGCGCGCTCCCTGCTGCTGACACAGGAGCAGGCATGGTATAAGGCTTAGTTTTGGATTTTGAGAACTTAGGTGTAGGGTTTAAAACACTATTATCCCTGGCAATCTGGGGCAGATGTAACTTTGATGAACATAATGGGTTACACTAGACTTAAAACCATACATTTTTCTGGTCTGAGACTTTCTAGTTCTGCTCAGCTGTTTTTAATCTAGGGACTTGGCTACTCCTTTTATCCTCCTGGATTTTTGACCTGCTAACAAGGGTCTTGGTGAGAGCAGTTGTCCAAAGCCTCACCTCAGGAAGCTTCAGTCCACAGGTTGCCAGCACTGCTGCTGGTTCCAGCAGGAAAATGCTCTTTGCAGCGATCGCTTGAGCTTAAGCTTAGATATAGGTACAAGATACGAAAAAATATGGACAGTTTCTTTATGATGGTAGAAGAGAGCTTGCCTGCAGAAGTTTGTTGTTTTTTTTTCTTTAACTTACCTTGTGCCTTTTTAGCTTATGAATTTTCATTTTTTTTCTCTTTCCTAATTCTGACAAAAGGGATCCTTCAGCATTGGAAGACAGTCATTGCCGGTTTACATCTGTCCACAATCCCCAGATCTGCTTTTAGGATGGTTTCTTTTAAGCTCTTTGTTGTTTCAAAGGCTCGCATCTGCCCAAGGATCTTTTGCTGCATGTGTTAGCCAGGGAGTTGCACGCTCTCTTAAGACAGGACCACGGTGACTTGTGTTATTTGTGACAGTGAGAAAAACTGTCTGAATTCAAAAGGCTGCCTGTAATATATTTGAAGTGAGAAATCTTCTAAACATACAGATACATTTGGAAAAAAGCATCTCCTATAAACTTTTAATAGTCCTGTTGTTGATAACTGGTTTTTAGATGCCTGTTTAACTTCTAATGATGATTGCTGTCATCCTGTATGAAAAATTAATTTTTTCTGTTCATTAGTCTCAAAAATGCATCCATTAGAAAAAAACCATTTATAATTAACAAATGCAGGATGGAGCAAAAAAATTCAGCCCTATAGTGCGTGACAAAGTTGATAGCTGAGTCATATTCCTTGTGATATAATTTAATGTCTTTAAAATGCATTAAATATGGTTGGGTAGAAAGTAATACGTCAGGTACTAAAGAACAATCAGAGCACATCTTGTAAATCATGTACAGAAACAAGACAGGCTTACATACATGCTAATTAGTTGAGAGCTTGCAGAGTTTTCAGGACAAAAAAAGTTTCTGTGTAAGCAAAATCTGAAGACTGTTATTTCTAGAAGAATGGATAGAGAAGATAGATTGCTATTGACTATATATTAAGCTGAAAGACTACTGTTAGAAACCTGTCAGACTGTGTCTATAAACAGTAAATTTACTACAAATAAAAAAAACCCCAAACTGTAAAACACCCATATGTTCCTCAGGAAGTGTAGTGCCATGAAAGGTGTCAAATATTTGTACAGAAATACTTTTTCTTCTAACTTGAATCAGTGTTTCTAACCTAAAGCTTCCGTTTCTGCCCTGTCTCTTCACATCTTTATTTGAAGCTTTGTAATTTCACTTATTCTTAAATTTTACATATTTGGAGTTTAGTGATTTTTATTGTCTCGAACAGAAACAATGGTCTCAGCTGTTCATTCTGCCACTTTATCTTCACAAGGACAACTGTTTAAATTTGTGGGCGGGTGAAAAAATAATAATAATAGCAAAATATCAGGGAAAAACATCTTTAATGGTGTGTTCATAATTGGTTTTCAGTTTTATTGGCAAGTAAGAGCTTATCATCTGAACACCTTAGCAGTTAGGGAGGGAGCCCAGGCAAAATCAGTTTTTAATAGTCTGGATAGTGTGTATGTCCTCTGCAATTTTATTGTATGAGATTACCTTGATATGTTTAGCAGATTCATTCCTGGATGAGTCCTTATTAGAGATCGTGATCCAAAAAAAAGTAGTATTAATGACCTGCCTAGATGCGCTGATCTCTTCAGGTGTAATAAGGAAAGCATCTCTGAAAAGGTGCAGAAGCCAGGTCAAAACATACTTGTATATACTTTGACTTTTTTCAAAATATTGAAGCATTCATTTTTACTCTATCAGAATCAGATGAGTAAAGTAGAATTGTCTCAAAGGGAGGGCAGGTGCCAGATGAGACCACAGGTTTCAGGAGACTGTGCTGCTGGGCTTGGTCGGTAATGCTCCTTACGCTCACCTATTTGGGCCTAATCCGATACCGTAATGTTCTTTTCCAGCAAGAATGAGCGATGTGCCGTGTGTGGGGTGCGGTCTTTTGCAGTAGTCGTAGAGACTCGGTCATAAATTTAGTTTTTATGATTCTGTCAGTGTTCAAAATACAACACAGTATATCAGTTTTAGGTATTGAGGAGCCTGGTTGTTCCCTATGTCAATTTTTTTTTGTTTTTTCCTAGCATGTTTTGTTTTGTGCTTCTTACCCTTTTAGTGCTTTCTCAGTTTGGAGTCAGAAAAGCAGGCAGGATTAGCTGTGGCGGGTAGGAGTAGAGGAGGTCACAGGCACATGCATTATTTCTTCTGTATTTCCAGAATCCTGTTCTTGGTCAGGACGATCCCTTGCATGTTGGATGTGTGGGCTGTTTGAATCACAGGGATGTATCCTGAACAGCAGTTTTTCCAAACATTTAGCTCACTGAGCCGTGAAAGGCTGTATGATGGCTGAATGTTCCCTTACGCTGGTGGATGGTGCATCTGAAAGAGAGAGGACGTTCTGGGGACCTCCATGCTGGAGAACTCTTCGAGAAGACACAGAAGGTGGCGTTCAAATTTGAGGTAGATCGCTCTTCTTGGAGATGAGCTCCTTCATAAGATGTACCGGGTATACTTTGAAATCTGAACTTACCCAAGGGCTATATCCCCCCCTCTATTCGTTTAGTTTGGAAAATGTTGCAGTCAAACTGGAAGTGAAGTTGACTTTTTTATTCTTTTTCTCAATTTCTCACCTCATGCCATATTGGGATACAGCTGGTGCCGCTCTATTTCAATGTATTTCTGTATCCAAGATAAATTCTTGCCACAGACTGATCTGTATCATTCTCTGTCTTGATTACTTTTAAGAGAATTGTATTTTTATGCACCCCTTTACAATTCACCATCACACACAACAAATCAGAATTCTATAACCCAACCCAAGCACTATGTTGTTCTGTTCAACTAATAACAGTGATATTTGATGTGGGCTTTTTTTTTTTTTGCAAGCTCTCTGTGCGGTATTTTCTTCCTTTTCTAATCTTTCTCATCTTGACCTTATTATTAATATGCTCCATCCCTCTTCCTAACTTGGGAAATTCTTCTTGCCTTCGCATTGCCTTAGGCCAGCAGAGGGGAACAAAGGGCTAGCACACACAATCTGCCCTGAAAATATTAATTGATATCTTACCACCCCTGAATAGTTAAATCCCAGAAGAAGACATCACAATTCATTAGGTTATTTTCACATTTTTCGAGATGACACAAATGTGTGTCGAATGAGGAAAACGGGCACTTCTTATATGTAGACACATTCCTTACATCAGCCTGTCTGCCCTACTTTTGGATGATTCAATGAAGCCAGAAGTGTTAGTGGCCGCTCCTCCATTGAAGCTCTTTCCCCAGTGGATATTTCTGGTTTCGATTAGGAACTATCATATAAATATAATTGACTGAACAACTGCAGCTCTCATATCGTAGTAACTAATTTAGGCCTCTAATCCTGAAAGTAGCCCTGGATGAGAGACAAACCCTGTTCTTGCGGAATTCCCTTATGTCACTGTCTGATATAGAATGGAAGCTTAAAGCAAATGTTTTATTTTAAGACGAAATGGGCAAAATTTCTGTCAGAGAGAATTTAAAAAATGGAGAATTTATCTTTTTGCCGGAATGTTACCTCGAAGCTTGGGGTTTTTTTAGTAATTTGAATGTTATTTATTTAAAGGCCCAGAGCATAATTAAGCTCAATTTCATTACATAATGCAAGCTTAGAAAGAGATTTCAGGTTCATTATTTAAAAAAAAAAAAAAATAAAACCAAAACAACACAGGGGCAGAGAGGCTGAAAAAGTAAAGCCTTGGCAAATGGCTTGATGCTTCCCTAATAACTGCTTGTAGTCTACAGTCATGACCAGCATTTTGATCATTATAACATTATTAAAAGTGCTTTTTTAGTTTTGTAACTTCACCACATTCATAACATTAACTGACACTTCCTTTAACGCCCTACTGCACAGCATTACAGAAATAAAAAGTGTGGTCTAATAATGTTCATGGACCTTAGGTTTGGAATTAGCATAATGGAAAGAGATCCTGAAAGCAAAATCATATTTCTGTAAGTGACCTATTACCAATCCGATTACATTTTACATAGTAATTTAAATGAATTCTGTTAGAAGTCTGGGTTGGTAAAGGGAAAAAATGGCTCATTGTTCAGCCTGTGTAATTGGAAAGGCAGCAGAGGCGGCACCGGGCGGGAGTTGGTGCGTGCCAGGCACGGGCCCACCTGAAAGATGCTGTGGTTGTACGAGGGTTAGAAATACAGAGTTTGTGTGGGCAGAAACAATGGGCAGCAAAAAAAAAAGCTCTTTCTAAGACATTATGGCTTTTTGATAACAAGGATGGCTTAAACTCAGCTGATGATAAATGTCAGTGGTTTGTGGCGACTAAAAGAGGATTGAGGCTGCTGCCATCACGCGTGGCACTCACCTTGGGGAAGGTGAGTGCTAGGCTTCGGTATGGCTGTTTAGTAAGTAAAATTGCTTTGTCTATTCAAAATATTTCCCTTGTTATAACAACTTTTATCTCAGTATGGTGAAAGAGTTCAATCAATAAATTTCTCAGATTATCCGTGAATAGAGGCGGTTATATAGGCATGAAAGCATGCTGAGAGAGTTTGATAATTTTGTCAAAAACTCAGATAAATCTCACTAAAATTCCTGTGCAGAAGTAATATACCAAGTGAGGCTTTTAGGATTTTTGCAAACTCTATTGATCTTTCCCACTGTTTGTAATAGAATATGCAATTCTTTCACACACAGGAGTATGAGACAAATGAGACAAGTGATGAAGCTGGCCATGAAAATACACTCTTTATTAATCATCCATTTCATTTGAAAGAATGCTTTCTCTTTTAAAAGTATTATGAGATCACGATTACCCTGCTGTATTTGGCGTCGGTGTGGCCTCACCTTGAGCACGGTGTGCGGTGCTGGTCCCCACCATCCAAAAGGATGTTCAGGTCCTTGAATGAGTCCTGAGGGAGGGAACAGAGCTGGTGACAGGGCTGGACGGAGTGTCCTCTGAGACGCTCTTTGTCTCATTTGGAGTAAAGGAGTCTGACAGGGTGACCCATGGCTCTCTGCACCTTCCCGAGGAGGGGATGCAGAGAGGGAGAAGGTGAGCTTTTCTCCCCGGGATTTAGCGGTAGGACACCTGGGAATGGCTCAAAGCTGTACCAGGGAAGGTTCAGATTTGACTTTAGGAAACTTTTCTTTACCGAGAGGGTGGCCAAGCACTGGAACAGGCTTCCTCAACAGGTGGTCGATGCCCCAAGCCTGGCAGTGTTTAAGAGGCATTTGGACAATGCCCTTAACATGCTTTAATGTTTGGTCAGCCCTGAACTGGTCAGGCAGTTGGACTTAGATGATTGTCATAGTCCCTTCAAACTGAAATAGTCTATTCTATCATGAGTCTTACCTTTTCTTTGCAAATATCACTTTTGACTCTGCATAGTGGTATGATCGAGCAAACATCACTCATTATGTCCCAGGTGCTGCTCATACCTACCTGTAGATCGTATATTTACTCTGTTCATCTTAATTCGCAGTTGCGTGGGAATGGTAACTGTTCCCTGTTTGCGTTTAGTCCTGAATCAGCTTTCCCCTCTCCAGCGCTGGCATGTTTCCAAGGCTGCCTATGTTCTTGTTAGTTAGTAGTTGTCACTATTTCCCCACAGATTTCTAATAAAGGCTGAAAGCAGACCTCAAATGTTCTTCCTTCGTCTCTGTGCATCAGACTCCCTTATAAGATTCGCTGCATTGAACAGTTAAGCACTCTGGGATCCTTTGCCCTGTTGGTTTTGTTGCTGTCTGTAGCTCTGATAGCTTGTTGGTTGTTTTTTTTTTTTTTCTTCTTCTTTTTTCCCCCCTGAAATTCAGTGCAAAATGTATTTTCATCAGTTTGAGAGTAATATACCTAACTCCTTGTATGGGAAGATTGTGATTATGTCTTACAATGTTACCATAAGTTTTTACCTATACCTTAGGCCCAATGTAATTACTAATTAATGTGTTATTTCCAAATGATGTACTCTGTCAACCTGGCTTCAAATGCCATCTGCTTTAAACTTTGCAGAAATCTTTTCTGTGTCTTAAAAGCATTTCAGACTCCAGGCTCTTTGTGTGTGGTAGAGAATGATGCAACCTACATTTTTCCAACCCACATCACCCTGTGATTAAAGAGAAACAAAAAAGATGAGTGAGCGAGCAATAAGGCAGTTAATCAGCAAACGCTTCGAGCTTATTTTTTGCTCACAGATATGTTAGTATAAATGTGTGCCTATGTTCATGTCAGTAGAGCTGCCTTGGGTTTTCAGTAGTGCAGCAGTGGAAAAAAAATGTGGCCTCTCATCAAGTAATTTGAAATAAGTGATTTTTACATTACTGGAATAGAAAAAAAAATCGCAATCTTAAGGTTTTTCTCACCTATTAAATAGCTTTGATCCTCTGCTGCTGTATGCTGGCTTCATAGTGAAATTCTTTCACTATGAAGAAATAGGCTCAGGCACGCTTTCAGTTTTCATTTCAGTCTGGCTGTAAACTTTGCCTTCCAGGATTGTAAAGAACAGTTCTCTCTAGATGATCGCGTGTAACCTGTGCTGTCTGTGGAGCCTGGCATCCGATTCTTCTGAATGCAGCAACTTTTTTCTAATAAGTACAGCCGTTCTATGAAGGGTGGAGAAGCTACGTTGGATTAATTGGTGTATGTGAAATAAAAGTGTGTGTGCTCATTTGGCGTTTTTACAGTGCAAAAAGCAGTCTAATTTCATTAACCACAGTACAAAATATTTTCTAAGAATGGATGTAATGTTTGAAATGAAACATTAATTATTATAACATCAAGGTAAGGGCAGCATTTTCTGACATCCATCTTGTTTTTCTGTGTGAATGGTGCAGTGATTTATCTAGCTCATTGGGTTTCTTCTATGTAAATGTTACAAAATAATGTAGTTTTGGCAATACCAGCATTTATAAACAAAAACTATGTCCTGCGTTGTAAACAGCATCCATTATGCAACAGACATGGAATTAAAGGATCATCTGTAAAACTCAGCGAAGTCAGCAGATACCTTTCCATTGACTTCATAGGACGTTCAGACCTGCAATTAATTGATTGTATGTGTTCTTATGTATGAAACCCTGTGAAAATAAATTGGCAGTTGAGCCTGCCATCTGTGCAGCCTGACATCAGTCTAACTACCCTAAGTAAAACCAAAGGAAAACCTCTGTCTTCCAGCCTTAGTATTATCTTCTGGAAAGAAATTTCTGGGAGCAGTTCAATTGCTTGTACTCTGGGTGTATGATATATTTCAGCTCTTTGTCATGCTGAAGGCCAATTCTTCAAATCTTTCTCATTGTACTCTGAAAAAGCTCATCTCTCTCTAATTAAATCATTATTTTACAGAAAAATCTGCTCTGCCTTCTACCCATAGCTTTGAAAGTCCATGTTCTAGCAGAATCTTGGCTTACTTGTGTTCCCTGGGCTCGGTTGTGTAAGTGTTAGTTGGTATTGATTCTTGGATCAGAAATCACTTTCTTCAGTTTTGTACTATTTGAAGAAGGTCCTTAATTCTGTTCTATAGAAGAATTGCAGTTGATACTAAATCAAGAAAACAGCAGAACAAAAATCAACCCCTTGAACTGGGGCAACCCAAGAGCAAGGCAACAAAAGAAAGTAAGGCCTGTTTGAGAATTTATAGCTCATAACTCTCTAACTGCCCGAGGTGGCTTTTCTTTTGTCACCACTGTGTTTTAGGCTGAAATGGTTGCTACTTTATTTAAACAGAGATGCTGTTTTTACCATGTTTTTAATGATGAGGTATAAACTCAGAAATCCTTTCTGAACACAAGAGATGCCCTTATATGTTAATATGTGTTTCCCGGTGTTCCGCATTGATGATAACCTGCACTGGACATCTGAGGCCAGTTTTTAGGTATTGTTCCAACTCCCAGTAGAAATGTGAGTTTCTCTCCCTGCCTAGAGGTGTGCTCAAATGTGTGCACATGTATGTTATTGGGGTTTTTGGTGGATTTTTTTTTTCTTCTTCCCCTAGAGAATTTCAGTTGTTAAACTGAGTAAGTAGTAAAAAATATAATTTTAAATTTTGTGGGTGGTGCTTCAAATGTGCTTGGCTACAACTGAAGACACTGGAAAGTGAAAGAGCTCATCACTCTTTTGCATTAGACTCTTTTAGAGGCGTACGTATCCCACTTTGGATTATTTTGGCAACACAAAATATAACATACTTGTTGAGCAGATGGCTGGGATGCTACGGTTCACGTCAGCTCAGCAGTCTACTGCATGGAATGTAACATCCTCTGCATTCGCACCACTGTGGTGTGATGGGTATGTACAGCCAGTCTGATCGTGGCTTAGCCGCTTCTAAAAAATCTTATAACCCAAGAATTTTATTCCTGGCAAGTCCTGGGCTGTAAAAGAAGACTTTCAAACAATAAAGAGAGGACTTCTAGGCGTTCAGAGCAATTCACTGACCCGTTAAATACTTCTCAGGAAGAATAAGCAATGTAAAATGGCCCAAGATAGTTTTGAACCTACAAAGAATGGCAGTGTTGGCTAGTAAACCTAGTGAACTGTGTTACAGTGCTCTTCTAGGGAGTAGAGCAAAAAAAGAAACCTAACAATTTGGTTTAATATAATCAAAAAGATCTGTGCCACTTTGCCTGACAGCTGTAGTGGAGAGGATGGGAGGGAGTACTGAAGAATGTTAAAAATCAGTTGAATGCAATAATTAAGGAATTAAAACCAAAAATATGCTAGACTTAATCAGTTTTCCTTATTTGTTGTGTCAAGAGTCTGCAAGCTTAACAAATGTAACTTGCTGTTTGTTTTCAACTGCATGTTCAAAATAATTTGAAAATTATTACAGTAATGGGAGTGTGCCTAAATTCTTAGGCATATTGTGCCACACAAGGTCTCCTTGATAAAAATACATCATTTGAAAAGTGTAACTTATGAATATGGAAAGAGATGGCACAGGAACAACTAAATCATGCTAAACCTCTTGTTCCTTCCCGTCTCTATGTAGTTGTAGAGGTTATGCTGCAAGCCGAGTCGTCAAGTGTTGTCCTGAAAGTTGCCCTAAGCTGGTAGAAGGTGACGTTAGTCATGCTGAATATTTCACACAGCAACTTGCGCTTATATGAAATACTATAAGGAATACTGGGTCTTCTAACCTTGAATTAGGGTCCCTTAAAGATCCACTGTCTTAACTGTGCTGAGCCCTGCTGAAAACCAGATAACTCGTTAGTGGCAATTAGGTGTCACTGAAGGGTTCATGTTGTCAGTTAAACTATAGCTTCCTTGCAGGTACCACAGCGTGCACCTAAGCGTTTCTTCTCTCCCAATTCCCTTTGTTGTGTCCCACTAGTAGCAGCACATTTTAATTACGGTAAGCCTTCACTGCCGCCTCCTGTGCGTTCTTACAATTCAGCCAAACGGCGTGGTGTAGTTTGACTGGGGATATTATGCTCTGTTGAGATTTGTAAGAAACAACAGGAGAGAATTACTGCTGGCAAAAAATCTTCTTCCGTTTTTCTGAAAGAATCCTAAACAATTATTGTTATTTGTCTGCGAGGAATAGTTTGAAATCAAAAGGAAAGAAAACCTGAAAAGGCAGCCTTTTATTTTACGGGGGTGGGGTGTGTGTGTGTGTGGATGGCTGGCCCAAAAGAACTCACTTATTTCTTTTTTTCTTCTAGTTACCATGTTTTGGTATCAAAATGCTCTACACTGTGTATTTTTTAGGGTTGTATAAATGATTTTGGAAAGGCTTCTGCTGACTTAGCTCTGGAAATTTTAACCTTTCATTAGTTTTAACTGCTGAGTAAGGCAAAGGGAACACAAGAGGTTTTATTTGCAAGGTTTGGCTGGAGCACTGTGCCATGTCAAATATGAAGCCTGTTTTAGCTCTTGTTTCAATTGCCTGGTACTGTCCTAACAGGCGACAATGGGTTAATCTCCCAAAAAGCCTTTCCCATAGTACAAGACTAAACAAGAAGCAGACTTTAAAGGCTTTAAGTATGGCTGTAGTTAACTACAAACAGCTGTTTCAAGATAACAGTATTTCCACTGGAAAAGTGAGCCCCTTTCCCCCTAGTTTACAATGAAACCATTCTGAAAGCAGTATGGTGTTTGGAAGGAGTCGGTTCTGTCTGGCAATGATCAGAATTAACGTGGTGGGGGTTGGGGAGCAAGTTGTCGGACCTTTCCGCTCAAACTGACATTTATATAGCAATTCTATTTCTGCTACTGAAAGCCAAAACATACAAATCCATCTTATCCAGACTATTAAGAAATAGGGAGCGGGTGATTATTTTTTTCCCTTCCGCTCTCTTTTCTTTCCTGCCTCTGCTCTGCATCAACGTTTATTTTGAATAATGAGGAAAGAATGATATTAGCAAACCTCCATCTATCTTTTAGAGTCTGGTAACATGACGTTTGAATTAAGTCCAAACAATACCTGGTGCAAGAATACATCTTTAGAAATTCTTCTTCTTGTTAAAGCCGTACCATAAAACATTATAAGTTTTCTTGTTTTACTGTTTTCAATATGTTGAAATGTTAGCAGAAGTGTCTTTTTGAGGAGAGATCCAAAAGCCAATTGGTTCTGTTCCAAATCAAAAGTAAGAAGGCCGTGAAAATAAAAGATCTAATTTGAACACTTCTTGGCAGTTAGTGATTTGTTAAATAGATTGTTTTTAATTGCTTTCAAAAGTGAAGGGGAAGGAGAAGTCTTTTGTAATTCATGCTTCTAAAGGAAAAAAAAAAAACAAAACAAACAACAAATGGGAAATCAGGCTGTTAATATTAGAAGTTACAATGTGACTCACACAGTGCATAATCTCTGCAATAGTACAAGCAGCAAAAATGAGACAAAGAAACAGATGTGCAAACTTCCTACTAGTTAAATTCCAGCTATTTAATCAACAGCAGGACTCTTCCTTTGTTTCATATTTCCTAGCTCAGAAGCATCTCAGTAGGAGGATGTGAAAAAGGTACTGCGAGAAAAGTGCTTTTACCATCTGCAATCCAGTGAATACTTTAAACTAATAAAGTAACCTTGACAAAGTTGGCTGCAAGGATATAAAGAGAGGAGGCAAACCAGCTATAATTCAACACCAGCAGCCTGGTTAGGAACTTGTATACAGCTGGGCCAGACAGAAACCTGGTTGTCTGACTTCATAATCGCTTACTCCAGATCCAAAGAGCTTTCTGGACTCCAGGCAATAAAGAAGAGTTATGCTCCTCAGAGCAAAGTCAACTTGTAGATTATTAATGCAATCAGAGCCTGAGATAATTGTTCTGTGACTTTTTTCGTGCTGGGAGAAGTCCCTCGTGTTCTGTGGCGGTGTGTGTGAGGATGATAACTGGCCTCTGCTGGTGGCTGGGGCTGGAGAAGCAACGCTACATTTCAGCCATAAAGTCAGGAACCTCGTAGCTGGGGTAAATACACAGAACTTCACTACCCACTGCCCTGTTTTTTGGTGTTGCACAGAAATGTGGCGGATAGATTCTCAGACCTGCCATCTACTACAGACCAGATAAATCTCCTACAAGGGAACACGAGGCCACTGATAAGGTAGCTCTTTTACATGTTTCACAGTATCTTGGGCTCTTTGGCATTTCCCCTTCAAGACTGAGGTGCAGAAAGATGCTCAGTAAAACCGAGAGCTCTGCCTCTCCCTTGCTTTCCTGTCCAGCTGGGAGCCCGCACTAACAGCACCGGCTCCTGTGCCTGCATCTCCTGCTGCTCGTGCCCCGATGGAGGTGAAATCGCTGTAAAGTGTTGCCTTGCATTAATAGTTTGGAAAACTCAAAAAGTTAAAGCTGGCATTGTAGAACCAAGAGCCTGGTGGGGTGACAGACCGAGGGTGCGTCTCTTCCCTCCATCAGAAAACTTGTTAGCAAAATGTAAAAACTAGCTGAAAAGTTGTCCTTGGAGCATTGTTTGCCAGTGTTTTTCTTCATTGCAGTTTCCACATTGCAATTATAAATGGGCTTTATTTTTAAGCAGATGATAAGCAATTATTAGCTAATATCCAAATGGAGATTAATAATAATTTGAGTCTTGAAGTAATTCATAAACAGTGTTACACTATCAAAGGAAGAGTGAAGAGAAACATTAATATTTAAAGTGCCGCCCACTTGTTGAGCAAATTTTATCACTTGTTTGTGGAATTATTGTAGGGTTAAAGAAAATTGCACACGAATTCTGCTGAAACTTGTAGTTATTTCTCTTACATTATAGTATGCAAATCTGCCAGTATTGCAATCTGGCAAATCTGGCTGTATTGGTTTAAATCATGGTTTAAAATCTTAAATTGTGGTTTAAAATCTTAAATCTTAAGAGCTTGGCCAGTGCCAGGGGCAGTTTGGATGCTCCCTGGCTTGGAAAAGAGCTTTTGAAAAACAGCCCTGACATATACACTATGGTGCTAAAAGTGTGAACAACTTTCTTACTGATTTAAAACATGTCCCAAATCACTGTTAGTGAGCCGTGTTACAGTTCTGTGACTATTAATCATTTAATCGTCACAAAACAAAGAGCCTCTTTCATGGAGAGCTGTTTCACATACATATATGCTATATCACTCATTTTTACAGCCAAAGGGACTGTGTATTGTTCGCTCCCGCTAAGAAATGAGCAAGTCAGCCACATCCTTTGAAGCCTGTACGTTTTAGGCTAATTTGCTGAGGAAACAAAAAAAAAAAAAAGGTTGTAGTGACATGTTCAAATAGAGATTTGCGAAGTTACACAAATTTTCACAAGCAAAACATTTGGTCTTGATGATTTGGGCGCTTTTCCAAGCCTATGTACATAGTAAACAGCCTGTTGCATAACTTGTAAATACACAGTATAGCATCAAATGGGACAATTGCTACAGTAGCACCTGTCAAACAGTATACTTCTTGTTTAATCATGATTATAGCCCGCACATCACATCAAAGTTCTGCACATCCTGACCTCACAGTAGCACTCACTTGAAGTTACTGAGTTTTTCTCTCCAGTAGCTCAACAGGATTTTTGCTACGTTCTGTCTAAAATAGCATCACCTGACAGACTTGGGCAGATTTGCTGTTTGGCCTTGCCAGAGGTAGTTTCATCCTTAATGAAGATGATGTCTGTTAATGGGCTTGTAAGGTAGACGTCAACGCTTTCTAGTGCAGACTGTACCTATTAATTGTGTGCAGGTTGTAAAGAGGTCTGTTAAGTCGTTCTGAGTCAATGAATGTATATATCTATGCGCACACACTCTCATACACCAACACACAGCGGGGGGAAAAAAAAAAAGGTTAGAGGCTGAAGAGAGTACAAAAAAAATGCGGAGGAAGTTTTCCCTGTCAAATTCAAAATTTGTATTTCAGAGTTGTGTAGTGCCATGTTGGAGTGTTCAATCAATCTTGTATTATTTTGCAGCAAGTAACAGTCTCTGTGTCACACTAAAAGCAATCCTGGAGACTAAAACCAAACTTGCTACAAGATAGCAGCGCTTCTAGAATTAATTGACGCTTTGTGTGTCTTTTTAGTAAGTGTTTATTTACCTAAGTAATTCATACATTTCATTTTCTGTATTCTTATATTCAACAACGTAACATTTGTCTATCAACCTTTGTTAATATAGTGCCTTTTTTTAGATTACCATTCTTTCTTCTGCCATACCTTAAGCAACGTACATACTGAGTATTTGAATCCTTATCCGATGTGATTCTTCAGTCCCTCAAATTTTGTCCTGTTCATGAGACTGCTGCCAAGAAAAAAAGACGTGATCCGTTTGAAGAGTCACACAGGGATTTTTCGTTGTGCTGGGATGTGTGTGATCTTTCTAGGGTGTCTCGGGGTTCCTGTGCACAGAAAATGCCTGGACTGAAAGACAGATTTTGCTGTACTATGCTCTCTCTTTCTCTTTTTTTCTTTCTAGGAGTAAAGATCCCTTTTGTATTTAAGTCTAAGTGTTCTTGGAAACACTCTATGCAGTTCAGAGTGTCTTGTAATATAAACTTCCAGGCATTTTGGAAGAAATGTCAGAAACTTGTGAAGTTCAAGTTATGTTCAATTATTACTCTCATTAGGTAAAGGCTGATAAGAGCTATTTCCTGCTGGAACTTCTGGGTCACATTAATAGACTGCAGAGAAACAAAAAAGAAGTTAGAAAAGCTCTGCTTTGTAACTCCTGGGAGAATTTCCTTGCAAGATTTATTAGCTAAATGACAATAAAGATGAAAAATGAACAAACAATCTCCCAAACCTGTCAGATTTCATTGTTCTTCACCTTAGAAGAGCTTCAAGCTTATTTTTGCCACCTCTGAATACTGATCCTTTGTTTGATAATTTGGACAGCCATGTTTTGAAATATCTGATTTCCTTTTCGAAGTCTTTCTTGCAAACATATATTGTTGTAGAGCTAACTAATCTGTTTGAATAATTAGGAAGTGTTAGTATAAATATCCATGCTCTAAAGCTCCTTCTGCAAATGAAGTATGTAACTGTGTGCGTATATGGTCAAGCAGTACTCTGGCAGGGATAGTCCCTGCGTTAGGAATAAGGGATTAAAAAGGAATCATCTTTTTTGCTAGATGGAGGATAGAAATCCCCTTCAAAGGGAATGATTTTCAAAGCCTACAGTCATAAGGATGCCAGCCACACTGTGTCTGGCACCGGAGTTATCTGGAAAGCTAAGCTTAGTATTCAAATTGAATCACTATATTACTCTATAAAGTTTTGCTTCATGTGTTTGTCATTACTGACTTTATTTAGTCTGAAAGACATTTTCTTGTACTTGGCAACTTTTAGAAGGTATTGCACCATTTGGTTGTATTTGGAGACCTGTCTACTTTAAACACTGAGAAGACGACAATTTTGGCAGTCAAAATAAGTGTAAGAAGCCACTTGGTTTTTTTCCCTGGGTTGCTTTCTTTTTGGTGTTGGATTATTATTTTTTTTTTTCCTCTGTCATGGCCATGGGAGCCAGCTGGTTGAGTTACAGCTCAAACGCAGCTGTTCCAAAGCCTGACTGTGGATCCTGCAACAGAGCTTACAGCATCCCTGCTCCGCTTCCTCCCAAAAGGGTTCATGGAATCCTTGTACATGGCCTTGTCGAACCTCATGAAGTTCACATGGGCTTGCTTCTCAAGCCTGTCCAGGTCCCTCTGGATGGCATCCTGTCCCTCAGGCATGTGAACCGCACCACTTAGCTTGGTGTCATCCACAAACTTGCTGAGGGCGCACTCGATCCTACTGTCTGTGTCATTGATCATGTTAAACAGAAACAATTATTTGCGCCTTTCAAATGTCTTGTATGCATGATTTCTTGGCTCCCATCGTGGGTGTGTATTTACTCACTCTGGAGTGAGACAAAATCTCAAACCTCTGATGCGTTTTTTTTTAAATATTCCTAGACTTTGGCCTCATAACTAAATCAGACTATTTAAAAGATGCTCAAGGTTTTAAATCATTAACAATGCTTGCTTTAAATCTTAGAATATAGCTAATTGAGTGCATTCAAAATTATAAAGAGGTTTTTCACATCATGTGTAACTTCCTACTACTGCTTGTTCAAAATCTGATTTCATCAGTAGGTGAGATCATAGCAGGTCTCCAAAGCACAGCCTCTTCCAAACAGTAGGGGTTGGTTTGTTTTGTCTTTCTTGCCAGAGAATTTATTTGGAAGCATTTTTTTCCACACTACTTCTAGAGTGACTAGTTAAAGATGATAAATGAAGACATAGAACCAGAGACTGGGATATCTGGGGGCTATGAGGGAGGTTACAAGGTCTGGTGCCCTTCTATTTTGCTGTTGCGTCATGGAAAGTTTTACTGTATTTATCAAGTTCCGTTTTAAAAACCTGGAGATAACACTATCATAAGAATTATGTCAACACTCCCTTTCAAATCCCAAATTACCTGACAGAGAATGTATTGCATTTTCTCCTGTCTCTGCGGGTTATTGGGCTATAATACTTTTCTGGAAAATTATGTTATATTTTGCTTTCCTTGATTTTTGTGGCTTGTAGATAAACAACATTATAACTGACCTTCATCTAATAGCTGCAGCTGTGTGGTCCGAGGAAAAAGAATCTGGTAGTCTTGAGATTGGGGGACTAGAAGAGAATTCCGTGAATACATTTAATGTCTGCAACTGAAAATTTTGAGTGACTTGGTTAAGTGGGGAAATGGAACTGAACAGAAAAAGAGAGCGCAAAAAATATCAAAGAAATATTTTAGGTCATGGATCTTAATTTTAGTAGCATGTAAAGACAGAAGCATGTAAAATAATCCTTTGTTTTCTGCGCACCGCAGCGACTGGCAGATCAGTTGTTTCATGTTATGTTTGGGGTCTGGCATTGGGTGGCAGTGAATCAGAATTTCTGTGGCCTTTTTCCCTTTTTGTACCCAATCTGCTCTGCAGCTTTTGGCTGCTACATGGGCCTCCACCTTGATATCTGGAACCGTGACCCTTCCTTGGAATAAAAGGGACGTGTTTTGAGCCACGTGTTTTGATTCCATAGTCAAAAAGCCTAGAGATGGTTTGTTTTTTTTTTTTTTTTAATTGGGCCCAAATTAGCCATATTTTGAGAGTAATATGATATTTAGCGCTTATAGGCTAGGGATTAAACATAATGAAAACTACTCTGGATTCTTGTTTACTCATATTTATTTTGATCATTAACTATTGCATGACTCTAATAACATTATTATTTATTATTGTGGCAATTGGGACTTTGACAAATACAGAAGATGGTTGATGACTGTGACATGTTGAAGGAAGAATAGTTTCTCAAGGTTTTCACAGAATGTACAGAAAGGCTGTTAAGTTATAACCAGCTGAAATAACAGAAGTTAATTTTTTTCTGTTGTGCTGGATGTAAAGTACAGGAAATGGAGGAGACACAAGAGAACCTTTCAGGAGATTTTCATCAAGCCACCAAGTGTCCAAAAATATTTGTTCACTTCAAGCTTAATGATTCTGTCGGAGGAAAGGAGAGGAGAATGTTGATCTGCTGTTTTGTGAAAAGATATCTAAGGCTTATTAAATGTTGATTCATGTTTTTCATTTCACATTATGTATGTATATAATTCACCAAGATTGCTTTCTGGTTTTTATTTATTTATATCATAAATAAGTTTGTGTATGTTCTATGCAGAAAAGTATATTTTTTTCTGTCTGTTGGTTGCTTTATATTATTTACATCTAACTTCCATAACTGAGTAAAGAGGATTATTTCTGACGTAATGGTATTGCAGTAAGGAAGATGTGCACTGTTTCAAAATCTTGCTTGTTATTTATTAAACCTTGTTTGTGTTGCATTTTGATTTTTTAAAAAAATTGAATTAGATCCTGTAATTGTTCCTTCAAACGACTGGCAAAGCTAGTTTTGCACATGAGCAATTGTAATTCAAAACAAAATTGCGGCCCTGCCTATGAATGTAAATTCACGTAGTTCAGGTTTCAGAGAACCCATTTGGATTTACGTAAGGTTGTCCCACATTAGAGGGAGATCTCGTAGGTTTTCTTACGTGGAATGTCAGAAAGTGTTATGAACTGTAATTTCTCTGAACTGTTTATTCGTATGAATTTTTCTAGGAGCTACCTGTGTGCTTTTCATTACACAGAAGAAGAATTGAAACAGCTTGCTTTGAGGAGTGGAAAGGAACGTCTTTGCCTAGTTTGGAAAACCAGCGATGTTAAAGGTAAGATGTTGAAAAACACGTCACTGGATAGTATGATAAGACATTTTGCTCTTGCTAAATTGAAACTGTTGGTTTCTTGAAAAGAGGTACAAATCTAAGGAAGTTTTGTTCAGAAACTATCAGCTGGATGAAGTCTCTGGTGTGCTCATGGTAGTGGTGAAGGCTTCTCAAATACAGTGGGCCAAGTGGTGTTCTGCTTTACTCTTTGCTCCTGTTGGGATAAGAACACACTGGAAGTTCCTACACGAGACCATGAAATACTACCATGCTGGTGGAATAATTTTTGAGACTGTCCTGGACCAATTTATGAGACAAAATCAGAAGAGGGGCTCCTAACAAGGCTTTCAGTAGTCCACTGAGGTCTGCATTGCATGGCTTGGCAAATGCTGGGAGCTCTGAGACTGCTCTACCTTTGGCTGAAGTTAAAAGAACACAGAGTGTTGTTTTTCTTTAATTTTCTGACCTATAGAATTCAGTGAAAAATGTAGTTTAGCTGTACCTGAGGAGTGTAGCCACTATGCACATGCCCCATTAATGTTAACAAAGTAAGTGGGTTGTCAGTGTTTTCTTTTCACATCTGTTTCCTAGCAAGTAAAACCATTCCCTAAGCATGGGGTCTGAACGTACAAATAGATTTTTTAAAATGAAATCTTTACAGAACCAGAAATCTAATCCTTCAGTTAATCACTAGCAATATTTGAAAAGAGAGAAGCTATTGTATATCTGCCTTGCCTCACCTCAGATGAGCTCCAGGAATAAAGCATATCAGGAAATGAAATATGTGTAAATCACTGAAAATTAGAAGTTGTCCAAAGCTGCATTTCAAGGCATTCAAAGTACAGGAAAGGACTCAATGGAAGGTGAGGGGAAAAAAGCTGTTCAACTGCTGAAAAGTGGAAAATGCTTGTTTTATATTCAAAAGGTGAATTGCGTACTATGGCAAAAGGGTTTTGGTAGTTTTTTTTGTTTGGTTGGGTTTTTTTTTAAAGGTAGGCAGCCTTGTGTATTCATAATTCGAAGAATTTTAGCAGAAACAAAACAGTTCTTGTTAAATTCTTCTTAAATATTTGCCCTTCAGATTGACAAACTTTTGTTTTCTTATCCTAAACTATAGATAAATACGGGCTGTGTTTCAACCCGCATATATGCATGTTTCAGTAGTGCGTCAACAGATTCTTGGGCATGGTTTAGTGCTGTTGTATTATTAATGCTTATACTGTAACTGATGATCTGAATCCCAGCGTAGCGAGTAGTCAAATTTTTTTTCCCAAATCTGAGGAGTGCTTGTATCTCTTTGCATGTTGCCTGTCTGTGGATGACATGATTTTAGGTGTCTCATAGGGAAACAGATGCTATTTACACTCATCAATGATGTACTCCCTGTCCCTGACAAGTTCACTGCTCACGTCCTTGGGTTAGGAATAAGAAGGCACTTCAAGAGATAAACACATCCAATTGATCATGGATGAATTAAAAGGCTGCAGTCAATAGGACTGAAAATGAACACCGCCTCTCCTGCGTTTTAGGTGTCGTGTTTTAAAGCATATATCTGGCCTTCAATACTTGCTAGCAGATCTACTTTAATAAGCTAGAATTTCTGGTAGAACTGTCCCTAAAATTGTATTTTTCTTGACTGCAAGAAGTGCAAATTTTATGAGGTCTGAGCATCATTTTTCATGAGATTACCAAGTAACTAACACATTAGTAAACGAGTCTTCTATCGCCTTCAGCCTTCTCGTGTGGATCTGTTCTAGATCCCAGCTGAAGCCGATTGTGCTGTTGTAGGATGTATCGGATGCTTTGCAGACCGATACAATCTAGTGGAACAGTCTGAAATGTGGCATTGTGTGATCCCTGGTGGGGCAAGTGCCTCTAACCATTGACACCTTGTCTTCTCCCCCATTCTTTCGATAACCCTCCTGAGATCCTCTTGCACACCCAGAGCTAGTGAAGACGGAGAAGAAAAGTACCATTCAGCTAGTGGAAAAGTCAGCTTGTGTTTATGTCATGAAATAAAAAAGTGCAAATAAAATTAAGCACGCACAACGAATGGAAATTTCTCTAATTCTGTAGTGGCAATAACCCATATTCTCTTGAGTTAGGTTTGAAGGGTTAGGCTCAGATTCTCTCCCTTACTGTGGTCTTGTATGCCTTTATGCAATAAATTGCTTTAAATGTTTCATCTGGCCGGAGGAAAAACTCCTTTGGTGAAGAATTGTTTAGTTATGCAATTTATGCATATGCCAAGCAGAAGGCACAAAAATGTAGTGGTTCTTTGTGAATGAACAGGTTTTCCTTGGGTTTTCCCAAGGAAAAATACTTCTCTGCATCTATCTGCTTTGCTGTGAGCTGAATATAGAAACTCTGCAGATCTGTGCCAGGTAGTTTTTATTTTAAGAAGTCAAACATTGAAGAGGCTGTGGGCTGTCTGTAGAAAGCCTTCACGCAATTGTTACTCCCAGGATTGTGTGGGACAGGGGTTAGTAGGGCTGGGCTGAGGTACGGCAGCGGCTCTAGGAGGAGATTTTTCATTCCATTATGGAGCTAGTGATTTGTGTATGCAAATCAGGTAACGTATTCCTTCTGCCTTTCGTGTTTCTTTGTGGACTACTGCTATAATGGCAAAAAACTTAATCTTTTTGTACTACTTTTGTTATTCAGACTAAGAGCATTTTCCTCTCAGAATTGATGAGAAATCCATTGAATATTTTTAAGGTGCCACATTTTCATGATGACGTAAGTAGGAAAAAGCTTAGCGTATGTTTTGTCTGATAAAAAAGCATCTTGCATCTTTCTGCGAAACGGGGATGGCCAGTGGTTCCGTTACAGGAACTGAGATGTAAAAATACTATAATACTTTATTCTGCAACACTGAAAGATAGGCAAACGAGAAGTTAGGCTTTAAAATGTTTTGCGTTGGAATCATATGCTTTTGTTGCTATTATTGGAACTTTTTTCTCTAATTTTAAAAGGAGATATACAAAAGAGGGTTTAAAGTATATAGTTTAGGAAATAAATATTAAATTTTTTCCTTGTTTGCACACAGGTACTATTACCTGTATGGACTTGGCTAATATTTGTGTAACTAGAATTTTGTGCATTAGAAATCAACTTGGTAAGTTTATGTCTGAAGCATGTCAAGGGAGCAGAAGTGAATACCTGAAGCCTGTCAGAGTGCCTGGCCTGGATTTGTCTGATGGCCATGTCACGGCAGTCTGTCGCCTACCAAGCACATGTTGTGTTTCGGTCTCTTTAAACTTACTCAGTCCAAGACTCTTTTAAGATAGATTTTGTAAATGCAAAAGGTGCCTGGCCAAGCACTGCATCTCCTCCTCCTCTGAGCATCTGACCCGGCTGGAGGAGGGAAGACCGGACAATGGGAACTTTGGTGGTGGGATGGGGACGAGGAAAGTTTCAACGTGTCCTTTAAGACTGTGTTCCAGTGATGGTGGTTCCACTGTCTCCCCCTGGTTTTAATCTCCGTAGCTTTACTGTGTTGATATGAAAAATGGTATCAATGTAGTGTTAGACACTACTAAAAGTTGGGGATAGTCAAGTGTAGCAAAAATGGCATTGTTATGCCGCGAGTTGAATGATGCCGCCAGTAAAATATTTCACTCCTTGAGGCTTGCAGATACACAAGTAAATCTCGAGAGATGTTAATATGCAGCAGTAATTTGTAATATAACTCAGCTAAGCATTGACAAATCCATTTGATACAGGCCTGATAAGATTTTTTATTTTTTAAAATTTTGAGTGCTTAAAGTGTTGTATGCACCAAAAGCGATGTGTCAAGATAAATGCATATAAGTTATTTCCCTTTCCTCCTTCCATTTATCATCAGTGACGAGAAGAATAAAAGACTGTTATATTTTTCCTGGATCCTACAGTTTTACTTTGTTTTATTGTGACATCTGTCATACAAAAAGTTTTATCCTCTTAAGCATCTTACAAAGAACTGCTTTTTTCATGATGAGGACTTATCTTTGATCATGATATATTTTAACCAAGATGTGTCAGTTAGGCACTGCTTTTTTTCTTCAATATTGAAGAACTGTTTGAGGTGTTTACTACTAAACAGAACTTTGGGGAAAAGGAATATAATTTTTTGTGTCATGAAGAATATTATGATGCAAGTGGGAGCAATTGCAGAAGAAGTAGAAAAGAGGAGGGGTATAAAACCTCAATAACTAGAGAATGGGCACATCTCTGTTCCATGCTGTATTGATTTTTTTTTTTTACCTCACAAAATGGCAACCGCCTCATGTATACAAGCTTCATAAAAAACAGGCTTAGTTGCACTGCTCTGAAGAAAATGCATGACTAACTCTCAAGCTCATATCTCCACTGACAGCAGTGAAATTTCCCTCATACACCCATAGAGACAACTTTATACTTCAGGTTATATGGGTCCCATTTAGTTTGGATTACCATCAGGCATCACAATTATTGGATGCTGCTTAATCTTTCTTCTGAATTGAATGATGATTAAAAGCAAAAAAAAAAAAAATCTGGATGAACAATATTTATAAAAGATTATATTAGCAGGAAATTTCAGCACTTCTGCTACTAAATTCAGACAGAAATGCTGGAATGCGGTGCTTTGTTTTCAGTGTTATGCATGTATACAGTGGTATGTATTTTCTATGTATGTATGATAACATGACAAAAGAGAATGAAAAGGAAATGGCTCTCCAGCATCACCTCAGAGCCATTGCTGGAGGCATAATTTGGATTTGTTCTGAAAGGGTTGAAGGAATTGCACAAGCCAGCATAGTGATTCCTCACAAATGTTCAGAGGAACGCAGTCCACTTTTAGCTGCGTTTTGGAAAGTAAGTCCCCTGTCCTAGAAGCACGTAAAAATTTCTCAAGATGTTTTAAAAATAGTATTGGGATAATGAAGCCTGGTCTTCGTGGATCTTGCCCTTAACAGACATAAATGGAAGGCTGTTTTTTTCCTTTTCTTTTTTAACACAGGAAAGCGACGATAATAATGAGATTATGCATGACTTCTCCCATAATGGGAGACTTGAAACTATGGAGCACACTCCTTGTATGTTCCCCTCTATCCATCAAATTATATTTTGTGTCACTTAGGTCACTTCTTGAGCTGTACATGTAGTATATTACCAGAAAGCGCAGGAGAACTCGTAACCTTTAGTGAGTTCCCAGTCCAGTTATACGTCTCCTAAAGCGTTTGCTACTTTTTCTTAATGATGGGCACAACTCCTGCTCAGGCTGTCCTACTGCTCCTTGTTAACTTTGCCTTCGAAGCAGAGCAGGCTTGTGAGGAAGGGAGTGTCCAAGACCTGCCTCAGTTTGCACTGCTAAGTGGATACAGGCTGTTGATTAATCCAGAAACATAACAATGTGGGCACATAAAGAAAACATTTAGTGTAGGGATTTTTTCTGCATATTAGACACTAAGAAGAGGAAGCAGAGGGGAAATTCCAATAGAAGCAGCAATTCTGCCCGAAAGGACGAGCCCCTGCGGTGTGTTGTGGCAACCTCACAGATTCCACCCTGGCCTGAAACCATTTTCTCATATGTTTGGGATTTTTCTGCCTGCTTTTTCCAACCTTACAGCTACAATTCTCCCATCCCAAACACTACCCATTCCATACCAGCTTCTGTTCACAAACCAGGTTGAAGTGAAATGCAGTCATGAGAGCAACTTCCCTTGTAGAAGCTACTCTTTTGGTTCAGGATATAAAACACCTGAATGCAAACTTAAAGTATCCAAAATCCTCGTGGACAAAACTTGGACAGAAAAAAGATGGTTTTGGGGAAGGTGTGGAGTCAAATGGTCACGCTGTGTAAACAGAGCAGCAGTTGTGTTTATTGAGCACAGTGGATGAAAAGAGCATGTGATAAAATATCTTAAATCTGTAATTTAGTTTTCATTTAAAACAGTAATTATTTTACAGAATTATGAAAAGGAAAGATACGGTAGATTTTTAACAGTATTGAAACTTGCTGTGTTTCCTGCCTGTTTTTCCCTGTAGATTTGTGTTTGGAGAGCTGTAGATAGAGGTTTTGTCTCAGTTCCTAAGGTTAATATGGATTCTGTCTTAGTGTCTGGTTATTGATCTGTGCCTCTCTCTGCTTTATCAGATATTTTGATTGTCATCTTGCTCATTCACTGTTAAGGTCGCAAAATAAGATTACTGTATATTGTTCTATGACATAGAAAACTCAAGAATATTCCTTTGCTTCTCCTTTTGCATCTTAAAGTAATTTCTGTGCTGTGATTTTCATTTTATTTTTTCCCCAATCTCTTTACCCTTTTAATGTTGTGAGTAGGGATTTTGGGGGAGGTGTGTGTGTCTGTGCTAAAAAGCTCCTCAGCACGAATTTGCTGGCAGCACAGCTGAGCACAGCTCTTCAGAATTGCAGGTAGAACGAAATACGAATTAAAATACCTAATTAGGCGTGTACACAATTTTAAAGATGTTCATTGTAGCCAGTGGTGGTGGTGTCACGTAACTGCCTGCTCTATCTGAAGTGCAGTCGGAGAGGGGCACGTTGTAATCTAACGTTTTTATTACTGGAAAAAGGAATATTCATTAGAATCAGTTTGGCTTCAGCTTTGCGTTACTTTTCATAAGGTGCTTCATTGTTGATGAAATTTCAGTGATTTTATGGTAATGTGATTTGTGAAGTTGATCAGAAGGTAAAGAAATCTGTGGCTACGTCTGAATGACTGAGCTCAATCTCATGATTGAGCACTGTGAATTTCTTTCTGAACTTTGCATCTCACGCTGTCGAGCCTCTACAGCTGGCAGGTAATTTTCTACTATTAACAATCCACTTCCTTTTCTATTTCCAATGTAAGTTGTTGACATATCTACCTGAAAGCCTTTTAAATGAGGGAAAATATCTAATATATACAAAGTATTTTGTAGTAATGAACACCTCAGGAAAAACATGGGAAACTTGCAATATTGTTGTAGTGTAGAGGTTCAGTTGCTGTGAAATGGTGCTGCCCATGAGCACTTTTGCACACTCTTGGATGTTCCCTGGATGCGGTGGACAGGGAGAAGAGAGGAAGAAGGGACAGGGGAAGGTGAAGACTGTAGAGCCAGGTGATCTATTGCTTATGCTAGCGTTGGCCTTGACAAGAAGAAAAGGAAGGTGCTTCCTTGAAGGCTTTTTCAGTCGATTTTTGTGGGATGAAATGGCGAGAACCACATGTGTGGGTGTCTTTCCCAGGAACCAGGGTATAGTTGAGACAGTCCTGCTCAAGCGCTCAGTGGGAGATTTAGGAATGTTTCCTGTGGCTGCAAGGAGCCCGTCACGTAGGGGATGGGTCAGCCTGCCATGTAGCACTTGCCTTCTTGAAATAATGCAAATTGTCAATCGATTATTTCTATTTGTCTCTGCTCAAATACAGTATTTAGCATTTGTTTCTTTTCCAAACAGCAAATGAGACCACTGGACTGTATCGGACCGGTATATCAGTCTGCAGTGATCTAGAGGGTTGTAGGGAGTAGGGTAAGAGTAATGCATCGGCACTTCCTCAGCTTTTGTCATGAGCCTGCTAGGATCCCTGGATTTTCTGAGTCAGAGGTGATACGCTTGTGCTTAACCATCTTTGATGGTTGCTAGAATACATTTGTTTCCCTAGTCCCTGAGTGCTTCCGAGAGCCCTTGTGAATTCTGCTGTACAGAGAAGAAAGTGCACATATTGGCTAAAAGTTATTGATCGCTTACAGGGCCTGGAATGTCACCGCTTATTTCCATATGAATAAGTTTTTAAGTGTTTATCCATATGTATTAATCACTGATGGAACAAAACAAAATAATTCAAAAATGTATTTTTAGACTCAGCTGAATTAGTGGTGTTCATAACATATGTATGCATTCTTGAGATGCTTGTTCTATTGGATTTAAATTATTAATATTTGCAACAATATTATTTGTGTTTACTCTTGCATTGGATTGGATTTATATGCTAATAACGCTGCTACTTCACGCATGTGAAGACTTTGAATTGCTGTCAACTCTCGTTTTGAGGCTAGTCTCTGCCTGACCTTTCTGTGTAAGCGGAGCAGTACAGCAGGAAGTAAAGATCCTGCCTGAAGCCACCTTGAAGGAGCTTATGGGCAAAAAACCTGCTCCTCAGCTATTTTTCTGGGGATGGAGAATGATTTTGTTGGCTCTGTACGCTTTGCAACATATGAGAATGACAGAACGTGGCTTAGATTTAAACAGCTTCGAGTCCAACTGTTCAGTGACCTCTTCCAGGTAACACAACATCATTCGCAATGCAAGGCTATGCCAACATGACGTAATCGTGTCCCTGCAGTACTTTTCTCCTCAGTAAAGAAAAAGCAAAATAAAAAAAAAATTGTTTCTATGCTGGGTACTTATTAAAGTAGCATATAAAGGTATATTTTTTTACTTTTTATCTTTCCTGCCTCCTGCCCCTAGTCTTTGTTTTCCTCTCTCTGGGTCTTGATTCTGTCCCACTTAGTTAACCAAAGTTTTCATGTTAACCTGACATGGGAGTGTAAAGCCTTGAGCTGTATTTGAAGTGAAGGTCGTAGAGGGAGAAAAAAAGCTTTTGTAAGATCAACTGAAGTAACAGGTAGGCAATTAGGGGAATTTTTCGACTGATCTGATCAATTAGTTTAATAAGAAAATATTGTAGCTCTGCAATAAAGTCTTCCTCCCCATATCCGTAAGCCATGATGGCTCCTGCTGCACTATCCTTGCACTTGAGTCACATTCAGTGTTACACAATATTTTTCAAGCACCCTTGAATGTGTGTTTGCTCTATTAAATGCCTCCATGCATCCATGTGTGTGGGTATGGGAATTTGTAAGGTGATGTTTCCACTGAAAAGCAAAGTTAAAATTAACTGTTGTTTTTCTGAAAGCATAGGCTAGAACAGAGTTGGTAGTAAGCAGTTTTGAAGACAGTTGAGACATATTCAAGATGGATTAGTTCATTACGAGTTCTGTTTTCCTTCTGAACAGAATTAAAACCAAAACAAAGCAACCCCTACATTTTCCAGTCCTTATCTGTCCCGTGTTTAGTTTGTCTTGTACTGGATGTCGTAAGAAGCTGAGGGCTTTTTCCCCTGCAACAATTGTGACTTTCAGACTGCTCTAAAATGCGTGTTTAACGTTACCTTCATTGGCTTCCTATTCTGTCGTAACAGTTGAACAAGGATTTCTTCTTGAGACATATTCAAATCACTTTTAATGAGCTATTTAATTAAAGGCTAATTGAGGTGAATTCATTAAAGATTTCTAAATTACACTTATCAGGGTAGCTATGTTTTAAGATAAGTTTTAAATATTTGTATTTTACTGCATTGTTTGATCATAAAAGCACATCTAAAATTATTTTTAAATGCCTAATTAAACTTTCTATGTACTTTTCTTACTTAATACCCCATGTTGAATTTACCACATGTGAATAAAATAAATTGCTGGTGTTGAGCTGACATAAGAAGCAATAAAGCCATTAAAGAGTGTTTTTTAGAGTCTTAGATACTATAGAATTCAAGAGTGCATTGGGAATCGGTGATACCATTTTTTTTTTTTTTTTAATCTTGGTCTTATTCTTGGGTGGATGTTAACTATATTTTACGCATATTTTCTTAATCTTGGTGAGTTTCCTCAACAGCAGGCTAACTGCAGGGAATATTACTACACAACGATACGATAAATCTTTTCTTTGTTGGAACAATCAGTCAGTTAATGAATAAGAACATTAGTTAATCAATCTGGTAGATTCCTCTTTCTGGGAGTACTTACTATCATCTTGAATTAAAGTGAATTTGGAAAATAAGCACTCTGGTCTTTCTGTCAATGACAGATTAAAGTAAACTAAAGGGGTTGACTAGAAATGGAGAGGAAAGGAAGAGAAAATAGACAAGAAATCTGAGGCAGACAATTCCCAGAATTAATCTACATTTCCTGAAGCTCCCAAGGTTTGCTAACAATAAATGGGTCAGCGTAATTAAAGCCTCTAAAGAAAAGTGCTACAGAGACACAGAGACCTTGTTGAAGAGAACACTTTTTGTTTCTTTTTCCCTTTTCTATTCATTCAAATGGTAGAAGCTGACAGACCAGTCAGCCTTTCCTCGTATTTGATATACTTGCAATTCAAAAGTGCATCATTAGATGCATGATATTCCTGCAGCTGATGTTTTGGGAGGAGATTATCAGTGCGGCAGTGGCAGCAGGAGCTAAAACTGAGTGAAATATTATTCGTTATAGAGCCATCAATTTCATCCGGTGCTGGATTTGTCTTGAGATTGATAGCTCTGCAGTCTAGGCTTCCAGTCCATAACTGTAGCAGATTATTTCATCGTCTTGTACTATTAGTAGGGTTTTCTCGTATTAGCGATTACATGGTCCATTTCTGTACCCTTGATCAGAACTGGACTGGTCCCACTGCAAGCGCAGAGAATCTTTTGGGGAGAGTTATGTCTACGAAGCTTAATGTGGTAACACTGAGGGATGAACTGTATTCTGCCTTACTGGAGGATGGAGTCATAGCAATCTCAGTAATCAAAGTGTTTGAGTGTTTTGTTGCTCAAGTATTAGGTAATTTCTACAAATGAAGAGGTTTTTCAGTTTCCTAGACAAAACGAAAAATCAGTGAAAATGTTTTTATGTCCAGTGACATGAAATGAGAAGGTAGGGATTTTTTTATACCTTTGCAACCCCATTTTAGTTTTTATAAAATGTTTCATTTATGTTGCCACAAACATCCCGTTATACTTATGGTATTTGATACAAAGATATTTAATTTAAATTTAAAAAATGTTTTAGGTTACATCTCAAACTGCTTGTGAACCTGAAGTCATCTTAAATCTGTTGAAGAAATTTCTGTATCCTAGCAAGTGGCATTGTGTTTTTTGGAAAGGTGACATAACTCTGAGCAAAAATTGTATTTTCTGTGTATGGAGGACAATCTAAGTTTTAAGAGTCTTAGAAGTCAATCATATCACTATAAGGCTCTCTTACTTTCCCTATCCTACTTTTTATAAGATAAGAGACTTGCGGGCCTGCCATGTGATCATAGGATTAGTTGAGGAACACATAAGATCTGCATCGATGGGTTAACCCTGCTGCAGAGCAGCATCCTGTCCCCAGTGTGGACAATGGCAGATGACAGGACGCGATACATCTGTAGATGTATCTGCGGATTGGGCCTCTTTTGCTATATTCTCTCAGCTCCAGTAATACATGGAGTAGTTGCTTCTAGTGCTTTGAGGGTGGACATTCCCTCCAGGAATTTATCTAATTCCTTTTGAAAAAATTTATACTCTTGGCAGAAACATCATGCCAGGGTAATGAGCTGTATGATTTAATTATGAGTTGTGAAGAAAAAGTCCTTCTTCGTGGTTGTTTTGAACTGCTTGTTCATAATTTCATTTTATACCACTTATGTCTTGAATAATGGCAAATAATGAAAAATCATTGCCTATTCACTATCTCTGTACTACTCGTCGTTTTATAGACCTCTATCATATTTCTCCTCAGACACTTATTTTCCAAAATTACTGCATGTAGTTTTCTTTCTATGAAATCCATTCCATTCCTCTGATCAAATTCATTGTTCTGCGTTCTGTACTCTGCTCTCCTGCACTGTAATCTTTCTGAGTGGTGATGACCTAAACTATACGCAGTATTTGAGATGTGGGCACACCATGGTTAGAAGCCTAATGATGCTTTGTGTTTTATTCCCTGTTCTTTTCCTAGTAATTCCTAATATAATATGCGACATCTTGACAGCCACTAAAACTGTGAGTTGATGACTCTTGATTCTTTTTTCCAAAATGTTTTAAGGGTCCATCACTTTTTATGCAGAATTAGAAGTTGGTTCTTCACAAAGCAAATAAGAGAGTGTTTGTTTACATTAATTTTCACCTGCCATTGTATTGTAAAGACACGTTTCTTCTTGGAGATCTTCAGTGAGGTGATAATCATAATTATAATTTTTTAAAAAGCTAATAAACAAGCATTTAAATAACTTTGTAATTTTCATATACAGAGCAGAAGCATTTCTTTGTTTGCAAGCTCTGTCATATTATTATTTACTCTTTTCCTGATCGCTTATGAACACCTTGAACAGCAAATATCCTAGTGCAGATTATTCAGTATCTCACTAATATCTTCCCTTAATGATAAAACCTAAAAAGGTTTATTCTCTTTTTCTTTTTACAAAGCAATGTTGACTTTTCAGTATATCTTTTTTATATGTATGTATTTTTGTCTGTAGCCTACACTTCACTGTCTTACATAGTCTGCAAAAAATATTTTTTTTTTACTAGCCTTTGATGGTTCTTGGAGGTCTTGTTTTAGTTTGGTGTTGTCTGACACCATTTCTTTAATGTTGTTGATAGCTTAGACAATAAATTTCCCACTGTAGTCAGTAGTTCAGCTGTCATGTACGAAGATTCATAGCTAGACCCAGGAATTTCTTATTATTTCATTTACCTCTAATACTGCATTTGAATAGTGTTCTTCAAACTCTTTTTTGCTAATCTGGCCCAGTTTCAGGTGCTATGTACTTACTGTTATCCTAACATATACATATATATGTGCCTGTATATTTTTATTGTAGGTCATTTGCCAGAGAAATACGAGTGTTTTCCTTTCCAGTCACAATATGCAGATAGGATGACTTGATTTGAAATGGGAAGAACTCTGGAAAAAAGCTAGAAACAACTGAAGTAATTTGCAAATGCTGTTTAGATATTGGAGCATGCTACAGCAGTAGTATTGCTGTTGTATTTAGATTAATTTGGTGTTCGCTGATTTTTTTTTTTCTTTGTAAAGCAATGATGTTCAATGCATATGTTCGAAAAAATACTACTGGGGTATTATTGAAATAAGAGGGCTTTTTTACTCTTTCTGGCCTTTCAGTGAAGTCACCAAAGGACCATACAGAAGTGGATTTAAGCACATTTTAAATCAAAAGGTTGTCTAGGTAGGAGAGAGAGATGTTTGTGATCCAATGTGAGAGGAGGATCAATACTATAATCTGTGTGTTTCTGAGTATGTTTCACTACTTATTATCAGTAATGATTTATAAAGGGCTGGGGACGGAATGAGCCACAAGTCAGTGATTATCTATTACGCTGTTTCTTAAGACACGTTTAAAATTTCAAGAACACAGCTGATGGACAGCAGATTAAAACTCAACTTGGGAATTACATTCTTTCAGATAGCGGTGAGCTGGTCAGAAGTAATTCCCTGTGCCTTATTGCATGAGTGCATGGGCTCTCCTACTTCCGTTTTAATGCTAAATTAATCTAGCATAACACTGAAAATATTACGTGTAAGTTAAACTCATCTAGAATCTGTTTTGTTTTCACTGTCTTATGTTCCTTTAGTACTCTGTAGAATATAAGCACAGTAAAACAAACAAAAAAAATCTGGTAAATAGCCTTGTGTTACAATTTAAAAAACTTTAAATGCACTTTACTCAGAAACGTTTATAATGATGATGAAAATAGATGGATTGACATGGTTGTTCAATTTGCAACATTCAACAGTGATTGAATAGGCTCTGAAGCCTTTTTAACACTGATATTTTAAGTTCAGATTAACATATATCATCAGTGTTTTATTTATAGAAGTAGAATAAGTGAATTTTATTTATTTTATCTGGTATATCAGAATAATTCTCACTGTAAGGTGCTTTTGAATGTTGTCTTAGGCCAACCTGCTGATGAGAGCAAGGCTAACATCAAAGTTAGAACTGGGTTGGTCAGAACTTTGTCAGGAGATCAAGTAGATCAAACTTTTATAATGGAAACAGTGTCATAGACATGAATATACTGCACTACACAACTCAGACGCAGGTGATAAAAGTATGTTGCTAAGGAGAGTAAGTCAGGATTTGGAGTAATTGTTCTGTTCATGAAAGTCTGTTCTTATTGGTTGTTTCTACTGAGTGTTGTCTTACTTGAAGTCTGTGTTTTGGTTATTATCTTGCGAGAAGCTGCTGTAGTGTCAAGTTCGCTTATCTTCCAGCTGAGTATGTGCTAACTGTGTGGCAACTGGCTAGTAGGCTTTTTTTGGCAAAGATTATCCATCAAGCAGTGAGTCTTTCCAAAAGCATATTTCCATGTGAAATCTCTTGTGAACTCCCCTTCTTTCTGGACAAGTTAGAAAGATACGTAACAGAAGGGATAGGATCTATTCAATTAGTAAAGTTTGAGAAATTAAAATAATTGTATAATTTAAAAAGGATTAGGCCAAATGTGCAGGGAGAGCACTGAAGTCTCTGTGTGCTCCTAGGAAAATATTGGAAGCATCAGCAGGCTGAAGCTGTTTTAATGCAGCACCACGGGTAATTAGGAGGGGAGCAAGGAGCACCTGTAGCTCATTTTGGGCCAGTCAGCATAAATTCATGAAGACCATTCACGCAGTGTTGGCTTAGACAATGCTTTTATTGAGAGGAGAAACTGTAATACACAATGACACCAGACAAGATTATACGGTGATATAATGAAGTTTGCGATGTCAAAAGATAGGATGATTAAATACCATATGCTAAGCACACAGCCTTCCCACAGCTCCATCTTACGTTTCTGTGTTTCAATGAAAAATAAGTTCCTTGAGAAAGTAAAAAGGAAGGGAAGCTTAGCTGTAATTCTTATATTGGTGTCAGAGGAGAATGGATAAATATGCATGTATTCTAGCCTTCATGTTAGGAAGCCATACTCCTCTTCCTTCTAAGAATCACTATTTAAATCAGCACCTCTCATGTCATGTTGCAGACTTCGGTGGTCTTGTACCAGTTTATTCTGTCCTCCTTCTCTGATTTCCTCACATAGGTCCTTCTCTCGTTCCTTGGTATTTTTCTCAATGGATTGAGCTACTCTACTGATTAGGACTTTTCCTCTGTATTTCTTGTTCTCATTCCTTTGCATGTAGGTTAGTAATTGGATATTAATGTCGATAGTATCTTCTCTATTTCCTGCCTCACTTATTTCAGGTGTTGCGCCTCTGAGTATTGCTTAATTTAGTCAGATGCTCTCTGTAATTCAACAGTCCCATCCCTTGTGTTAAATGGATCTAGGAAGACCCATGTGTTTTTTGGCTGTTCCTAGCTCTACGTCCCTGCCTTGACTTACTCAACACTATCCTAGATTACAAATAGTTACAAAGAGAAGCTGTCGTCCCTCTTGCTTTTGTGGACTTCCAAGAACAGTAAGAGGGGTCTGTACCCAGTAACCACTCCAGGTTTAGGAGGTAGAGTAGCTTTTATGGGACACCTACCGAGCCCAGAGGAGTGTGCGGGAAGAGCTTTGAAGGGAACTCAGATAATTCAGCTGAAACAATTGTGTGGCATTAAAGGACCTTAGCAGGAGAATGAAACATGCTGACACAAGTCCTCTACGACAGAAGGGAATAGAGACACAAGTCACGTTCTGTTTTGTTTTTTCTGCCTTGGACACTGAAGGCATGCAAGTTGTTATAGAACTCTGTAATCTTGCGTGATGCTGAGTTTTCAAATTCAGCTGCTTTGAAATGATGTGTCAGTGATTCCTAAAGCTGACATATAAAAGGATCACACTAAAAAGGTGAAGTTTGTGTTTTTGTAGGGTGATAGTGTGGTCATTAGGAATAATGAATTATACATAGGCAGGCGGCCCACTAGAGATGCCAATATGAAAAAATTTCATACACTAATTTGCTTTGCCACATTTGTGACTTAGTAGATAATGTTGCCAATCATGCCAGGGCATTCCTTTTTGTCTTTTGTAGAGGAAACCACATCCTCACTTTCTCCGGCTGTGCTGACTTTAGTGTCTGACTGGTAGAACAGTAGGAAGAGGTCAGTCTGATCTGGAGTAAAACATTCTTTATAGTTGATTTGCCCAGTGTCTTGATAGTAAAAGTTCAAGGATTTCTAGTTTGGTTTGTTTGATACAGATTCACAGATTTTGGAGGCGGAATAAACCCATACAAACTGTGTAGGAAAAATTATTGCCTATTATTACAAAAAAGGTGAGGAGGAGTTGGATGCAATTATGTGCAAGACATGTTCTGTGGTGTTGAAGACATCAACACAAATAAATGTCTTCATTATATTGTGAAATACAGTGCAAATTACTTTTTCAAAAGCTATTGTTCCCTGGAATGCCTTCTATGCCCAGCTACAACACCTTAAATATATTGTACCACATCTTGGCTGAATTACAAGATGAAAGGTCTCTGTGTTTTTCACCTTTGTGGCCTTGACTGTTAGAAACACTCTGTTAATTTTTTTATCTCTCTTTTTAAAAAAAAAAAAAAAGAGTTAATAAGGAAGGATACTGCAATGAATTAATTTATATTTTAAAAATAAAAATAACTTGGAGGCTGTTAGTTGTGGTAAAAATATCTAAGGTAGTAGTGAAACTCTGGAGCTAGAATTATCTGCTGGGTGGAAGAATCCCTCTGAAAGAGCTGATGCAGAAGTTTGCTTTCAGGCATACTTTGGTAGCAAAGGTTTTTAGTGCAGCTATCAAGTTGAGTCTAGTAGAACAGAACCAGAAAACAGCAACTGTAGCATCTAATTTCAAACCTGTGACCCAAAACCACTAGCCTGACTGCAGCAGTTTGCAAAAGTTTAGAACATATCTTGAAGAAAGGGAAGTTGTACAGTAAAATGTCTATGGGTTTGCTCATAGAAAAATGCATTAGATTAGTCAGAATTGAGTTAACGGGGAGCTGAGGATATAAAACGTTGGCTAACTCATCAGAGCCCACCTGCAAGGAGACCACATCATTCCCAAAGGCCCTGTTACCTGAGACCAGAGTCACGTTAGACCAGCAGACGCTGCTGCTGCCTCCTTGCTGGAGGGACATCTATGTAAACCAAGATAAAATGTTAGCACAAGAACAAGTGGGACTTGTTATTAATGCATTTAGTGCAGAGGAGTATGAATTCACCATGAATACATTTAGTACAGATACTAGGCGAAGACTCCGTGCTGGTGGAGCCCTATATATATGATACAGCGGTTGTTAGGTCAGCTCTTGTGCAAAGGGTCTAAATGTCTCTCTGGAGTCTCTCAATTTCATGACTGAACTGCAAATATCTACTGGAGTTACAGGAGTGACTTTTTTCTTCTCTCTCTCTCTCTTTTTTTTTTTTTTTTTTTTTTTTTTTGAGTGACCATTAGAAATGTAGAAAAAGAGAACTCATGACCTGCTCTGGAAACTTTGCTTTAAACAGAAAGTTTACATTTAAAGATCTTGAACTCCAAAGGCCTGGTTTTGCTTTAGCATAGCATGTACAATAACATGAAAGATGGAAGCATGGTTGAATAAACGTCAGCTTACTGATGAGCCATAGATAAATAGCTCTGAAGATGCACATTCCTGCAAAGAGCCAGGGGTCAGAGAGGGGAATGGGTGGGGGTGAGAATGGTCCGTCAGCCGACTACTGAGATGGATTACGGGTGGGAACATGGTGGTAGCAGAAGTGTCTTGTTCGGCAGAGCTGTGTGTCACCACTCGTACAGGCAGCGTGCCAGGCACAGGGGACGAAGTGTAGGGGTAGGAAAGACACAAGTAGCTATCTCACACTCACAGAGATGGCTAGAAAAATGGCTCTGGGTTTATACTTAAAGGGTTTCAATCCCTACGTGCCTTCAGTTTTCTGTATAACAACACAACGTGATTTTCCATTTTGAATGCCAGAATTGTGTTGGTAGATGGAACTTCCCCCCCCATTTCCCCCTAGTATTTATTGCCTTGATGAGTCATTACTGGATGTAATGATTGGTTTAAATAGCCAAAATATAACATACTGGTTTGGCAATGTGTCACTGCTAATAGTTACTTACCCAAACTCCTTCAGTATTGTCAGCAGGATTTTCAAACCTAAAGGCTTGAGGGAACAAGGAAACAAAGGTTTCCAGCTACTTATGCCTCCTGTTTTGTTGCCTAATTATCATTCATTTATCCTGCCATAAAAGTCATTCTTTACCTACTTTCTGATTGCTTTATGGCTGCTTTTACAGCCTTTGGGAATAAATTGAAATATATGTTCTGCATGTGCTATATCCTTAAAATAACCAATCCAGTCAACAATCTGTGTTTTATTACCCAAATGATCTAACAACCCCCATATCATAAATGGAAAAATGGTTAAGTTAGAGAGTTCAACTATGCTTGCTGAACTCAGCAAAATACCACTTCTGCCTTCCTTTTTGCAGATTCCCTTGCAGCTTGAGACGTCCCTCCTTCTGAAGACTACTGGGAGTTATTCATAGCTGATTTAAATACAAATACATAAATAGGAAAATACAAAAAAAAAATCAAAATATTAACAACTAAAATGAATTTATTGTGCTGTTGGTCTGAATTTTTTTTTTCCTGACTGCACTTCCCAGTAATGCAGCTTTGTTTGTTTTTCCTACCAGCCACAAGTTTTCAATAGCAGTGACTGGTGCTGTGGGTTGTCCTTTACTGTATCTTACACTGATCTTTGGTGCATCTGGCGGTCAGTCCAAGGAGTGCTCCAATTTATAAGACTCCAGTAAGGCAATAAAAGCTTGAGAACTGAGGGACTTGTTGCAAGTGTGGCTTAATATAAAACAGGGGCTTTTGAGATTTGTCATGCAATAGATTAAGTTAATTTTAAAGACAGCTCAAGCCTTAACACTCATATTTCTGAGAAAGCCTGTGATAAGCTTTTGATGGTACAAAGTTGGAACTAAAGTTACAAAGAATAAGGAGAAAACCAAAAATGCACGTACTTAGAGTATATCTGACTATTTCTCCTGTGCTGTGTAGGATTTCTTGGAGACATGGTTATAGAATTGAGAACACTGTTCATTTTAATTCCCAGGCCTCCCAGAAGCAGTCTTTAAAGTTAACCAGCCTTGATGTGCCGGGCAGGATGGCTTTAGGAGCTCTCCCTCCATCCCTTCTCCGTCTTTTGTCCCTTTCCTGCCTCAGTTTCTTCAAAATTTATCCTCCCACAAAATGCAGTCTAAATAAACAGAACTTCTCTAGCATATGTAGCTGCTCACAGTCGCATTTCCCCTTCCTTGTTTGTCATATCTTGTTTCTTCCTTCTCCCCATTTAATGCAAGTGAATTGTGCTTTATGTGCCACTAAGAGCCATTCCTCGCAAAATAAACATTCAGGGGCTTACCTAGGAATGTAAGGAAGGCATCCTAATGTTTGGAGGCTTATGGTGCTGTATAAATTGTCTTTTATAAAGCATTCTGAATCCTTATGTGCTATAAGACCCACATTGTAGTTTGTTTTCAACTCATTAGAGATCACACTGGATTTAATAACAACATTGATGATGGGCTTCACATTTCAAGTATGTTTTCCCAAATCATACTACCTCTTCCTACCAATTCCTAATTAGTAGTGACAAATTTAATAAGCAACCCTAAGCATCTATTGAACCATATATAGTTTATGACGAGCTATGACAATAATGCTTCTTTATTACATGTTAAGAACACTCTCCTGGTTTTCTGAATCTGGGTTGATCCTGGACCCAGACTCTCTTTTTAAAAGTGTCTGGTGGGCTAGGCAAGAGCCTGCAGTGTCTCTCCTTGTTTTGTTTGCATAGATGAAATTATTTTAAGACTTTGTAGAGCGTGGCCTTACAAATACAAGGTAGTCTGAAGCATCTCTTAGCTCTTTATATAGCTGCTGACAGTATTATTTCTTGACATCTTCCTGTTCTAGTGGCATTTTGCCATCTGTTTCTAAGATGACATTATAATGCAAAGTAAAAATTTTAGTATGTTCTTCTAAAGACTTTGCTTCTCTCGCTGTGCCATTCTAATTCTGTACAGTCCCTGTTGATGCATTCCTATCTATCTTGTCTGATAGCTGTTTTATTTTGCAATTATGGGCTCCTATTCAGCTTGCATAGAAAACATCAAGATGCCTTCTCAATTTAAATACTTGTCTTGTCTTCATTAATAGCAGTGCCTCAGCTGCTACCCAGTCCTGTGGTTTTTCTTTCACATTTTAGGTTTATAATTTGGTGAAGCCTGCAAAATCAGGAGAAGATCTATTTACAACCTACTCTGTATAATTTTCCCTAGGATTGATTGCATATACAGGAAAGAGTGTGTGCAGACTGTCTTCTGTAAAAATAATTGATTTAGCTAGTTAAGTGTGTTTTGGTAATGAACCCACCGAAATAACCACGCTGATCTGTGTTACAGGCCCATACTGACTCGAATCTAAGTTTGCGTGCTGGTGTATAAAGCCGAATTTCAGCTTTTCATTTTATAGTTTGAGCGGTTCTGTGTCTTTTTACAGTACATCCTGACATTTAGGAAAAGACTTTGTACCTTTAAAAAAATAGGATAGAAAGGAGTATTCCTATTACAAATGTATGCAATTGATGGCTAGCCCTCATGCTGATTACTGTTTTGCATGAAAGAATCCACAGTTTGTTAAATTTATCACTGGCCCTAGTATGGTTAAAAAAAAAAAGCCAAATTAATGGAATAATTTTAAACGTACACAGGCTTTTTTTTTTTCCCCTACTAAGGCACAGTTTTATTGGTATAATGTATACGTGTTGTTTCGTTTCCACACCAAGTTCCATAACTGAATGTTTTAAAATGTAAAGAGTTTTAATCTTGTTTTTCTTCGGTAAAAGACGTGGAGTTGTGTTAGCTTCAGTCTTGATTGGATTCTCCACGTATGGTTATATTATTTTTAATCTGATGTTACATTTATCAAAATTTGCTAGAGCAGACAAGCATTTCCATACTATAACAATAACTGTAATAGGATAGTGTCTTGGTATAGTATGCAGGCTGTGATGGCACAAAACTAATAGACATGGAATATCAGAGCTATCGCCTGAATTAAATGCCATCTTCTCAAACCTGAAGGCAGCAAAAAGCGAGAGGAAACACGACCATCTGGGAAAATTGTTATCACCATCAATGACATCTGGCTTGGCATTTTGTGGTCTCCATATTATTAAATGCTTTGCTGTATCATGCATAGGATTCATTAGTCCAAATTAGGCTCTGTTCACATTACAGTAGGTAATCAATTATATTGGATACGAAATGTCTTCTCATAAATCTGAATTACACTTTTCTTGGAGCACGGTCCGGTGTTTGAGCGGGTGCAGGCTGTCAAGACTTCAGAAGAGCTGAGAGGAGGCTGTCGCTTGGCACCAGGGGAGAATTTAGCCCTTCCTTCCCCCTGTGTGGATTGTGCCAGGTGTATATTGGGTGCAGAATTAACTGTAACAGTGCAGCCTTTGGCTGCTGAGGGCTGGGAAGTTTGACAGCAGTTACCCCAATAACAGCAGGAGTTTAGAAGTGATCCAGTTTGGGGATCTGGCTGGAATCTCTGCTTTATTCCAGGCTCTGATTGTCCTGTCGGTTGGTTGTTGCTTCACTGTTAACCAGAGGAGGTGACACAGGGACAGGGCTGTAAATCGCGTGGCAGACTGTATGGCGTGAGCTGTTCTGTGTCAGTGGCAGGCAGCAATGGACGTCATTAATAGTTGCATATATCTAGCTAAACGTAACCTGTTAGGCAGCTGGTGATCATTCTATCAGATAGATTGGAGTGCATGAACCTAAAATTTTTGTGTATTCATTGTTATGTGTGGAAACTTCTGAATCGAGTCAGGTTGAACTAATTGTGCCATAAGAAGTCAAGTGCTGCGGTTGAACTAGGTAGTCCTAATCTACCATAAATATAAATTTTTGCCAAAGGTTTTATAAATTAGCAACTTTGTTGATAGTCCGAGCAAGGAAGCTAAGAAATGGCCTGCAGGGAATCTCTGATCTGGCACCTGGAGCACATTTTCCCCCTTCTTCTTCCCTGCCCTTGGTGTCTGCAGACTTGCTACTCCCAGGTATTCTCACTCCTCTATCCAGCTGCAATTAGTGTTGCCCCATTGTTTTTTTTCCCCCTTCTTAACTGTGTTAGTCCAGAGGCGCTGCCACTGTTGCTGTTGGGCTTGGCCTTGGCCAGTGGCGGGTCCCTCTTGGAGCTGGCTGCCATTGGCTCTATGGGACATGGGGGGAGCTTCTAGCAGCTTCTCAACAAAGCCACCCCGCTACAAAAGCTTGCCGTGCAAACCCACTTAAGGGTTTGTTAAGAGTTGGGACTTCGGGCACTGGTAATAATTTGTGGGTTTCAACATTCTATTATTTTTTTTTTACCTGCTCATAATTACTTTTAATTTCCTGTAGCTAATAAATGCTTCACCAGAAAGCACCATTTCTAATTTAAAATCCAGCATTAACTTATCATGATATATATAGATGGTACTGCTGCTATAAATATTTTAAAGCTTCTGTGCATTTTCTGCTCCGGTCTTTATGCTTGCATTGCATCTAGAGTACAGAGTGTAATTACTTGCAGTGCAGTTCTGGGGAAACAATGCATATGATAATTTGGTCTCAGTACTGCATACTTTTTTTAAAAGCCACTCCACAAACACTGATTTCGATGCCCAGCAGTTTGCGACGCTGCAGCTAATGGCAAGCTTCAGGTTATTTTTGACTCAGCCTTCAAGCTTCATGTACCTGAAGTCTCTGAGGTCTCTCATTACCATCTGAGACACAGAGCTTCGAAGTTGCAGAGTTAGTTCTGTCTCCTGCTGATCCTCAAGTTCCGATTCAAGTCTTTTTGCTTTCTGGGATTGATGACTGCAATTCTCTCTTTCCTTGCTTACCCATTTCTATTAGAAATAGACCTGAACTGGTGAGGAGATACGCTACAAAAGTGATTTCCAAACTTGAGTTCGTCAGCACGTTGCTCCTGCATTTGCAGTGCTACAATGGCTTTGAGCTAATGGCTGTATTGATCTTAAGGTTTTGTTGCATCAGAAGTTTTTTTTACAGTTGCATATCTGAATAGGTTGGTAAGATTTAGGAAATGAAGGTCATAAGGATTAGTTTATCCTAATGAACGTGCACCCATTTATTGACATTAATTACATGTTATTACAAATCTGGCGTATTTGTTCATAGCAGACCTCATTATTGTATCTCACTGCTTACTCGCACCTGTACACAATATATTTTGAGGGACAAAAAGTAGTAAAACTTTGCTATAATTGAGAAATCTTCAAAAGGTGTGCTTATCTGTAGGGTAGAGGCTATCTCATCAGTTTCTTAGAATTACCCCATGAGTCCTTTATTTTCCCTAAATCTTCAATAAAACTTTGACATTAGAGGGCAGATATCAATCTCTCTGAGTAAAGCTTTAGCAGGAGGTGCAGTTGACTTGCATGTCAGATAGTGTTACTAAAATGGAGTTATTAAAAATGAATTCATAAAACCAACCTCATATACTCAACATATATATCCTAAAAGCACCAGCTTCTTTACATAGATGGAAGTGTACAAACACAATTTCACTGTTTGGTCCATCATCAAAAGGACAATTAATATGCCATTTAAGTTTTGTTGATGTTGTAAAGCAAGTTTTTGCTATGAGTTGTCAGTAAATCAAGGGCTCAGATCACCAGTAGCTGTTTCGATTTTGCAGATAAAGAAGTTAAAAATAACACTTCAGTTTTCTTCCTTTGTTTTCCTGTAAATAAAATCTGTGATGGTTACTTAGACTTTTTTTTTTCATCTGCAGTCAGGTTTCCATAGTCAGATGCTATCAAGCCAAACCAAGTATGAATGCAATGGGACAAAGCATTTGTAGAAATAATTAAGGCTGGAAAACACTAGTAATGAGATATTGAACGTTTCTTCTGTAATGTGCGGTTTTGAGTCCAGACCAGCATGGCAACAGTCAAAAGTCCTTAAAAGTATATAAAAAAGTAGCAGTAAGTATGCTAGAGTAGGTTAAAGTATATTTCTTATAAGACCTGTCCCTTTAATAAATAAAATAAAATACAGTACCGCTATAATACTGGAGTTACAAGTTTAGAAAAAAATCTTACCTTGAGGAATTAATCCCTTTCATTTAAAATAAATATTTCAAGGTTTCTAAGTCTGTTCTATGAATCTTATTTACATTTTTATTAAATGAAATATATTTACACAGCTCTTTCTGTAATGTTTCTTCTTATGCCTTAAAAGAGGACAATATATAAGTCACTAGAACCTTGAATTTTTGAAATTACTTTTTAATGTGGTAGTCACAGGCATGAAAAACCTTGGCGAGCTATTTTTAAATACGTGTGGCATGTGATATTTTGAAAGGCAGCCTGGTCTTGCAGGCCTTCATTTGGCAGTGGTGCAATGAAGATGAGAAGGGTTTTCCTCTAAGAAGGGAAATGTGCCCCGTTTTGGGGCACAGGGCTCTGGGTTTAACTCCTGCCTCTGAAGCAGAACTGCCAGGGCATTGTGGGGAATATATCCATCAATCCACTCGTCACAGAATGGTTCAGGTTGGAAGGGACCTTGAAGATCATCTAGTTCCAACCCTCCTGCCCTGGGCAGAGACACCTAGACCAGGCTGCTCAAAGCCCCATCCAGCCTAGCCTTGGACACCTCAGCTGGGACTGCAGCTTTGACCTTGCGGTTAGATGGGATGTGTACGATCTGGACACCAGCAGTCTGGAGGGGAGATTGTAGAGTTCCAAATGTTGTGCTGATCGTGGCTTGTGCTTCTCTGAACTCCTGCTCCAACACCTGGTGTCCTTTTGCTCAACTGTTTTCAGCTAGGAAGACTCTGGACCTAGTCTCAAGATCTTTTTAGAAAGGAATTGGCTGGAACCAGTCCTTGTTCATCTATATACAATAAAAGAAAAATAGTGCCTTGGTTATCACTTAAGGAATGGAGAAGGGGAGAAGAGTGGAGTGTTTATCCTGCGTTAAATATTTTCATTATGCATCAGATGTTGGGAAGTTTCTGGTAGGCCTGAAGCATCTCTGGCTTAACCAGTTGGAAAACAAACAAACTGAAAGCCATGTAGCACATGGCAAGCTGTGTGGTTTTCAGACTTAGAACTATATTTTGAATTGTGTATGAGATGCAACATAAATTTATCAGAGCTTTGGCACTGATCGATGCTCACAGGCACAACTGAGATTTAGGTAGCAATTGACTTCTAAAAGAAGCATATTCATTATTTTGTCATTTAGGCCTTTAAAAGTCTCTCTTACATAATTGAATGGTGTGAGCAGACAATGTCGGGCTTCGACAATATGGATGTGGACTCAGGGATTTTTCTTGTTGTTAACTTGTTGCGTTCAGAGTAATGTCAGTGGGTTTTGTGGTGGGTTTTTGTCTTTGATGGTTTTTTTTTAATACGGTCATTTGAATTAGATGGCTAGCCACCCAACTTTGGGAAACAGCTGGAGATGTCCTATGTGCAAGTGTTACGTGTGAAGCTGTGGATGTTAAAAGGAGATGCTGTTTCTGACACCCAACCTAAAGTTTGTCTTTGCAATGCTGAACCATCTTCTTACCATGTATTTGGCTAATAGTGTGGAAAGTGCCAGCAACCTAAGTGGATTAAATTTTGCTTTCGTTATTACCTTATTTGATGATTGTCAAACCTGAGAATCTCCAAGTGCTTGGTCTGTATTTATCAGCCTGCCATAGGCTCATGTCAAATGCTGTGAATCTGCAAGGTAAATACTGACAAGCCTATAAACTTTAATTGCTACCTTAATTCTGCAGCATTCAGTTCTTACTCAAGGCTTGCTTCATCAAAGCTTCTTTCAGCTGCAGTGTTCTAATATTACAAGATCAACCCAAACAGCATATTCATGTATTTGATGTCATGGAATTGAGACTTCAGCAAAGCAATTTGATTTCAGTGTACATTTAGAGTTGAGTCATTCCTCTTCTAAACAGATGTGCAAGGGGAAGAGGAATCGTAGGAGGCATAGCGCCACGGGTGAGCTCGCCGTAAGCCTATTATCTCTGTGAGGCACTCAGGGAAGGCTGGCGGTACCTGCTGCAGAATGCACTTGGGAAGGGCGGAATGAGGGATGGTTTGTTTATTATCAGAGTTGTTCCCATGTCATAGATAAAACAAGTTAAATCTGGTTATTATTTTTCACATGTATGCTAAAATCAGTGGCCTTGTTGGCTTCACTTTTTAAAGGACATAGCACCAAGAGTCACCCGTGGCCAGACTGTAGCATTCACGGTGGGGTCTTTGACCCAGTGGTGGCTTCTCACAAAGTTTTGCAGCGTTGGGAAGTTATCCTATCCCAGCACTTCTGTACCTTGTAAATTAGGGTAGGAGGAAGACAAATGTTACTGATGTTCCAATACATTGTCTCCTTGAAGCACTCAACACGTGTAAATTATACAGAGAACAATTCTGAATTCTTGCTACTGTCACAAATCTCCAAGCATCGAATCATAGAATCTTCATGGTTGGAAAAGAACTTTGAGACCATCCCCTCATCCAGATCATCGATGAAGATATTAAACAAAACTGGCCCCAAAACTGAGCCCTGAGGGACACCACTGGTGACCGGCCGCCAAGAGGATTTCACCCCATTAATCACAACTCTCTGGGCACGGCCATCCAGCCAGTTTTTAACCCAGCGAAGAGTACACTTGTCTATGCCATGATTCGCCAGCTTCTCCAGGAGAATGCTGTGGGGGACGGTGTCAAAGGCCTTACCAAAGTCCAGACAGACAACGTCCACAGCCTTCCCCACATCCAGAAGGCGGGTGACGTGGTCATAGAAAGAGACCAGGTTGGTTAAGCAGGACCTCCCTTTCCTAAACCCATGCTGGCTGGCCCCGATCCCTTGGCTGCCCTGCACTTGCTGTGAGAGCTCACTCAAGATGATCCTCTCCATGATCTTTCCTGGTACCGAGGTCAGGCTGACAGGCCTGTAGCTCCCCGGATCCTCCTTCTGACCCTTTTTGTAGATGGGTGTCACATTAGCCACCCTCTAGTCATCTGGTAGCCACTCTCCAGTCATCTGGTAAATATATAGATGTTGTTGTCACATTAGATGGGTTAAATGACTAATGATGGAAGTGTGTTCTTATTCATGCAAGCAGCTGCTGAAAAGTGTGTTGTCCTAAAATATACATTCCTGTCTGTAGAGCTGACAACCATGAAATGATGGAATCAAGTTCCTGTCCTTCAGTGTTGCTTACAGTGAAAACTGTCACGCAGGTTTTAGAAAAGCCTGTCAAAGACAGAGCCATAGGTCTGATACAATGTGGACAACACACGCTTTGAAATGTCTTGTATTGTGGACAGTGTTAAATGCTGCTGCACCTTGGCACGCTTTTACTTCCCTTTTCACTTCCCACCCTTCTTGATTATTTTTTTTAACCTCTTGGACATTAAAGGGCAATTTAAAAATAAATATTAATAATAAAAAAGTAATCAGTAAGCCCAGATGTTACAGTAATCTATTTACTATCTTGCCTGTGGAATAATAAGCCCAAGGGTTAGAAAGAATATTTTTTTTCTATTTTCCTTTTAAATAAGTTTAAAGTTTGGCAACTTTGTCAAGCTTGCCATCATGTGCATTTTGACCCTTCAACTTTATCTGTATTGTTTACATGAAGAGGCTGTGATAATATAAATTTCTATCCTTGAGTACTGAACTTCAAGAGAAGTGTGTGAATAGCGAATGTGGCTAGACTGTAAAACTGGATTCCAGAAATAAAACGACACCCCTTACTGTGCATCTTTATCCATGCAGCTCTTTTTCTCCTATACAACATGTTTATTTAAGAATTGATCCAGCAAAATATCTCTGGACTCCCTCTTGTGCTGATGCACTGCTTTGTCAAATACATTAAAACTGAGTTGTGCAATGCTATTTAGAAACTATAGTTTCCTGAAAATATTGACATTACGCTGAGAACTGCAAACATAGCTGATGAAATAGTCTCTGTCCTGGTGAGTTTCCAATCTAGAGCTGACGTAGGTATAATGCGCAAATACCTAATTGGGGTAGCAGATAAAGAGGTTATTTTAGCTGTATTCCATGTGTTGCAAACACAGAATTTAGTGATGAGAGGAGGGGAAAAAAAAAAAAAAAAACAGTAAGTGTGTTCAATAATTTAATCATGGTTCATTGGAAGTATGTTAAAATAGCAGTCAGTAACAGCTACCGACGCATAGACGGAGATTTGGAAGAGACCTTAAACCTCATCCAGTGCCACCCCCTGCCCTGGGCAGGGACACCTCCCACCAGCCCAGGTTGCTCCAAGCCCCATCCAGCCTGGCCTTGAACACCTCCAGGGATGGGGCATCCACAGCTTCTCTGGGCAACCTGGGCCAGGGGCTCACCACCCTCACAGCAGAGAATTTCTTCCTCATATCTCTTCTGAATCTCCCCTCTTTCAGTTTGAACTGTTACCCCTTGCCCAGTGCTGGTAAAGACAGAGGTGAAGGAAGTGTAGAGAACCTCTGCCTTTTCAGCATTTTTGGTGACTAATTCACCTCTCCCATTTAACGGTGGGCCGGTGTTTTCTTTCTGTTTCTGCTTGTTGTTTACGTCCCTGAAGAACCCTTTCTTGTGGTTTTTGACACCTCTGGCCAATTTCAATTTGCGCTGAGCTTCTGCTTTTCTAACTGCATCTCTGCATGCCCTGTCAATGCCCTTGTAGTTCTCAACGGGTATTCATCTGCTTTTCCATCTCTGATATGCTTCTCTTTTGGTTTTGAGCAGACTCAGAAGCTCTCTGTTAAGCCAACGGGGTCTCTTGCTCCACCTACTTTCCTTATCTTTAAAGGCGATGAACTGGTTTTGTGCTTCCAGGAGAGCGTTCTTGAAAAACTCTCGAACTCCTTTATCCTTCATGGAAGCTTCCCATGGAATCCCTCCCAATTGATCTCTGAGCGAGCTGAAGTTTGCTCTTCTGAAATCTAAAACGTTTGTCTTTGTGCTAACCTTCAGCATGCTCAGCAGGATCCCAAATTCATAAATTACCATCTCAGAATGTATGTTTATAGCAAGCAAAGAAATGACAAAGGAGTGTTTTTTCTTCCGCAGTGAAGATTTAACAGCACAGAGTAGAAAAGTAGAAATTTTGGAAGTAGCTTTTGCAATCTTTTGCTGTGTGCTGGGAAGGTTCCTTTGTGTAACTTGGAGCTCTCTGGTGGGGAGGAGGAACAGGAGTGGGACCTGAAAAATGGAACCTTATTAAAATGCAAAGTGCCAGGAGTTCCTGGACACCGAGGATTCCCCTGACATCAGCAGCCCTGGAAATGTGGCCCCTGTGTCTATTAATTTTGCGGAATATCAGTTCAGTGCTTCAGCAGAGTTAACGCGTTTTGAAAGGTCACAGACAAGACGCTCTGAGTTTGCACCTGCACACGCAACGTACCAAACTGAATGAAACACCTTTAAACTCAATGTGCTCAGAAGTAGGATCTTAGCGTAATTAGCTAAAATTTGTTTTTGTACAGCACGTTAAAAAATGATAAAACAACAAAACCTTAATCTGGTTGCTTTGAAGTTGGCCCTGTGTCTATTACTAATAAATAACATGCAATCGTTTAATATGTAATTGATTATGAATTTATCTTAAACAAATATCTGGATATTTATTTAGTTTATAAGTCAGATTTATGAAACTATATTTATTTAGCTTCAGAGATGCTAGAAATTAGGTTACTCAATTAATTGGATTACTTAACAAATATCGATTAGCGTTTTTTAGCAATTAACATTATAGACTTAATATGGCACTGTCTTTTAAATTTTTAATTAACTGTTTAAACATTTCTTGGAATTTTGAAGTTGTTGAGATTATAATTACTTTATTGCCTATGCAGTTTTGAGTTAATTATACTGCATTTCTATAGACTTGATAAACTGCAAAACGTATCCCCTTAACAATCAATTGATATTAAATTACTTTCAATTAGTTTTTATTAAAACCAAATTAGAGTCTCATTTCAGGCACAGTTAAAAGCAGTACAAAAGTCTCAGAGTTCAACAATGATTTCTGCCACACTTTATCGATTTCCGGATGTCTAGCCGGTCAGTTGCTGGATGACGTGGTTTTAAAATTAACATAAGCCTGAGAAACATCAAAGCTGTTTAGAGCGCTGCTCTTCAGAGACGCCGTGCCCGATACTGGTTCCATATCCTTTGGGTGATGGGAATAAGGCCCGAGTCTGGGATCCTTGGGTGTAAAGTGTTATAGTCCTGGTAGTCGCAACAGCTTCCTACTCTGTAGTTGTGGGTGTTTCTCTAAACCCAAAGGCAGGTTTTGTATTTCATAGTGGTACAATATGGTGGTTGATGAGAATATACACTTGCTTACTCCACTGGAGTCAAAATTAATCTTGTAGGCTCACGGCTTTAAAGAAGCTTTCTTTCAGCTAGTGATTCCCGGATTAGTTACGGTTTAGATACTTAAAAGCTCTCATATTTGATAATAAAGTACATTTAATCTGGCATCAGAAAATATAACACACTGCTTTCTATAGCATCTTTTTTGCAATTTGTGACCGTTTTTGTTTATCGTGTAGTCTTTACATTTTTTTAATTTTGCTTTCCAGCTCAACCTGCTTTAATTTTGTGTGTACTCTGTTTCCTTTTCAGTGTTAGAGTAGATGTACTTCATATGCTGTCAAGTTTTATAAAATTGTATATTGAGTTTAATTAGACTTGTAGTAGTAGCAGCACAATAATAACCCCCAAAAGAAGTCTTAAAAATGTAAACAAACCCTGCAAATAAAGTGATGATTAGCACACTGGGATGCTTGCTGGAGACCATGGGATAAGATGAAGTAAGGGAGTGCTGTCTCATAGCATTCAAACCACAGGTTCCTCTTTTTTTTTTTTTTTTTTTTTCCCCCAAAACTTAAACTTGTTTGTCAGGGAATACAAAGGTTTTGTTTAATTTAAATACTAGCAAAAGGACCCAGAACTCTAGAAAGCCAGGATTTGGTACAAAATATTTGTGGACTTGAGCAAAGATATTTTTACTGGAGGTGGCCGTAGCAGCTACTGTGAAGCATGTACGATCTGGAGAGAATGCCAGACTTTATGCGTGTCAGTCAGGATTAATGAAAGCAGCAACCGAAGTGGGTGAATGGGGAAAGACAGCTGGAGACCGCTAAAGCCAGCCTCCAAGATGGCTTTTGTAGGTGATGCTTCGCATGGGCCACTGTGTCTGACCACGAATTAAAATATCAGAGGACACTTGGCAGAAAGAGGGGTAACTGGCTGAGAAGGTGGCTCTTGAAATTTGGATGCCATTAGTTGTTTAGTTGTTTCTACTTGTATGTATAATCCTTGTAAGAAGCTAATGTCTGCGCCGGCAGCCTACGGTGTAAATAACCGGCTTCTGCTCTGATGTATATTGGCCAGTGGCTCAGAACAAGGGACAGGAATAACACCCAAGGAGGGGGCCAGACTCCTGAGGCTCTATTTAAGTTTCTGAATGTCCGCTTTTAACTGGTGTTTACCAAAGTCCTGAGCAACCATCGATTCCATGAAAATTTATAGTGAAGGGACTTTTAGTGCTAGTCACATACCCAAGATGGAAATAGGTGCAAGGTGGGATTCATTTTGGGTGCCGAGGCATTGGGCAGGTACTTGTCCAGATTGGAAATCAATTTGGCTTGATGCCAGCCTCCTTTAAACGCTCCCTTAGCGTTTAAAGTGTGCCCCCGAGCACATCTCTGCATCCTTTGGCTCTAAAGTGCCTTTGAAAAAGTAAACACGGCCAGTTAATTTGAAAAATCAAACCACTGGGGTGCAAGGGACACGTCTGCCTCTCGGTGAGCGGGTTCAGGGGGAACAAGCCCTGCAAAGAAGGGTGAGAGGCTGGGCTGGACTGATGGCGGAGCCGGGGCGGCTCCTCTGGTGACTGCCAGAAGGCTCTAATTGCATTGGGAAACCAGACCTGTGGTTAATGCCCTGAGGTCAGAGGTGTTTTCCTTGCGTTGCTTTAAAAGTGTAGAAAAATAACTGTATTTGTCCTTGCCTGTTTGTTTATACTGAGGGGTGTGTGGGTGTATATATATATGTATATTATATACACAGAGGCATCATAGTTGTTGAGGATTTCGCTGCCTTCAGCACTGACCAAAATGGAAGTTCCTGTCTTTGTACGGTTTAAAGTCTGGGTAACTTTTGTTCCAGTCTTCCTTTTATATTCGACGTGCTGGTTAGCATAGCAATGGACAATGCACATCATCTCTCCTTTACCTACCTGAGTTTTGTGGCAATTACCTGCTTCACGAGATGTGAAATTTAATTTGCTACTTTTTCTTATTGTCTTTTGTCACAGGCATCATAAAGTGGATTGTTTTTATTGCTGCACTAAAACAATTCAAAGAACTAAATGCATATTGTACAAATGGCTGGTGTTCTTTGTGTTTGTATTTGAAGGGATCTAACATTCCGCACGTGACCGAGACTACATATTTAAAAATTAAAATCTGGTGACTCTGCAAAGATAACTTTAGTCTACAAGTTGTCTTCAAGAAGTATTAATAATGACAACGTTACACTGTAAGAGAGAGTAAACTAAAACATCCCTATGGACACATTTCACTTCAGTCATTAAGAAGAAAATGACTGTACTCTTTATTTAGAATAATGAGAGCTGATATTGGTTGTCATTAGAGTATGCTACAATAAAATGTTAATAAGAAGCAGCTTGAGAATACCACATGAATGCAACGCTTTTTTAATCAAATTTTTGGAATTGATTGCCTATGGCAAAAGAAGCAAAATCTTTAATACGATATAATGATTTTTATACCATCTCCAGGGAAAGATGTTAGTTCTGTCAACTTCATAACCTCTTTTTTGGATGCAAAGCACAACACCTATTTTGTCACAATCATTAGAAGATTTTCTTGAACAGATATAGCCCTATGAAAAGTTTATTCGTATATATAGTCTATGATATTTTTCAAGCTAGCAAATTTGAGTAACTGTATGCTACTTTCTAAAATATAACTGTAGTGATTAGTACCAATCTTAATTCGAAGATACAATGAAAGAAAGATTATTTTCAGGTGTTGGTATTCATATTTATTCTGGGATTTCACACAGTGGTGTCTGACACATAACACGTTATTCACTTCTAATTAGAATATAAAACATAAATCCCACCTAGAAACAAATAAATATGGAAAAAATAATTTTGGGAGATGCACACAAGTTTCTCCTTTTACCTTTAGTTCCAGATCCGAGACTGTTCATCAGTTTAATGCTGCGCCGGAGGAATATTCTTTGTAACTCCTGGCTTTGATCTTACCTAAGTGTGTGTATGGGTGCAAAGATACAGATTCCTCTCATTTAACATTTATGCTTGCGAGGAAATATGAGTGTGAAATGAATTTTGTCTTTTTCACCAGCAGGAACACAAAACAGAATGGAAAGGAAGATAAAACTCATTTCAATATGTACAGAGAGAGCATTTCTTATTTCTGCTGATGGCTGCCACATCTTTTCAGTGGGAACAGCTGGTATCTAAATGGCTTCCTCAGCTGAAACAATGTCTCTCTCGCTTTAAAATTTCAGCAGGAAGCTGCTGTTTCATCATTTAGTCGTGTCACATATTTATAGTGTTATCTTTGTGTGTAGTGTTTGAGAAACAAAAATGAAAGAAAATTGATGCACTGTATATCTTGACACCAGTGAATATAAAGTTACGGTTAGTCATAAAACCCATAATCTATTGCAAAGGGGAGGAACCAAATTCTCAGCACTGTGGTAAAACTTTTAGAAATAGAACAATTAAAAAGTCTAAAAGGAAATATGGCCCGTGCTCAGCAGTACATTCCCGTTCATGCCTAAGTGTGAACATATTGGCCATCCTGTTGCAATCCTGCAACTTCTTTCCTCGTTAAGCACCCGCTCGAGTACGGGTGGCCTGATGTAGCCTAGGTGAGGACATGCGCTTCTCATCAATTCTCATTTAGCTGGCAAATTGTTTTTTCTTCCAGATTTCAATATCAAAATCAAATGTGGAAAATGGAAACAAAACAAGTTCTGAGAAAAGGATTAAAAATATATGTACAGAACGAAGAATAAATCAAAAAAAGTGTCAATGTTTACCAACTATATGAATTCAACTGAGTTTCTTCAGTGCTCATTTTTCCTTGCCATAGTGTTTACACCAGAGAAGCCAATAATATTGTTTAATAAGAGGCAGTTCTCTGCTTTTGAAATGGAAAACCATTAAATAAATCTATTAATTCAGTCTGTGTAAAAGCTACAGTTTACCAAAATAGTGTGTAGTTTTCTCCATTAAAGCTTCACGTTCTTGTTACCATCGCATTAGTTGTACACATCTCATATGTTGTTTGGGCACACTAAGTTCAAAAAAGCTCAAAGGTCCTTCCTGGCTTAGGCATATTGGTTTGTGCAAAACCCTGATATTGTACGTTCGGTATGTTGTATCCAAAGTGGAAGATACCAGCACCTCTGCTGCAGCAGGCGATGTGATCTCCATCAGTTGTGAGAGGTTGCACCAGTTCGCTGCAAATCGTGGTTGAAATTACCAGTGCCTACATACTCACTGACCTTGCGAGCTCCACTTTCCCTTTCCCAGCTGATTCTGACCTTTCTACGGTGATTTATTCTGTCTAGAATTGCTTAAAAGTTGTAATTCCTGGTCCAAGAGACTAAAATGTCCTGGGCGTCCTGGGAAAGACTCCTTAGAAGCAATCTTAACTTTTTGTTTTCTGTTCAAAAAAATATTATTTTTTTTTTTAAACCAAAGATGGAATCTCACTATAAAGCCCGTGTTGGGGACAAAGCATAAATGTCTAGAGTTAACTAGCAGGGATCAGGCCCATTCCCTACTTTTCCTCTTTTCCTAAACAGGAGCTACTTTTACAGGATAAAAGCTGCAGTGGGAAAACACAACCGTTTTTGCGCTCAGGCTTCAGGGGTGGAGGAAGAGGGAAAATTTAAGGGCTGCATTTGTAAATGACAAGGAACGTTGAGCATCTGACAAGCATAAGGCAGCTCTTTAAAGCTGTTTTACATTATTGTTACTTCTTAATACCCATCAATGCCCCTGGTGAATTAAGGATGTGGCTTCAGCCGCAACTCAGGAATTGTGTGCCTGTGAGGAGTTAACCCAGTGTAATTACTGCATAGTTTGTGGTTTAGTTGTACGGAGGCATGGCTGGGAAGTTGAAGAGGACAGTAGATTGGTTTTGGTTTTAAGTCCTTTTATGATCTTGCCAGCCAGAGGCGGTTTCAGCGGCTGATGGAAGGGGGAGAGGTAATCTGGGAACTGCTACATTGAGAGGGAGGAAAACTTTCCTGTAGCGGAGAGCTGCAATTTCAAAGATTTTGCTGGCGTCTAATTGTGAAAAAGTTCCTCTTTTGATCCAGAGCCAGAGAATATAGGCAGCATAGACACATAACTGGTGGGACCGGGTGTCATCTCACGGCTCTTCTTTGGAGCACAGTATGAACAGGAACCAGAATTAATTTCTTTTCAGTTAGAATATTTTTTCCAGAAAACTCTTTCAAAATATTTTTAACACCGTAAATGGATGGTCACTATTAATTTTAGGCATCTGATCATGGCAGTAATGCTGTAAAATCCCAGTGATATTAACTAATCATACTTAGCTACCAATTGTACATCCCCGATAAAAATGGTTCAAAGGTGACCTGGCAAGATGATGGGGGAGATGATGTGGAGGAGGTCATTGTGTAGGAAGATGAATTCAGAAGTACAGCACTTGGCTTGATGCACGTACATATGATGGTGATTATTTCTGAATATAAAGTCCAACTTAATAAATCTTTTTCCTCCTGCCTTTTCACTTCTTTGCTCGGTGAACTGGATAGAAACGTTCTGCTTGGCTGTTTTCACGAACCATTTGATTAAAAGTATTTCAGTTTGATACCTACTTAATGGCTAATGTGCAAGAAAAGAGCGACTTGCTAATTGATTAACCAGTGTATCAAATTTTGACATCAGGTAAAAATCATATATGTATTTTTGGAACTACGTGAGGGGTGAGGAACCTAAAAACAATAGTAAGATTCCTACATAACTATTAGCTTGTAGATTATTTGAATCTGTGAGACCCTAAAATGGAAAGGCTGTATTAAGTCTGAGATATTAAGTCTGAGGCTGTATTTAAAAAAAATATTTTGGTTCTGCCTATGTCTGCCAGGAGGTTTTTAAACATGTCAACATTCTGGCAATATCTGCAACTAAGAATAAGTGCAATGGTCTAGCTTTGAGAGGAGTTCCACAGAATGGAGCTGTGAGATCTCCCAGGTATAATTGGATCCAATTAACATCCCATTGTCTTCTCTGTATAAGCTCTTGGAGGAGCTGAGATGCCATTGTGTCCTCTTTCTCCTTTGTTATCCTTCAGGAGCCACTGGCAAGTGGGGTATATAAAGCAAGCTGCTAGTATTTCCGAGGAGGCAGAGAATTATCTACGTTTACTGACATTTGCATTTATTTAGGATATTGAACAAATTCATGGATATTTATCGTACTGTTTGAAAAAAAGACTTGGCCTCAGGCTGCTGTTTGTCTACCTATCTACAGACATCTTGGAATCGCTAAGTTAAGCGCTGTGTTCCCTTTTATCATAACCTGTTCTTATCAAGATTAATCTTATCTTCTCTCTCCTGATTTGCCTGCTTGGCGGACTACTTGCTCCATCTTCTTTTACAAAAATTAGGTTTCGGTGGTAAACTTTTTAAGGAGAGATACCATTTGTTAGGATATGACTTCGTGTCCAGTAAATAGTGATTTTAATAACTGTAAGGTGATGATAAATTTTGATCATCCCAACCACTGATGATAGCAAGGATGCGTTGGGAATTAGTGGCGTGCTCGAGGCTTCGTGGGCAATTTGAGCTCTGCCTTAGGAGGTCCCCAGTGGTAACTGCCTGGGAATAGGTGGGTGTAGCTGGCAGCCTGTCAGATTCCGGTTAACCAAAATAAAGCTTGTATTTCTGTATTTAATCTACGTCTTTGTTTTGTTGTCTGTGTGTGGGAGCAGTATGGAGTTCTTCACCTCGACGCATTTAAGTCCAGAGCCAGAAGTATGAAATAGTTCAGCATTGAAGTCTTGGGGGGGGGAATACATCCTGTTGCTTTGTTGTGTTTTTCAAGATAGTTGGTGGCCAGTTATATATGCATAAATCACGTCTCGTTCCTGTCTAAAATCATACCAAAAACATAAATTTAGGATGTTATAATAGTGACTATATTTTTCCTCACTACAAATAATGACATAAAGAATATTTAAACAAAAAAAAAAATAATTACAGTTAGTAACTACCATTAAGTAGCACTGTGTGAGATTGTTATTCATATTAAACTGAGCTTGTTGTTATTACTATAGTTAGTTATAGTTAACAGACCAGAAATCATTTTAAAGTCTTTTTTGTGAATAGTTTCTATACTTGGGATAAACTAGTGGATTAAGGCAGTCTGAACCACAGTGTTCATCTGACATTTTGCTCAAGGAAAGAGCCCTGGGATACACTGCCTGTTTGCTTGACTGGCGTAATCAAGTCCTGAGCTATTTAACACTGGAAATGTTTGAAATACACTCAGCACCAGCTAGAAATCTGCTATTCCCGTGCATTTGTCAAACAGAAATGGTTTTGTTCCTTGATTAACTTTTTCTGATTAACTTAAGCAGGGGGAAAGTATTTTAATGAGATGGAGATTACCTTTTGGGAATGTATGTCTTTAATTTTACAGTTCTAGAATATTTTCTGTTTGATTAGTATTTTTTTCATGGTTATTCCATTTTGCTGGAACGGTTGACCACTCTTCATGATTGTTTCTACGTGGAAGAAAGACTGATAATGGCGTTTTCCTGATGAACCCTTATTTTCTTGCCTACGCTGTCCTCTTGCCTAAATTTGCGTGCGCTGCTGCAGTCACTTCCTTCGGACTCCTCGTGGATGTGCTGCACGAATACATGCATATAGTGATTTCTGGGCTGTGACTGTTACAGGAGTCAGGGATGTTTGAAGGACATGGTCTGGTTGCATGAGCAGTAATATGCTATTACCATCCTTGTTATAAACCCAAACCGCCTTGCTTCTGCGGTAACACAAGACTGCCATTTCCAAATGTCATTGATTCCTACAAAGCAGTAGAATCCCATAACAAGGACAAATTCAACACTGTGCACAAAAATTACACTCTGCACAGTGCTGGACGTGAGGTCAGCTCCTGCCACCATTGTAATAACCAACAAAATCAATTTCAGACCCTTCTCAGTGCTCAAGGTGAGCTCTGCTGCTCTTGGTACAGTAGCACTCCAGCAACACAGCAAAACCTGATCAGCAAAAAGAATGTGCAAAGTAGAACTGTTATTATGGTAAATTGCTGCCCAAGGAATGATTTCCTGGTGGATATTATTTTCTGGGAACAACTGGGAGCAGGTGATATCCACACGAAATAAACAAAATCCTCTAACTGTGATGAACGCTGTAAGGTTCTGAGGAGCTGGAGCTCAGGAAATTTCAAGACATCTTTATTTTAGCTCGAAGGTATTGCATAGCACAGAGTCGTATACACCTACTATTAACTCTGTAGTGGGCCAGGGTAACAGTTAGGTATTAAATCTCCATTTCAAATCAGTGCAGTTCCCTACATTGTCTTCCGAACTTCTTCAGTGTTTCAGGGGAGGAGGTAAAGGCAGCATTAGAAATCCAGGGTGATATATAAATGTACTCCATCCTTTTTGTTGTTGTTGTTATCTGGTGTTCTCTTCTGTCTCGAGTTATGAACGGAGGAGTGTGGACCCATTTACATGCAGACTGTGGTTTAGTTGTTACCTCTGCTATTTTGCTTCTATGGACACAATAGTTCAGCAAGGCCTTCCGCGTGAGTCATTTTTGCTATTCCTGAAAGAAGAGGAGAAAATTGCGTTTATTGATGAAGGGATAGAATGGATAGAAGTTTAATTGTAAACGGCAGTTGTTTTACCGTAGTCCATAGACCCTGAAAAATTCTTACTGATGAGTGAGGCAGACTGTTTCTCAGAGCAGGTAACTAGTAACACGCGTGGGGAACCAACAGTTCATTAAAACCAACTTTACTTGGTAATAAATAATGAAAACGTTCGTAGACTCTCTGCTTTTCGACTTAACTTATAAATTACACTAATAATAAACCAGTAACTGCAGTAGATTACATTGTAATGCATGTGCAAATTTTTTGTTTTAATAGGAGTTTTATTAAGTTTTTTGTAGCTAAGATTGAAGAAAATCAATGAGAAAATTTTGGGAGGCAGTCGAAGATGACAGTGATTTTAGTAAAAGATTGAACTAGCTTTTGTTATTCATAGTGACACTTTTTCGTTTTGTCATTGAATGAAAACTCTGTTCCTTGTGCAATTTCAGTAATTATGATATTACACCTGCAAAGACAAAGCAACTCGCAACCTAAATTTTATTGTGGGAAATGGAACTAGAGAACAGCACTATGTATTCTTCCCGCATATCGCAGTTCTTTGCAGGGGGAATGCAGCTGTGTTTGAAGCCTGTGGTCTAGCAGACTGAGTATGGGAATTTTTGGCACTGGGATATAGTTGAAACTCCTTCTTTTCAGACTGACCTTTATGAAAGGTTAACAGATATAAGACCTGATGAAAGACCTAGCAGCATCAGGGGCCCAGCTTAATAGCTTATCTTCTCTACTGTTTATTTTCCAGTGAGATTTCCTTGAACGAGAAGCAAGAAGTGTTGCAATACTTGTCACGTTTAGGCCAAAGGTTTGACAACTTTCAGACTTCCTTGGCTTCTGAAAACAGGCTAGATGCTATAGTTCACATGGTAACTCTCGGTAAATATTATTGTGACAACTACTTTCGAACATGCTGTTTTGTTCAAAAATTATTTGTAAATAAGTCCACAAATGAATTTTTTTTTTCTCCAACTTTGCATCTCAGTAATTTTAAGCCCATCTTTGAAAGTAAATTAAAAGAAAAATCCAGCTAAATACCACATATTCCTTGAGTTAAATAAATTCAGAATCAATAATTTAGTATTCCTTGATGTTTCTAAACGTAACTGCTGATACAGCCTATACAATGGATTCTCAAAGTATTGCTTACACAGCTCAAATTCAAGATAACTATTTTGGAAGGTCTGTGGATGTTTTAAAGGACCAACTTTAAAGGCAGAATTTAAATCATAAGTATCTAAAATAGAATCTGGCTATACTATCATTCCTCGTTTACCTAGAAATTTTATTGCTTCTGTGTTTGAAGTTACAAAATTGAGGGGCCTGCGGGGGCTGTTTATAGCACATTTACAGCAGAACAGAGATTTCTGAGTCAGCTTGAAATTGGCTAACTTGGATATTGGTCATAGTCTAGTTGACCCAGCATGGAGATTAGCTTAGTTTAATTTGCCCAGTTCTTTTTGCAGCTTTCTTGATTGCACAGCACAGTTTTCTTTTAGGTATCTATGGCCAAATTACAAATCCTGAGCGGTTCTTTCCCTTGTGTGTCCTTTCAGCTTCTTTCTAAAGGAGTCTGGTTTTTTTGCCAAGAAAGTTGTCTAGGTGTAAAAGCTCCGCTAGTGTTCATACCCAGCACTTCCACAGTGTTGACAGAGTGAGATGTAAGTGCCCAAGCCCCATTCAGAACCACAAAATGAGCATCCCCTTGATTATCTGGTCTAGTAAACTTTCTCAGATTCTACTTAATGGATTCTTCCCACAGAAGATAGTGAGGACATATTTTTCTCCATTCCTGTGTGATGCCTTCGGCATCAGGAAAAAAAAAAAAATCCCTGAAATAGCCTTGAAGTCATTGGAGAGCATAGTTTAGGATGCATTTGTTTCCTTGAGATTTACTGTTGCTATATTTACTGTGTCTGCAGAGATATAATGAATGGCTTCTGCAGATTTCATTCTTAGATGCCTGTCTCCCTGTTGTTTGTGCAGCAGCCTGGCCATCTACCCAGATGCTGTGGAGTTGTTGGAGAATTGGGTGATATAGTGCTTCGCGTTGTGATATTCCCTCTGAGGATGGAGCTCTTAATGTGTTATGGCAGGTACATCGATTTCAGATACATAACACACAAAATTATGACAGGTTGCAAGTATAATTAAAAGAAGTTTATCTGGTGTATCCAGAACCATTCTTGAAGCCTTTTCTACCTGACAGTGATTTGTGATTTTGGTAGCCTTTCTTTTTTAAAAAATGTGAAGTTATGTGCGTCTCTGCATGACTCATGTCATCATTGTCCCTTTTGGATGCAATGCATAATTCACACAGGTGTGGCCTTCTCAGAGTGCAATTGGTGGCACTGAACACATCTAACGCTTCTAAAATACGATCGAGGGAAAATACGCTTTGGTCTATTAGAGAATGCATTTAATTGTTCCAATATCCATATACCTTTACTACTTATTTTCTTGCAAGAGCATGCCTAGAAGTCAGATGTGGCAAGTCCTGGAATTTTAAGCTGTTTGGTGTCCAGTGTGTGTTTCTGCCCTTTTCCATTCAGTGATCTGTTGGGTCATTTGCATTTGCCATGTCCCTGTAACCACTGGGACCAAGAACCTCCCGCTCCAGCTTCACCAGGCGCGTTATGGGCGCAGTGGTCACATCGCCCACGTGCCTCTTCCTCTGCGCCTGCACAGAACAGACAGAGCTGTTCAGGCACCCATCGTTTAACTGTGGTGACAATAGGCCTTTCCTTCCTCCAAAATATCACTGTCTAAAAAAAAAAAAAAGAGAGCTCCTACGCTATCTTAAACATTTTGATTTATTTAGCTGAGGCAATGGAATTGTCAATGAATGATTTGACTAGTTAAATTTATGTCAAGTCATATGATTTGACTGTTGGTAATTGAATGGGATGAGAGAAAATACAGGAAAATGACATAACCCAGCTCTTACAAAGACTTTTTTATACAGTACAATGGAAGGAGATGAATAAACATACAGGCAGGGAAAAGTTAATCAAGATGATGAAACTTCTTAACATGGTCAAATCAAACAGCTACGTGCCATAAGCTATAAGCTCAGTGACAGGGTTGTAGGCAGCCGTCCCCAAATTTAAGGAAATTACAAAATTACTATAGTTCCAGCTGCTCTTAAAGTGCTTGGGAAACACTGCAATCCTATGAAATCAGGTTCCATATGCTGACTGCGGTCGAGAGTTATTATCACCTGGCATTTCATGTAGATTAACCCTTAAGCATTCCTGACACACAGTCCCGTTTGTAGATTGCTATCCTAATGTCCTTCAAGTGCTTCGGTCTTTCTCGGGAATATACAGCATACATCAAACTGCTGATAACTATATCTATTGCTGTAAGATTCAGTGTGACGTTTTTAATATATTCTGAGCTTACATTCCTGAACGAAGCTTTTCATTTTTGAAATAAGGAAGAACATGGGAGGGAATACTTTTTTTTTTAAAGAACAACTGCACGCTTCTGGCAGAATAGAAAGGAGCAGGTAGAAGAAGAATTCTGACATACCAAGTGCAAAGAGATCTATAGTTTATTCAGACTGATACTTATTAGCATTAATCAGCATGTGCTCACACAAAAACAAGTTTTCTGTGGCTACACTTGAATACGTGGATGTTAAAAGCCTGCACTTATTTTCTGACAAGCTTTGAGCAAGTGTATATGGAGCTTAGAAAAGTGATGCCTCAAAAACAGACAGCTTAAACAGTGATGCACAGAATCACCTTGAGATTTGTTATCACCAGTAAGAAAATACATTTTGTTCACCTTTCAGAGTTGCTTTATAGTGAAAACTGTTTCATTTTACTATGCAAAGTGCAGTATCTTGAAGTAACATTAAACAAGAACTAATTTGGAGGAGAAACATCCCTAAATAATTTCTGCTATTTTATCCGTGTAGGAGATTTTCATTAGGGATAACGTTCACCTCCATGTATAAGGACAGGGAAAAAGGCGTGAAGTAGCTGAGAACTAAGAGGGTCGTTGTCAGAGCACAGCTCCCCTGCTGATCTCTGCAGGAGTTGAACCACCGTTGAAACACGTCTGGGTGTTTCTGGAGACAGTCGAGCTGCACAGTGAGGCAGGATCTCTCCAGCACAGCTGTAACGTAGAAATATTGCTGCTGCAGCCCAGGGCAGCAACCTGGCCACGTCTGCCTGGCCAAGGAGCTGTTGCCACTTGCTCAACTGTAACCCGTATGATGGGGCCCTGAATGCCCTTGGGATGGGTCCTCAGCGTATTGAGCTGGGACTACTCTGTCTTGTTTCTTCAGTGCCCTATACTCTCTCGGTAATGGCAGATCATGGAATGGTTACAGTTGGAAGGGACCTTAAAGACTATCTAGTCCCACCCCCTGCCCTGGGCAGGGACACCTCCTACCAGACCATGTTGCTCCAAGCCCCGTCCAACCTGGCCTTGAACACCTCCAGGGATGGGGCAGACACAACTAGGTTTTGGGAGCTTCTTTTCTTCAGATTTTCTATAGGCAGATCTGGTTTATGTAGAATTCATGAAGGGTGCAAGGATATGAGGTAAATTCATGCTCCAATCAAAATTGTGCTGTGGATTTCCATTGGGCCGTCAGTTCACTGCTGGTTCCTAATGAGTATACAACTGTTCTAATTCATCATCAGGCATATTTTTTCTAATTAACAGATGAAAGGAATTTGTGTAACTACCTCTTCCTTGTATAGTACAGCTTAATTCATGATACCTCTCCTCTGAGCACAGCTTGAAAGTCTCCTGAGTTTTCCTAGAGGCTTGTCCAATAGCAGGATCTTCATTTTTGTAGTTGGAATGAAAACGAAAGCTGCAATGTAAGGCTCTTGTTCAATTTACAGAAAAAGATGAGACAGGGTAGTAGAGCATAAATTACAGAACAAAAGGTTAAAATGAATGGTTAAAAGCAGAGTGATTTTGTTGTGAGGTTTGAGAGCCCAATGAAAACAGCACAGAGGTTGATGATGAATAGTCTGGGATGCTGAGTAGTATATATTGGTAAAGGAGATATTATGATGTTAGAAATATTTTCTATTGAAAGTTTTTAGAAAGAGAACAGATTCTTTTGTTATGACTGTAACGGTAATGCACTAAATGCTTAAAGCTCCAATCTCTTTTTAAAGGATATTTTATATTTTATTAGCACGGAGTTCAATTATTAGAATGGAGAAAAAAAACACTTGCAAAAAGTAGTTTAGAGGTTTTAAGGAGTGGGCTTTTTTTTTTTTTTTTGGTTTAAAAAAATCAAACCCAGAGGTAAGTGCAGATAAGGAGAAACACTCAGAACATTTAATACATATGCATCTCCCTCGTGCTTGCTGACCGTATTGATTTGTTATGAGGTACACTGCTGATTGACACGTCAGGGCTATAGTCTGGACCAGATTTAAGAATCTGATTCAAGGTTTGCTGGGTTCACTGTGCAGCCTCTTCCTTCATTCAGCAATATCCATAACTTGATTGTCCGCCAAACAGAAAAAACGGTTTGCTGCCACGTAAGCGGAATTAGTCCTTCAGCCTGCCTGAGTTGATGTATGTGTATCAAACTTGTAGTGAGTTGCATATACTCCTAATTATCTCCTCATCACTGAACTTTATTATGCATAATGAAAGCAATGTATTTTTTTGTATTTCAATGCTTTGGGAGCTAAAATCAAGTTAATTAGTCCATTTTTTTATTTATAAATATCATATTCTGATGTTTAGGAATATCTTATCCATGAAATAATGAATCTGAAACAAAAAGCATTTTTTTTTTACTGTATTTCAAGTGTATATGTTCTTGTTTTTGAGAACGTAAGATGAAATATGCATAGGTTTTCTGATATCGTAGAATATTAAAATAAGAGGACAACTTTTGAAATCTGAACGTAGAATGAAATGGGTAACTTATATGTGAAAGGGCTTTTATCCATAGTAGTGATCAGGTGAGACCTCATGCTGCAGGGAAAGTGAGGTCCACAGTATTCCTGAATCTAAAGAATTCCTTTGGAAGATTATGAAGTAAATGGGTGTGTGTGTGTGTGATTTTGGTTTTTTTTTCTTCCATTTAAGTGAAATTAATTCCTGCTTCTATTTTTATGATTATTATAGTTTTGGAGTATTAAAAATGGATGAAGAAGGGCTGAAGTCCTTCAATAAGGTATGTTTCACCTGAACTGTGCTATTGGAGAGTTCAAGAGACTGGCATATTGTCTCTTGAAAGAAGAAAACAACAAAAAGTCAAGTCCCCATTTCTCTTTTATTACAATGTGAATCAATATGTTTGCCTTGTGAAATGTTTTCCAGGATAAAGCAAAATGTCTCAGAAGCAGAATTTTTTTTCAGTACATCATAATCTAGGACTCAACCAAGCATACGAGATCAATAGTACTGTGTCTTGTTAGGCAATCATGAAGCTGGAGGAATATATTAAAGGAGGATACCAGAAAACGAGCCTTTTAGGGAACTATTTCTTTGGGGGTTTTTAAAAGAAAAGGTAATTATTGTAAACCATAAAAACCCATTATCAATTAATATATCAATATTCCTGTGAATAGAAGCTCTGAATTCATCGGACTTTTCCTGCATAGTTTCTTTGAGTTGTATGTATGTATTTTGTATATACTCGTGTGTGTATATATATATGTGTGTCAGTCAAATTATTCTTTATGACAACAGTTATCTTTATTTTCTGACTGTGACAAGACTGAAAGCTCTTGCTGCCCTTGCGATACAGTAAAAACCTCTGTAGCTTTGAAACAGCACTAAATGGAGCTGAAACATGTATATTGACTCCATTTTGGACAATATTCACATCTGGTCATCACACATTTATAATAATTTTTAAATGGAAATAAAACTATTGGTAAAAGTTTTCGGTGAGGAGCAAAAACATAAGGTGAAATAAAAGTGACCTTTGTAGACCTGTTTTGAAATATATATATAATATTTTTTTTAGAATTGTCTTAAAATATTTTTATTCCACTGGCTGTCATATGCCAGAATTGAATTCTGGGCACAATTACTTGCAAGCTCAAAAAAATCCCAGCAAATTTGGCAAGTTAGTTGGTAGAAATCATACAGTTCAGATTACTTGGGAAGTTTTTTTGTATGTGATGCCTTGATCTGTGTGTCATGTGAAGGTTTGGGGGAATGTAGCTATCCGTTCCGATGCCCTCAGTTCCAAATTAAAATGAATCTATGTCAGTAATTGAGGTGAATAATTGAAAAAGTTACTTAAAATGGATGTTGGTGTTGGACAATATTGAGACTGACAAATCGCTCGTCCTCTGCTGAACATTAGAGCTTGGCAAAGAAAGCGTTCAGAATAGACCAAGTCATAGCCCGGTGGAAGCAACTGGATGGCATGCATACTCAAGACCAGTCTGGGTTGGTTGGTTTTTGGGGTTTTGGTTTTGGTTGTTGGGTTTTTTTGACTGATTTAGTTGTTCATAGACAGGACGCTGCCTGCACAGACCTTCTTTCATGATGCTCGATTGTGTATCTGCTGCATGACAAAGGCATCCTCAACACAGCACCCAAAGCCACCTGATTGCTTCAGTGAAACCCACCTTGATCTCTCTAGCTGGCTGTTCCCAATTCAGCTGAATTCCTCACAATTTTCCAGTGCTCTCTCCCAGAATCCTTGCTCTGCTGCTGTCTCTGGGAGACATCCCCGAGCTCATCGAGCTGTGTGGCAGCTCAGGTGAGCGACCATTGGAAGGAGATGAATGTGTCCCAAAATGGATCTGTTTTCTCTGCCAATTTGGTTTGTCTGCTGGGCTTACGGCAGTGCTTGGCTGCGGCTGTGCACTCCCTGAAATAAATAGAGAATTGTAGTTCTGAGATAGAAAGCAGATTTCAGTCCTTTCTCTCTGCTCTGAAGCTGTTAACGGTTTTCTTTAATGATTGTTTTATATTTCCGTGATGAGAAATACTTTTGTAAAGCTAATCTGTTCTGAACTGCTCTATGTTCCACTATCTTGCCATTTCCTGGCTCTTGGTGGTGTTGTCTTTGGCAAATACATGACCAAAAGCTGGTTTGGGACAGAACATGCTATAAATAGTATGAGAATATCCAGTTAGAATAAAGGGTTATTTAAAAGCTCATTTTATTTCTTAAGGCTCAATCTGATGAAGAATAAATGTGGGATATCTTATAAATATTGTGTGTGTGTACGCGTGGGTATGTGTATATGTGTATTTCCACTTATATCTAAATGTAGACTTGTATCTCATGAACTCCACAGTTTTTTCCAAAGAATCAGACAGCATTTTAAAATCTTTTTCAGTTATTTATTACAAATGTCCTAGGATCATCTTGATCGTTAATTCCTGTCATAATTTAAGCATTTGTTTGCAAAATGGAGTAGAGAAACAAAATCTGCAGGACAGCTTTAACTCTCAGGACAACACAATGTGCAGCTAGCAAGGGAGCAACTTATGTTGGGATATAAACATATTAGTTTGGAGACTACTGCTTTCAAAGTAAGTATTAATTTGTCAGAAGCTGAGGTATATATTAAGTGGCATCATTAATAGAATTTGGTTACTTTTTGAGATCCATAAATCCATCTGTTATAATTTTAAAAAGCAGAAGCACATGATTAATAAAAGTTTTCAGTTCAGCAGAGCAATATGCAAAGTAAACATTAGCATCTTAGGCCTAATTTGAAACAGGGAATAGGTTTGAGTTGCAATGGAATTCTTTTTTTAATGGAACATTTTATTTTCATATTTTTGTAATGCTCCTTTCATTTCCTAGCCTGAGGCTGATACGCTTGCTTTATCTTCTAAAAGTCTGAATAAATGGAGCTTGCTTGGCCACATGGGAAAGTTAGGTCCAGACGAAGATTCAGGCTTCCCGATTTATGTCTCAGGAAAAAGTAAAAAGGTTGTGGAGATCATGTATGTCGCCTTAGGGGTCATGGAATTCCTAATGACCCGTTCAAAGAGCAGCACCAAAGCAGCCATGAAAGCGGAGCCGTTCGCTTGCCGCGCTGGCAGGGGAGCAAGTACTGAACTGGCATCTCGCACTGCTGGGAGTGCCTGACATCCTTTGTTTGAGGAAGTCACCAGTGGACACTCTGGTCCCCTTCTCAGAAATCCATTAGAATTTGAAAAAAAGAAGAAAAAAAGAAAGAGGGGGAAAGGAGGGGGGAAAAAAAAAGAAATTAAAAGGAAAAAGAGCAGCACCGATTTGAAAATGAGGCACTAAGTGATATATTTTACAGAGCACTCTCTCTTCCTCAACATTTTCAGGGGGTTGAAAGAGGCTAAACAAATTCTTTCCACCTAATTATGATTTCCTGGTTGGCTCCAAGTGGTACACCAAGGTCAGTGCGAGAGGACTGTGTCTGCTTCATGCAAAGGCAATAAAAGTTACCCTTTCTTATTAGTACAGTCACAGTCTTGGTTTATATATATCTTATTATCAAGTCCCATGGTTTTCATCCAAAAGTCACATGCTTTTACCTCAGAAGAAACAATTACAAATAAAATATTTTTGGCTAAAGAAGTGCTTTGAATTCGATGCATGGTCTTCAGCGTGTTGGAGACTTCTGGAGACTTTAGTGGTGCCCAGCGACAGGACAAAGGGCAACGGGCACAAACTGGAACATGGGAAATTCTGTCTTAACGTGAAGAAAACCTTGATTACTTTGAGGGTGGCAGAACCCTGGCACAGGCTGCCCAGAGAGGTGGTGGAGTCTCTACCTCTGGAGACATTCCAAGCCCACCTGGATGCGTTCCTGTGCAACCTGCTCTGGGTGACCCTGCTCTGGCAGGGGTTTGGAGGAGATGATCTCCAGAGGTCCCTTCCAACCCCCACCATTCTGTGATTTGTGCCGGTGCCCCAGGGCTGAATATTTAAAGAACATGTAGAGTCAGCCAGAGAGGGCATCGCAGAGACACAAAGCATAGGTGTCCGGGCAATAGCAGGAGTTCAGCTGCTGATCTGGCTGAATATTTGGAATAGTGGTCCTGAATCCCACCTTGGGTGCGTGGGTCTCGCTCTCCTGCTGGGTGCTGTATGTTGTCAGGGTGGGTGGATGTGTGGCTCTGTGTGCCCAGGCTCCCCTGGCACAGCTGAAGGGATTCCTGCAGAGCCTGGATTTATATTTGAGCATTGATGCTGATGATGAAGGTGAGTGATGGTGCTGTTGAGTTTCAGGGTCCTTGAATCAACAATCGGGGCTGTAGCACAGGCTGAAAAAAAAGCTGTAAGGAAGGTGGACTGATTTCAGACTCTGCTGATTTTTTTTTTTTTTTTTTTTTTCCCCCAGATCCACAAAACTAGTACCTCTTATTTAAGAAAGCAGGAGACAAAGTCTTTCTGAAAAACAAATCGACCTTAGGCGCATCTGTGTGTCTGAAAGTACATTACTAAACCCAAAAGAAAACAAATATTACTAGCAGGATTAACTTCCCTTTGAAAACCAGCAATATCCCTTAGAAATCCCTGCGACCATATTAGTAATCGTCCTAGGAAATAATTTTATTTTAAATTCTTTACCTTTTATCACCATTTCATTTCTGTGGCCATTAGAATGGCACAGGTCATTAAGGCTTGTCATTGTGAATCATCGATAGAGAACACTAATCTGCTACAGAATGCCTGTGATATAAAAACCAGTAAAGTGATCTATATGAGTCTTTACTTATCTAGTGCTGGGAATGTGATTTATGCTGTAAAGAAAACATTTATAAGAAGTGCAGTAGAAGAGGAAATTAATACTATAAACCTGTCATGAGGTATTTTAGTCAGAAGTGGAACCAGGCAAAGCTGAGCTCTTCGTGATGGCAAAATGAAGTTTTGGGGAAGCTGTAGCTATGAAACCTTGTACCTAACCTTCAACCTCTCAAGGGTATAAGAGATTCCAGAACTTTGCTTGCTGTTTGCTGTAATAACATAATTGATTTTGAGACTGCAGACTTGTACGGAGAAAAGAATTTAGGGGTGGTTTGTTTTTTTTCTTTTGTGATAGCATGAGTCTGTCTTTGTGGTCAGTGCTACTGAAAATACTGACTTCGATGTGCTTGCGCTATTGGATAGTTTAATTTGGCCTCATATACCCTTTGTCCCCATCCGTCCAAAGCGTGAACGGTCACTTTTCACTGCTTAAACAGTCTGTTTTACAATATGCTTATTTGTATACTGTTTTTTTTTTTTTTTTAGGGCTACACTCTTTTCTAATAAATTTGTATTAATCTGTGTCATTTGTTGGAGAGTTTGCTTAACCAGCTAATGCAGTATTCTCTGTCTGGTTGTACTTTTGTTCAGATGCATTAGGAAAGGTGTTGGTAAGCCTGTGTGTCTTTCAAATACAGAGTGATGTGCCTGGAGACATCATGAGAGTCAGCTGAGGGCTATGCTCCATGTGATGACACTGATTGGCAAGAATATACTCCAAATACTACCTGTCTATACATTATCATATTTAAATTTTTATGCTCAAATTATCTAAAGTTTCAGAAATCATACAATTTTCTGATATAGTATCAGTGTATATTTCATAAAGAAAACCTAACCAAGCTCTTTGATTGTTCAGCGGGCTGTTCCTTTGTAAAGAGAGATGACTGAGTTTATGCATGCCTGAAATCTACTGAAGGCTTGGAAAGTCACATTTATGCAAGTATGATGAGCTGCTGCCAAAGGAAAAGAACCACACATAATTTTGATTGAGTGAACCACCTTGACCTTAAAAATATTCCAAAACCCCATCAGGATTAAATCCTTAATCTATTAGATCTATTGCAGTTTTTTTCTCATAGCAAATAAGAAATGGAAGAATTGTGTAACTTCTAATGCTTTGCCATCCTAGAATGAAGTACTAAGATACAGGAAAAAAAACAAGACTTCCCCCCACCCCTTACAAACCTTAGAAACTACCATCTGGAGTCTGTGCTATTTCTTAATACTAAATAAATTAAAAGCTAATTAATTCCTTTATGTCAGGTTTTTCTCATTAGGGTAATAATAACCTTTCAAAGTTTGTCATTCACTAGTCAGCAATGTACCATATGCTTGATGTCACATGATAAAAAGTATTTTCAATTTGCTATGCTATATAGTGCCGTATTGCTACTTAGCATATAATTTTTTTCTTTGATGATGTCTCACTGACATATGCCACCAGATACATTAATTGTTTGCTAATACATCCTCAACCACTTTATTGCGTACTTTTGCCAGCAATAGGACTCTCATAAAAAATATTTCTTCTTGCCTTCTTTCTCCACGAGCTCTATTTCCCACTTGATATTTATGCCTAAACCCCACAGGTCCCTTTTGGAGGAAGGTGCGTTAGGCCTGGTGACACTTAGAGGATGTTAATGTGGCTGGGATTGTTTTGTCCAGCCCTGTAATTATGCTCAGATTCTTAAGAATCATATTTTTTTGTGTGTCAAAATGCATTAATAAGGATTTACATGTACAAAATTAAGTTATAATTCCCCAAACTCTGTATATCAGCATTTTAAAAAAAAACTTTGTGATCATTCATGAACAGGTTAAAACCTCAGTGTCTGCAATGTGGGCAGGACTACAGTAAATACAAGGGCAGCTTCATCTTAAACTGAAAAAGATTTGGGAGTTCCTAATTCACATTGTACTGAAAAACAAATGCATAACAATTTCTAAACTGAAAATCAAAAGCTGAGCTGGTTCCGTTGATGTGGAGCTAGTTCAGCTGCCGTACTAACAGCACATTCATAGAATCATGGAATCATGGAATCTTTAGAGTTGGAAGGGCCCTCTAGAGATCATCTAGTCCAACTCCCCTGCTAAAGCAGGATTGCCCAGAGCACAT